>JAINUG010000073.1:1047500-1200000 GCA_029706075.1 Aldrovandia affinis | reverse complement strand
TTTGTTCCGCCTCAGAAATCCAATCTTACACGACGGACAAAGACAAACAGCCACGAGTGTGCAGGGCTATTAAGTGGCCTGGAGAGCCGCTGTGGACAGACTCGCATGGATCCCCTCTTCACACCGTTCGATAAATAATCTAGTAACAGCGCCCTGCATTTCGTATTGGCGTGTATCGATCTCGGGCGCTGTGTCGCTCGGTGAGATAATCTCCCATTATTTAAAGAGGGCGCCGCGCTGTGAATTTAAAAACGTTAACTTCAGTGAGACTGGAGACTCCCTGCTCCGGCTGTTTTGGCTTAACGGAGCGGTTCATCAATTCCACACATATCCCCCCCGCCCCACACATACACAGACTCACTTACACTCACACATTCACACAGCACATCACACACACACACACACACACAGCACATTCACACATTCACACACACACAGCACATTCACACATTCACACATTCACACACACACACACACACACACACAGCACATTCACATACACACACAGCACATTTACACACACACACACACACACACTCATAGCACATTCACATACACACACAGCACCTTTATACACACACACACACACACACACTTATAGCACATTCACACACACACACACACACACACACACACACACACACACAGAGAGAGAGAGGAGTCACTGTATGAGATGGCAGAACCGCTGCCTCAGTCCCTAAAACAAAAGGGCCGATTCCTCCTCACCCAACACCGCTTCATATGACCATTGTGGGAAACAAATAGCCCAAATCCCCAATTAGCCCTCCCACTACACCAATATTCCTTCACGCCAATTACCATCCAGGCAAAGGAAATGGTTAATCGAGGGGGGGGGACTAATATGGCGCACACACAAAAAGCGTGGCCTTTTAAAATCAAAACGGGGGAGGAGGAAAGCTAATGAGCCACTGACAGCTGTGTTGGCCGGCCCCAGGGGACCGCGATTGGCTGACATCGGAGGAGGAGGAGGGGCCTGGGGAGGCATAAATCACGGCGAGGGTCGTTCATCACGGCGCACGCGACAGCCCTCCTCCACCGCCGCCGCCGCTGCTGCTAAATCTGATAATAAGTTGATTCAGCATCTGCTTCCTCTAAAGCACACAGGCTTTTCTCTCCTGTGGCAGGAGCCTCCTTATTAGCATAACCCCCCCGTCCCTCCTCCACCCCCCGTCCCCCACCACCCCCTTCTTTCATCGAGAGGGGACACACTTCGAGCCTAAAAAAAACCTCTTCTGCACCTGCGATTGGCTGAGCAGATGAGATCCGTTGAGATCCGAATGAACGCGCTGTTTATCCGAAGCGTAATGAAGTCAGAACGAGCGCAGAGCGACCTGGCGCTTTCTCCCCACCGGGGGCCTTCTGATTAATGCTGTGTGTGTGGTGTGAAAACCTCCCAGCGGGAAGAGTTCGCCCGCGCACCGGTAACCTCGCCGCCGCATCGACAAGAGACGTGGGTGGCGGCTGTTGTGACGAGAATCGTTAAGATCGAAAACTGTGAAAGCCTGATTTGGAAAATAGTCAAAAGGTTGCATCTTTTTTTTCTTTTTTTTTTCTCCTCTGAGATAAATGACCTCTAAGCGTTGACACGTCTGCCTAGCAACTCAGGGTGCCGTCAAATGACCCTTTCATAAAGGGTTTTCCTTTTCACCCCATCGCGCTCAAATACTCTGTCCCAACTAGGGTTGCCAACTTTCTATCATCCAAATATGGGACAGAAGGCGGGGCACTGGGGGCGAAATGTGTATGATGTTGTACGGATGTAACTCAACACATACTGTATGCTGCATATTGTAATGGTGACTGCTGAAGGAAGACTCAGGAAAGTTTGCTTTTCCATGATCGCGCTACCAGCTTTACTACAACAAAGCTTATAGACGCAGAGCAGAACCAAGAACATGAGAAACTCACGGGGGTCGCTTCTTAGATGTACAAACACAGTCACGGTTACAACACTAATCCACTCAATGACACAAGGGGTGATGGGGAACTGGCACACAAGGAATCAAGGTTACAATATGATGGGATTCTATTTTGATGTCTGACTGGTATTTTTATACTGAACTTATTTAACGTCCCAATATGATGGGATTCTATGTTGATTTTGGCTCAAAAACAGGACGTCCCGGCTAATATGGGACAGTTGGCAACCCTAATCCCAACAGCAGCGTGTTAAATGACAGCACATTCAAACGCCCCGCACTCTGTGACTGCCTTCATACTGACGCATGCAGAAAAACATTTAACAGGAGTAAAACTTAAGCTTTACTTAGCTGCCTTCCTCCCTGTTGGGACTCTTCCTCCTCCTCCTCACCCTCTACGCTCATTACCTCGTCTTCCTTAACCACAAAGACCAAAACGAGGGAGAGTATGCGTCATAAAACCACCAGACACTCATTAAACACCTTAGCCCCCGTAATTTACGGAGGAATGTCGATTAAGTTTCTCTTCCAAAAGCCAGTCCCAGTTTAAGGCATCCAGCAAAGCTAGTCATTTTCTGATTACAGTTTTCATGGTGAATTCATAATTACACTGAAAAGGGGATGGGGTAGAGGTGCCTCAACTTGCTGACTTGCTCAAAGTAAGAGTACAGAGGGGATGAATGCTCTGGTCCAATTACGGAGCAATTATGGAGATGACTCTATTCCAGAAGGTTGCCTCCTCAGTCAGAAAGAAAACTGCCAGCAAACTGGATCAACAAGCAGTTATAGTTATTAAAAATGTTATTATTTAAATGGTTCTACACCATTATTTAAACAACATGTCGTTATACATTATTACGCTCATTATGGAAACAATTTAAATCATGAACAAGGCTTCCACTTTTGCACAATTCCTTTTTGCTAGATTTACTTCAAACAGCCCAGAAGCTCACCTTAGCGTTCACCCACCTTGCTGACAAGAGAGCTCTCATCTTGGATGTAAACTCTCCCCCCCCAAGCCAGTAAACACGCTGCACTTCCCGGAGCAGACACTAGGGGGACAAGGTGTGATTACCCAGAATGCTCTGCATGCACAGCGAACATCGTTTTTGGGGGGATTTGGATCATGGTTACCCCCCCCCCATCATTTGAGCTCCAATACAAATACAAAAAAAACTAAAATTTGTAAAAAACTAGAGTACATACGTAAGAGAGGTGGTTTGGAGACCTAGTAAAGTACGTCTCTAAACAACCCAACCCCCCCTCCGGGGTGTCTCACAGCAGTAGAGGTGCCTAATTGTGACTTAATTTATTTGCTCTCGGTGAGAGTGCGTGCTCACCTTCAAACGAACACGGCCTAACATCTGGGAGTCTGCGAAGCTAAAATGGCCAGACAGACCCACGTGTTGTGTCTCACGCAGCACACACACACACACACACACACACGCACGCACGCACACACACGCACGCGCTCTCGCTCTGCCCATATTCCCACACCTGGACGAGCTGACGGGGCTTCAATAGTTCCCACACGTAATCCGCCTCCAGAAGACTACCCCCCCGCCCCCCGTGTTTAATTAGATGTTAATTGTGAGCGAGAGCGGCGGGGGTGTACGCAGAGCGGCGGGGGTCGCCAGCTCTCCATCAGTCTGTAATGCCTTCACCCCGGGCGCTTCATTACCTCCGCCGTCGTTCTCGGCACGTCAGGAAAAACAACAACCAAAAAAAAAAGCCTTTCACTTTTAAAAAGGCAATTTGTCAAAACAGAGTCAAAACAAAACAGAATGCCATTAGAGGGGAAGACTCAGGTGTCTCCCTCCCAGACTTTGTTATCCCTCTGTTCGGCCCCATCTTGTTTTGTTTTGGGTTTTTTCGCCTGTCCATTTGTCACCACACCTACCCACGCACTAACGCTGTCACCACTTTGGCACCCGGCAGGATTCCGCCTAAATGTGCGCGGCGTCTCCTTGGCAATCAATTACGAATCCCGTTTCTTAGCATCCACATTAATCTGAACGCAAAGCACGGGCGCCATCGAATCACTCTGCACAGGGAAGCCGGCGGTTTGGAAATAATGCCCCGCAACTGTGCAGACTCTTTAGCCCTTTGGCTCCCTCTAGTGTCAGCAGAGGAACATCGCAGCGCGCGCACCCACCCTGGGGAAATGGCGGGAGCAGGAGCAGACTGTAACGGATATACCTGTCACGAGAGTGGCCATAGAGACCATCGATTTAAATTATTCAGCCTCATCCAAGGCGAGCTTGTGTTCTCAGTGCCCTATAGCGATACTGTATTTGTGACCTTATGGAGACCTTCGATGGTCTAAAAATAACATGTCAGTCACGCAGAATTTATTAGATTAGCCTATTTAGGGCTCATCAGCGCAGCCACACATTTCATAATCCACTTCCTGGCGTAATTATATCGCCGCACTAAGCTCGCGGTGGCAGTGTAATGACACATTACAGATGGCGGCTGTGAATGTGCCCGTAAGCGAAGCGCTCAGCGAGGGGGGGCTTGTAGGCATTCCGGCAGGAGTCGGTGAGCAGGTAAATGTGTGCGGCCCGATTCAGGAGCGCAGTTTACGTCCAGCCGTTGACGCTGCGCCAAACGCTCCAGTGTGCCGTGAGTAGACCAGAGGGGGCGACGACCAAACTAGACCCCCCCATCTCCATCGCTAAAAATGGGATGCCGAAATTATACCCTCACAAAAAAAAATCAGGTTCATTGAAAGTCTCAGAGAAAAAATGTCACAGAAAAGTCTCTGCTCAGACACATTGGAAGAAGGACAAGAAATACAAAAAAAGCACTTATTTTTTTGGCAGACATTGTTATCCAGAGCAACTGGCGAGGCCATTAGGATCTGATTCACCCAGGGAACATCGCAGGGGGAAAAGAGCCATGATTGAGCAGCAGGCTAAAAGGTAGTGCACAAATCTTAACACAGTGCAGTAAGCATTAAGCATCCTTCTTACATTACGACGCCAGGACCAGGGGAAACGGCTAAAAGAAAGACGACACAATTTTCCATACTAATAATAACAACACACAAACTGGAGCATAAACAACGTGCTTTCAAAGTGTTAGACGTGGAAAAAAGAATTGATATAACCGTCGCCAACTTCGGGGGAGGTCTTGAGCCAAACAATCAACGTATACAGAGAAACGGTTAATTTTTCACATTTCAAACGGTTTTTCTCAAAAAGCGCCAAGGTGACGGGTTTCGGCGAGTGACGTCAGTCGGAAAGCCTTGTGGAAAGGGGGCAGCCTTTTGGCCCACGGGCCTTAATCACAGTGACAGTTGGGGGCTTTCACGCGCTCAGGAGAGCGGGACAGGGCGCTTTGTTGTCCCTGGCGCGGCGCAGATCCGCACTTCTTTTTTTTTTTTATGCCGCTCTGTGATATTCACATCCCAGTGACTTCAAATAAACCGGCGCGCTAAGCTCCTGTCAGCACTATTCCGTGAACGCGGACGCCTTTTTCTGCTCAAATTGCACATTTACACCAACGCATTTGACAGGAACAGCATTTATTTCTCCCTTTCCTAACAAATTCGAAAACACAATCCTGACATTGCACCTCCCCACCCCCGATTCTTTCATTCGTGGTCTTATTCCATCCCGCTTGCGACACTCCGGATTCGGCAGCGCTCGGTTAATGGAAAACCTCAATTAAATTGTCCTTAAAACTAATAATAGGGTGAGCCGCCACTTCCTCGGAGCCAAACGCAGCGCTCTGACTTTCTAAACCCTAAACCAATCACAGCAGACTGTAGTTCTCTTTGATCGTTTCTCTCTGGTTTTCCACAGATTTAAAGGCTACACCACTCCCCCCTCCCAAGCAAGTTCCCTTCAATTAATTAGCTATTAATCAATCATTAATAATATATGCCATTTAGCACTCTTTTATCCACAGCGACTTACAGTAGTGAATGCATACATTTTTCACTATATGTGGTCCCAGTGGGAATCAAACCCACAACCTAAGCGTTGTCAGCGCCATGCTCTCTCTACTGAGCCACACAAAATGGATTAATGAATTACACTGAATTAATAATTAATTAGCAATTAATCCGTCCACTGCTACATCTTACTCAAAGGGCAACCTTCATTTTTATTCTATTATTTTTTTAATTATTAATATAGCACACTTAAAGGAAATACACACAAATAATTAGTACTGATAGTCTTGGCTACAGTACATTTGAAATTTACAGTACATTCATTTAGGAGACTCCCTCACCCATGGTGACTTACAACACGAGGACATGAATGCATCCACAGGTTGAATACGAGAGACAGTGATAGAAACCTGGCCAGCAACACTCCCAGGCAAGAGGGTGTATGTGCCACACCATTAAAGCACTGGACTATTTACATTTTACATTTTTAGGCATTTAGCAGATGCTCTTATCCAGAGCGACTTAGTTTTTACATTTCTCTACATACAATCCATTTATACAGCTGGATATTTTACTGAAGCAAATCAGGTTAAGTACCTTGCTCAGGGGTACAACAGCAGTGCTCCACCTGGGATTTGAACCTGCAACCTCTCAGTTACAAGCCCAGCTCCTTAACCACTACACTACACTCCCGCTCTATGTCGCACTATTATGCCAGCCTACACCCCCCCTGCTAGGAGGTCAGGACCCAGTCTGGAGAGGCTGGGCCTTCACTCCGCGTTGGGAGCTGGCCAGCGAGGTGGTGCTGTGATGTAGTCATTTCCGCTCAGCGTTGAGATCGAACGACAGGTCTTTCATTCAGCACCGACACACCTATATGCCCGTCAAACAAAGAGGTGATTTAGAAGAACCGATTTAACGGTTTTAAAATTGCCAATTTCTCATGCTTTCTGTGTAGTGTAGCCTACACACTCCACTACCAAGAAAAAGTACCAAAACCTTCAAAAGCAACATCTTTTTGTCCCATCCGGGCTTGGATTGCAGATTTCATAATTGATTGGAGTCGGAGCCTGAATTGTGATTATGGAGTAAAACAAGGGTGGGCAATTATGGCCCTGGAGGGCCGGTGTGTGTGTGCAGGCTTTTATTTCTACCAATTACCCCTGTGGCTCAATTAGCCAATTAGTTGGATACACCAATGCTGGTTCACTTGTAGATTAGACCACAGTAACATGTTTCATATGGGAACACAAGAACAGTCTTCAGCTATCATTCATGGGCTTATCAAGAAAAGTAGCTAAAATGTCAGATCATGTAAATGATTGGGCTAATTAAATGAGAAGTTGGCATGAAATCCAGAAACGGATTCGGCCCTCCTTGCCCACCCCTGTAGGAAAGGGATCAGATGGTTTGTTTTTTCTCCCATTGCTCAATCTCCATCACTCCAGGACCTGGGCTGCTTCCCCCAGGTCTACCAGGTCCTGGTACAGTGCCAGCAGGAGTTCAGAACACTCCATTTACATTTACTATTTAAGCATTTAGCAGACGCTCTTATCCAGAGCGACTTACAAGATGTGCATCAATACATGGTAGGAACAATCATAGTTAGCACACAAGATCAGTGCAGGAATACAGCAATAGACATAATTGCAGGCATCTGCATATCATACCTGTAACACTGGGAAAGAAAAGGTTAGCAAATTTTTTTTTTTTTTTTTTTTTTTAAAAGAGTATAGTGTTGAACAAGTAAACAGTGGTGAAGACAATTTAGCTTGATGGACAGAGATCAGGGGTAGTGGAGTCTGAAGAGGTGGGTTTTGAGTCTCTTGCGGAAGACGAAGTGATTCCGCAGTCCTGACCGATTGCGGGAGGTCGTTCCACCAACGAGGGACCAGGACAGAGAAGAGGCGACCGCGAGGAGCGGCTGCCAGGCGCCCGGAGGGATGGGGCAGTCAGTCTGCCAGCGGAGGCAGAGCGGAGGGGTCTGGACGGGGTGTAGGGCGTGATGAGTGACTGGAGGTATGGGGGAGCAGTACCTCTGGCCGCTTGAAAAGCAAGCTCCAGAAGAGACAGAACCTACATGTTACGAGCCGGAAAAAAACGACCAAGCAGAGCACACAATCGTCGGTTCTAGATCACTGTGGAGTCAAGTGCAAATAGGGTTAAGCCGGCAAATTGCTGCATCAAATTCCCTGTGTAAATTAATTATAAATGCATTTGAGCCCGCTTTGATGTCGCGTTTGCTGTAGAGAAATGGCTTGGGACTCTGGCTGTGTACTCAAAGCTTACGGAGGAGTCACAAAATACTCCCCACTTTGACACGACACTAAACGATTTCTGAAGACAGTCTTCACAAATGTCTGCACTCTGAAGGAATTTTCGATCACCCGAGCCAGTAACAACAACGCAAACCCAACAAGTCAAACGTTTCTCGAATGGATGACATGCTTTAGAGACATCTCACCCGAAACGTTTTTCAGCCGACATTTAAACAAACGCACGTCATTAATTGGAAAACGAATTTATTGAAAAAACATTATCTTCTTTTTTTTAAAACAGCATTTAAATTAGAACATTGACATTAGTAGTCTTTATAAAGCACACATACATTTCACAAAATACAAAAAAAGGCAAGCATTTTACATTTATAAAAACTAAATCTGGCCATGAATACAAGTATGCATTAATTAAAACTCGAACAAGGCAGCGTATCGATCCCCTACACCCCCGTACACCTCATAGCAACGGCTTTGACCTCAGGTACGAAAAGTGTTCAAAACACACATTTGCAAAACTAAACTTTGGGGTGAAGTGATCACGAAACGAAACAACAGAACCGAGATACAGTACAACACCATGTGATTCATCGATGGCTTGTGGCAGAAGGACCAAAAGGGAAAAACGTGAAGTGTCCAATTTTGGGAGAACATCCAGCTACACTTCTGAGATTCGTAGAGGTTTGCGGTAAGTCGGGGTGTGGCACGGTCTGTGATCAGCAGTGGAAGACCACCTGGTGATAATCTCGGTCCTCTTCGACCACAGCCGGGAGACAGGCGCTCTGAAAGACCGCAAACGGGCTCGAATCTCCGCTCTCCGGGCGAACGCCGGCCGGACTTTCAGGAGCTCGCTGGCTTTCAGGAAGCAAGCCGTCCATCTCTCGCCCGTCTACGCTTCCCTCAAAGTTCGGATTGAGGACGCTGGTGGCTTCACTTCCCGCAGAAGCCTCGTCCGAGGGGTACTGGGAGCGGGACGAGGCCAGCGGGGGCCTCGACAGCTGGTGCAGCGTGGCAAACTCGGCACGGCCGTCCGAGGGAAGATCGGGAAAGCACTCGCCAAAATCGGCGCTCCCGAAACTCTGGCAGCTCGGGTCCGACTCGAAGACCGTGGACGAAGCGGACTCTGGGCCCCCGCGGGCTCGCGGGTTCTGCGGGGAGTCCTCCTCGCTGCTGAGACCGCGACCGCAGCCGCCGCTCGCCATGAACGAGACCGATTTGAAGATGGACTTCAAGGGCAAGGCGTCCCCCAGGTCTACGTCGCTCCACCTCTCCCAGTTCAGGTACTGGACCGCTGGGCTTTGGCCCGTCGGGTCTGGAGAGACGCTCGGCTGCAGAGTGGCGCCCGACGCAGGCCGGTCAGCGGGGAGGTTCGGGTCCTCCGAGCCACTCGTGAGATCGGTTGGACCCGCACCCTGACGGGCGTGTCCTTCCATCGAGGGCTGCTCGCTAGCGCCCTCCGCTGGCCCCTCTGTGGGGAGGGACGGGGCAGGACCCTCTGGGCAGGGAGGAGTGTTGGCAGAGTCCACCGGGCCTTGGTCCAGCGGAGAGGTGAGGGGGAGGGTGCTCGTGGTGCTGACGGCGTCCCCGTCAATCTGTCCTTCCTCCAGCTCACTGCAAAGTGAGAGGCCGTTACAACGGAGGCCAGCACTGCGTCATCATACCCCAGAGTAACGTGGAGCCGTAAGCGATAACCCAGGGGACGGAATAACCAGTGCTGCACTTTAAAAACTGCTCTGGTCTCTCCCAATCAAAGGCGAGGTTGGCCGAATTGGATATTTGGGCGTCGCGCCCAGATTCAGGGTGGATCCGTTACTTTTTCAGCATCATAATGTGCGAGTGAAGAATCTAGGTCAAAATCTGCGTTTTTTTAATGAAAGCAATTTCAGTTTACAGGTTCTGAAATGAAAATATGCACACAAAAAAAAAATTCTGTATGGAGCAGGGAGAACCTACTTGACCTCCCCAGTCTGGAAAGGATGACATAACCAATGCGCAAAAGAGCGCAGAATCGTGTTTTCTGAAGAACATTCAGTTGCATTATTACAGCATAATGAAAGGACTGTAAAAGGGAGATCAACAAGTAAATCATGGACACTTTCCACATAACCTCCCACCCACCAGCCCAAACCTGCTCATTATGCCTCATGGTGCACAATGCCCGCCACATCGATGACAACGTTTATATCCAAACCACTTCACGTTTGAGTGCCAGCAATTGCTTTGGCCCACATAACCTCAGTGGACTAGCACTTTACACGATGAAAACCTTTACAATTACCGAAACTTCAGAGCACAACTAAACAATATCTCTTTCTCTTAAAGTAAAAGCCAGTCCACTTGTATAAAAATAAACAGATGCTCAGTTCTCCCCAAGGGACTTTCAGAGGTTTACACCAGGGGAATGTCAAAATGGTTTGGATGTCATCGCCAGGGACATAAAGCACACTGCAGTGGGGTTTAGGGGTGTTACCACAGCAATGTGAAGAAACAGTGGCGCAAATTTAAAGCGACAAAATAAAAGGATATAAATAAATATCCATCCATCCATCCATCCATTGTCTAAGCCGCTTATTCCTGGTCAGGGTCGCGGGGGGGGTGCTGGAGCCTATCCCAGCATGCGTTCCGGGCGAGAGGCAGGAATACACCCTGGACAGGTCGCCAATCCATCGCAGGGCACACACACCATTCACTCACACACTCATACCTACGGGCAATTTAGACTCTCCAATTAGCCTAATGTGCATGTCTTTGGACTGTGGGAGGAAACCGGAGTACCCGGAGGAAACCCACGCGGACACGGGGAGAACATGCAAACTCCACACAGAAAGGCCCCCGGCCTGGATTCGAACCCGAGACCTTCTTGCTGTGAGGCGACAGTGCTATCCACTGCACCACCGTGCCGCCCATAAATAAATATCAACATTTGTAATATATATATTTTAAACCCTACTTCGCCACTGTCTCCATTCAGTGTCAGTAAGAGTCCATGGTGAAATAAGAACAGCTCAGGGCTGGTAACTGCCATACCCAAATGAGTTTAGAAAAAATAAATAAAAAGCAAATGGATCAATAGGCGTAGGGGAAAAAAAGGCAACTCCTGGTTTCAGTATTCTGTATCGCAATGCTCTTATCAATCCATTTAAATGGTCATTTCACAGGCGGCTGCTAAGTGCTACCTGAAGAGAAGAGGCCGCTAACGATGCGGGCGGAGCCGGGCACTTACCCGTCTGTGCCCCTGGCGTCCTGGGCGGGGTCCTCTCCTGGGTGGGGGGCGTGGGGGGGGCCCTCCCGGGGGGTGCTCCTCGCGGAGGGGGGCTCGTCCGGGATCACGTTGGGCCCGCGAGGAGCAGGATCTTTAGAAGGGTCTTCCTCCATGGAGGCGTCGCAGGAGCCGTCTGCCGATTGGACAAGAGGGTGGGGGGCTGAGCGAGAGGGGGTGGATGGACCCCCACACCCCCCTTTCGGCAACCTAACCGTTGTCAGTGAATGGAATCAGCAAGCTAAACACTCGAACTGAGAAGCAGGTGTCAAAAATTTAAAAATATTCCTCCTCATTTAAAATGTGCGACTTTATGTTGGTGTTTATATTTTTCCAAATCCCTTTTGGCCGACGCTACCAGGCACCAACAAGATCTCACATTTCACGCACGCGCACACGCACACCCAACAGATTATACCAGAGTGGAGGAGTTTTGGCTTAACAGATTAATTTGGCTCCAAATACAGGGCCTAATGAAAGCAATGACATGCAGTTTGGAGGGAAACAGAGAGAAGATGAGGAGCGATTACACAACCAGCACCGTGGCCAACGTGCACTCAACCACACCACAGCCCAGGGGCAGGGTCCATTAACATGCGCTTTGAGCGGCCCCATGCTGAACAGAAACATCTCACACAAAAACAAACAAAGGGAGGAAAACTTTAGAATTTAAATTAAACCCCAAGAAACATGCACAATGGCAGTGGTACAGTGGAGAATTATGACCCATATTATTCCCATTTTCCAGTTGGCCTGACAATATAGAAACGTCTCATGCATGCAAATGCATACGTACACAAATCACCCATTACAATTATTGTTTAAAAAACAGGCCAAAACAGGAACATAATTTATACATTCCAGAGGAATCGTACTGAATTGGTAACGATCATGGAGAGAGGGCGATCTGTCCTCAAAGAAGTCCCTACACGGGGGTCACGACCATCCCACCCATCTCGTGTCGAAGGAATTTAACCCTCATTAGATTCTCCTTTATTAGAATTCTGACAAACCAGGGCGGCGGATGGCGTAGCGGTCTAACAGTGCACTGCCTGTCAGGGACGCGGTTCAAAACCCGCCTCCGGGGGAGGGTGAGCCGGCACGAGTTCGGCGAGGAGAAGGTTAAAGGCGTCCGTGGAAGAATTTCCGTCTCGGGAGAGGCGGGAACAATCGGCCAGGAATGTGTGTCTAGCTCCCGGAGGACGGGCGGCGGACTCGTGGGGGTGGGGAATTGAAGTAAATAGAGGGTTTAATTGGCAACCAAATTAAATTGATACAAAAATATATATATATATTTTTAAAGAATTCTGACAAACCACAGGTTCTCGCACGTATTCGGAATTGCCCCAAACCGGGAGCCACAAAGAGCAGAGACGCCAGAAACGGAGCGAAAGTCGATGTGAGCCGAGCGCTTTACCTGAAACGTGCTTGTCGGAAGACTCCTTCCTCCTCCTCAGGATCAGGAGCAGTTCTGCCAGCGGCTGACGGCCCTCCTCAGTCTCGCCCCCGTCAGTGCAGAAGGTCCCCTTCAGACAAGCCAGACAGATCAGCGCTGGCCCCGCACCAGCTCCGCGGAGCACTCTGTCAACTCCAGAGCCCAGAAGCTAAACGGAGCTCGGGTCCCCTTGTACAGAACATTTTTTATAAGTGCTATGGCAGCCAGGAGGGCAGCAGACTTCTTTCTGAAGAGCCCGTGCCAAAATATAAACCCCTTGGACAGGGAGGAAATGTTCACGTCGCTCAGATAAACACATCAATACCAGGGTCCCCAGTTAAGAGCTTCAGACCTCTCTGTAAGGAGCACGCTGGTCTACACGCCACCACGACACACAGGGTTTCAAGTGATTTTAAAATAAACGATGCCAACAGATTCTGGGTCTGAGAACTTATTATTCAATTATTCAGTCTGGAGGGGTGTATAAGAAATTAAATATGTTCCACCTACTGAGGTGTGGACAATAGAGCGAACATTATATCACAATTGTTATAAAAATGTATACATTTGTAGTTTTCCTAAATTTGGGGATGGTGGGATGATTCAAACAATATTAACGAAGCGTTTAAGGTATGGCATTTTGTATTGCACAATCCTATATAAAACTGGTCCTTAACCACTAGAATATTTGCATTAAAATTATGCCAGAACACAATTTCAATAACACAATTATGGAATCCAACATTACTGCACTTAAATACCTCAATCCAATTCATCCCACAGCTGTAGATTTTGTGTCGTCAGTGTGTCGGGGTGTTAACATTATACATGCCATTTCCTTCAAGGAAAACATGTCTGATATGCTGAATGTTACCACCAGCACAGACTGCTCTCTGGTGGCACACTTAGGATAGGAATATACAGTATGCATTTCTGTGCTCCAAAACGAATTTAAGAAATATATGGGCAATCACAGACCAGTTTAGTGGGATGGAGGTGGAAGAAAAATGAGTTGCACATGTAAATGCTAAAGCTACCAGTGTTTGAAATTCCCCAACCTGGAAAATAGTATGAGTGACACCATTTAATGCATTTAAACCGTATAAAATGAAACTGGTATGTACATGGATGTAATTTAAATCAGTGGTTCTCAAGTTCAGTCCTGGGGACCCCACGTGTACACTGGTTTTTGTTATAGCCACTCTCTTGACCAATTGAGGCTGTTGAAAACATGTGCAAGTTCTGCCATCATTTTCTCCTTAAACCCATTTTAACAATGCAGGTTTGGCTCGTTGCCAATTGCTCTGTCATTGAACTCTTCATTTACCACAAATGGTTTAGTTTCAGTGACCAGGTGTCCACACTTTCAACAATTAGTCCCCTACTGATTTCATCTGCCAGTCTATAATTGAATCAAATAAAAAAAAAAGTAACCTCTTAATAAAGGAATCATGCATCATAAAGTAATCATGTATCGGGCTAATTTAAAGTCCTGGGAATGTGAATATGGGACATTTATTGTTCATGGCATGCATAGCCATTTCTGGCATAATATAGCCTTAAGAGTATAGAAAATCATGCTTTAATAGAAACTAAAAGTGTCTAATTAAGAACAATTAACAGCTAGTTACAATTCAGGTTGCAGTGAAAACACAGTGGGTCCCCAGAACCGAGGTTGAGAATCCGATTTAGACCGCAGGTAAACCCCTGATTTAGACCGCAGGTAAACCCTGATTTAGACCGCAGGTTAACCCCTGATTTAGACCGCAGGTAAACCCCTGATTTAGAATGCAGGTAAACCCCTGATTTAGAACGCAGGTTAACCCCTGGTTTAGACCGCAGGTTAACCCCTGGTTTAGACCGCAGGTTAACCCCTGGTTTAGACCGCAGGTTAACCCCTGATTTAGACCGCAGGTTAACCCCTGGTTTAGACCGTAGTTAACCCGATTTAGACCGCAGGTAACCCCTGATTTAGACCGCAGGTAAACCCCTGATTTAGACCGCAGGTAAACCCCTGATTTAGACCGCAGGTAAACCCCTGATTTAGACCGCAGGTAAACCCCTGATTTAGACCGCAGGTAAACCCCTGATTTAGACCGCAGGTAAACCCCTGATTTAGACCGCAGGTAAACCCCTGATTTAGACCGCAGGTAAACCCCTGATTTAGACCGCAGGTAAACCCCTGATTTAGACCGCAGGTTAACCCTGATTTAGACCGCAGGTTAACCCCTGATTTAGACCGCAGGTAAACCCCTGATTTAGAATGCAGGTAAACCCCCCCTGATTTAGAACGCAAACCCCTGTTAACCCCCCTGGTTTAGACCGCAGGTAAACCCCTGATTTAGACCGCAGGTTAACCCCTGATTTAGACCGCAGGTAAACCCCTGATTTAGACCGCAGGTTAACCCCTGGTTTAGACCGCAGGTTAACCCCTGGTTTAGACCGCAGGTTAACCCCTGGTTTAGACCGCAGGTTAACCCCTGGTTTAGACCGCAGGTAAACCCCTGATTTAGACCGCAGGTTAACCCCTGATTTAGACCGCAGGTAAACCCCTGATTTAGACCGCAGGTTAACCCCTGGTTTAGACCGCAGGTAAACCCCTGATTTAGACCGCAGGTTAACCCCTGATTTAGACCACAGGTAACCTCACCTTGTGCACCTGGATGACGTGTCGGAGTGGCACACCACCACGGATCATCTCCAGGACTTCGTTCATCCCGGGACACTGGTGATCATACGAAGCATCTGAGAGAAGGAGGGGGAGAGAGGGCCTTCAGATGCCAAGCGTCCAGAGAAACGGGCCCCTACCATGTGACCTACACTGAAGCAAAGCAGCAGCTCCATACTTCAGGAGTGTTGAATTCAAATCAGCTCTCGTTAAGTTTCTACACGTACGTGGGTCAGCATTAACTCACTTTGAATACAGCAGATGGATAGAGACATCACTCCCACAGCATAGCAGTTTAAGCCTTTCCTGGCCTTACTACAAGCAAGTTACTCCATTCACCCATCGGTAGCTTCCCAGGCAGTATATAATCGTCACGCTTCTGGTAAAAAAAACCTGGAACGGCCTACACTGCTACGCATTGGGAGCCAATCAGAGACATTTCTTGCTCTGCATCAGCACAAAATAAAGTGCATTTCTCCCAGAGGGGGAAAAAAGAAGAATATCCTCTAGCTAGTGCGCTGCATTTCACATGCCGCTTTGAGAACGTTCTGGGCATCGTGTGTGACGATGACAGGGCCAGGCGTACCAGCGTCCACAGGGCTGTTGGGCAGGAGGATCACATCCTGCGCGGGACAGACGCTTGGATCCCTGGCGCTTCGGCTCTTCTGGATTATTGACAGTAAAGCTCTGGAACACAAAACAGGGCTTCAAGGCTTCCGTCTTTCACACCGCAAACGTGAGAGGAGCGGTTTTGTGAAGCGAGCGGAGGAGAGGACACCGGATTGCGGCCAGCAGGCCGTGCTTACCGGAGAGGGTTGATGTGGGGCGGAGCTGGAGGGGGGGGGGGTGGAGAGGGCGGTGGAGGGGGCGGCGGGTTCGACAGCCGGTTCTCCGCCACCTGCAGGCGCTTCTGCAGCACAGCGACTGGGAGCCAAACGTTGACAAACATTGACATCGTACTCAAGAGACTAAAAACACACCTCTTCTGACTCCACTACCACTGATTCTGTACATTAACTGCCATCACCACTGTTTACATGTTTAAAACTAATTTGAAAAACAATATATATATTTTTTTTTTTTAAACTAACATTTCTTTCCCGGTGTTGCAGGTACAGTTGCAACTGCCAACAATGATATCTATTACAGTATGACTACACTGATCTCTTGCACGAACCATGATTAATCTTACCATGTATAAATACACGTTTTTGTAAGTCACTCTGGATAAGAGGAACAAATGTCTAAAATGCAACTGTAAAAAACCAGCGATAAGCAGACTACACTGCAAATCAAAATCATTCAAACGGCCTTTCTCCTCGACTGAAGGCTCTTAAGGATACATACCATAATCATATTGAATTACAAACAGGGACTGAAAGGGCAGTGTCATTCCAGCATCATAAAATTGGTTCAGTTGAATGTAAAAATGCTGCTACCAGGGATGTTTGTGTGTCAGAGTTCTACACATCTGCAGTGACACCAGACACCAGAGCCCATATGTACAAAGATTCTAAGAGTAGGAGTGCTGATCTAGGATCAGGTTTCCCCTGTCCATATCCATTATGAGCTAAAAAGCTAAACTGATTCTAGATCAGCACTCCTACTTTAGAATCTTTGTCCATACAGCCCCAGGTCACACTAGAGAGAGAGACGGAAGGAACGATGCCCACTTTCGTGTCGGAGGTCTCGAACACTCCGCTTGGCCTGGACCACCTGAGCCTCCAGCTCGAGTTTGTCCTTCTGCACGTTCTCCAGCTGAACCCTGACCAGCCGATACGCCCTCCCCTCCACCTCTCCCGGCGGGGGAACCGCGGAGCCGTCAACCTGAAGGCAGGAGGAATCGTTGGACACATTTCAAATATCAACCGACATGTTTTAAAATGACCCACTACGGTCATAGGTCCTGGCCTTTTTAAACAAGCTTCTCATGAATGAAAACAGGGCTGGGAGTTTTTTTAATTTCTTATTTTTGCAGTTTTCCCCCCGTTTTTCCCCCACTTTTTAGTATCCAATTCCTTCTCCCTCTTTTTCACACCAATTATCCCCTCCCTTGTATGATAACTCACTGCCAGTCTGGCCAGTAGCCAGCGCTGTACTGCCTCCTTCCAGCCAGTGCCCACCTAG
Source organism: Aldrovandia affinis (assembly GCA_029706075.1). Taxonomy (NCBI): domain Eukaryota; kingdom Metazoa; phylum Chordata; class Actinopteri; order Notacanthiformes; family Halosauridae; genus Aldrovandia; species Aldrovandia affinis. The sequence goes on along the minus strand of JAINUG010000073.1, from coordinate 1,182,394 downwards.
GCCTGTCACCGACACACAACCACTCACATACGCAGCAACTTTTTCCTTCCGATTTTATCCCTCCCCCCAGGGGCGGATAGCCAATTGCCGCCCCCTAGTGGCACTCCCGGCCAGAGCCGAAACCTGTATACATCAATACATTTTTACTGCCATTAAGAGTGAAGACAAAAAAATGTTTTTCCCCAATTTATGTAGCACCACCCTCCAGACATATTTATATTCCAATTCCCCTCTATAATTAGATCTAAAAGGTTGACTGAATACATAGTCAACAACTAAAGTAATAAACACAAACATGCAATACCCTCCAGGGCCAAATTAATGCAAATTCAGCACATTTTTGGACATGAATGCATTGCTTAATATACCCAGATTCTGCACGTGGCTGTTGACATTAATGTTTATACAGAGATCCCTTCAGCAGTTTTCTAAAGTCAAAATCCCCATCAATACCTACCTGACCCCATTTTAGTACAACCAGTAGTGTGGGGAATTTTTATTTTATTTTTGTACTGTACTCGGAGGACCTTAGACATTGTAACTCTGACATGCGATAAATAGTCAAATGTCGGTCTAAAGACCCAAGTAAATTCTAGAATTTGTTCAACCTTATTAAAAAAGCATGCATTTAACAATTTCCTCTTAGTTTCTGTATGCGTTGTCCTATTCGTCGCACTCCACGACACACTTACCTTGCCAACCAAGTCAATAACCTCTTCAGCTCAACCCCATTCAACGTCCCGCCTTCGTTTCTGCTGCTTGGTTCTTGTGCGTGGTTTCCTCGCCTGAACACAAATACGGACACACTTTTGTGCATGCAGATCTCATTTAAAAAGGTAACCTTTCACAGCATGCACAAATAAACATATTCACTGCCAGGGATACAACAAAGCCAGAAAGCTAACGCATGAATGTGGGCGGCGTAATGTTCACCTTCAGAACCCGTTGCTGGTTTCTGTTCAGCTGGCGCACCGTCCCTACAATCCTGGCTTGGCCTTTCTGGCCGTTCAAACTGGCCGCCATTTTCATTGATGTCGTTGACGTGTTCGATACTGCCATCCGTCTGGAGAGAGAAATATAATAAAGCTAAGCTAGCTAGATAGCTAGCTAACGAACGAACCACTCAAAGTTTTAATATCGAACCACAAGCTCAAGTTTTTTTAATCGTTTTTAAAATCTCATGTAATAAAATATAATTGAATGCGCAAAATAGTTTAAGTAATTGATTAATGAATACTAAGACCTGAGTATCTGCTGCGAGCAAACTAGCTAGCTAATAAACAACCTAACAATGACCTCTCTCACACTGCGGCGGGACTCCAAGGCCCTCGCTGTCTTTCTGTTTTGACCTTGATCCAAGATCCCGACCTATCGAGGGGAAATTGTTAGACAATTAACGAAGGAATTACTAAGAGAACATTGTTAGCTAGCCACTTGGAGATGGAAATGTGTAAAACAGACCTCGATCTTTTCTTTTTTTACAGCAAATACAACGCCAGATCTTCCCAGACATTTTAGCGCCCCGTCACGATGTCCGCCTGGTTTGCTGTCAGCTATTTAATGCCCACAATCGCAGTGACCAATCAGCGGCAAATTAGCTGGAGGGTGTGGTTCAGTACTGGAGTTTTAAAAATATATTTTAATTCCGGCCTTTATTTCCAATAACATGTTATATTCCGTACGCATTTGCCACGAGATTAATGGTTTTAATTGTCCTTGAAGTATATTTTATCCTTCCACCCACAGTGAGTGCATAATTCCTCCGGATGAAGAATCCTAATTCGTCAACCATAGTTTTTTGTACATTTTTTCATAGCAACCGACATATATATTGCTTGTTCGTGAGTAACGTCTCTTTGGCGACGTTACTGTGTGATTATAAAGTTCTGTGTAGATTCAGATTTCGTTCCGCTCGTTCGTATGAGTTTAAAGCACATGTTAAGTTATAAATGAACACCTTAACCTTATCAATGTACATTTATTACTAGATCATAATGATCAATGATGATCTTCGCAACTCCAGCTTCCATGACACACTAGGGCTGTGTTCGAAACCGCTCACTCGTTCACTATTCCCTATTCCTATATGGTGTACTATGTAGTGAATAGGGAGCGGTTTCGAACACAGCCTAGTACGTGTACATGTATTTCTTTTTGTAGACCAACTTCATTATATTCGCGAGGAAGGCACGAAATTTAAGTTTTGGCGCCCTCTAGTGTGCTCCATGAGTAATGACCATGACAAACTCCAAACTCGGTGACATTTTTCAGACATCTTTATTCAACAAATAAATGCAGGTAACCAATGACGAGCGTCTAGACAGTGTGACCAAGCAATATGCCTTAAAGCAACAACGATGACCTATCCCACCTGTATACATACATCCCTGTTTCCAGTATGTCATGTGGAATGAACGAATGCAACCAGACATCCATTTTACAACATGGCTTCTAAGGGGAGCATACTTCAACACATACATGGCATAGCACATAGACAAGATACAGAAAATTACAACAGTATTAATGGTAACAATTCAAATCCCCTCCATGAAGGTGAACCTTTTCAATCACCTTCAACTGTAAACAACGCCTATATTTTTTTAAATAGGTGGGTTATTCTTTTAATATTGGGGTCATGTGCATCTGTATGTAAATATTTATTCAAATTCCAGACAACGTTCAACTCAACAAAAGCAGGTAAACACGGTTGTTTCATTCTCCTCATCAATGCTACATAGATCAGCTAATCTTTGAATAATCCTGTTCAATGTGTACATTATATCAGCCAATGTGCTAATTCCAAAGATTAGTAAAACTGTGTAGCACTAATCCCCAAAAGATACGATTATCTGTATTCAGTGTAACATCTCATTTCATTATCTTCTCATTTAAGGCTTTGGCTTTCATAATGCACAGGTCGCTTGTGCAAATACTGCCCATCCCTTTCGAAACATTGACCTGTTCATAGCTTTTGGTATGGCAACAGCAGACAATTAGATCTTATAATCTCACATCGGCAAATTTCAGTGCCTTCCCTTGTTGTTACAGTACAACCATCCCAGTTATTTCCACAACAGTTTGTAAAAAGTATCTTTTTTTTTTACATTTTATTTTCTTGTTTTGTTAGATGGTGGCTTCTGAAATGGCCTGTCAAAAATGTCAAAAAATGTCAAATGCCTGTGTAGTCCTGCCGTTTTGAATCCAGTCAGAATCAAAGACTGGGGTTTTTTTTCACATAAGCACTGTGGTCTGACATCTGATATTAATGAAGCGTTTTCCTGCAGCTCTGAAACACTCTGCTCTAGATTTTCTACAAGGTGAAATGAGTCATGATGAATGGCCAACAGAGGGCCTACATTCTCAATCATGCCTTTCGAGAAAAAAATTACAACCTTGACCCAAAAAAACATTGACACTACTGGCATGAAATCATATGGCCCTGCTGTAAAAAGTGTTGTTTTTTTCTCCGTTGGTGCGATGGCGTTTATGAATGATCATAATCAATTACCACAAAATTGCAAAAGTCAAATGCGGCTTTTGCCATCTTTGGTTGTATTCATATATTCATAACTACGCCCCCTTCACACAAGGATACACCCAGTTAAGCAGACATCAACCTGGCTCCCGTGAATTTGAATATTGGGTGTGACCTTTCCGTACCTCGTGCACGTGCTCATTTTCTTAAATTTTACATTTTGCATTCCTTCTGTTACCTTGCATTTGCGTGACTGCACAGCAGAAGCAACATTGCTCACAGTTGACGGACTGATTAACTGGTCGGCACAGCACGCACACAACTACACAAGACTCTGGCCCTCCGTCATACACATTTCCCATTTGCTTTTGAAAGGGCCCTGCCATCACACACACACGCACACACACACACACACACACACACACACACACACGCATGCACACACACAGCATATACACACACACACACACACACACACACACACACACACACACACACACACACACACACACACACACACACACACACACACACACACACACACACACACACACACACACACACACACACACACAGCATATACACACACACACACACACACACACACACACACACACACACACACACACACACACACACACACACACACACACACACACACACACACACACACACACACACACACACACACACACACACACACACTTTGAGCTCTGTTGAGGCACAACCAAGCAGTGACACTACTAGCTATTCACAATACATTTTAAGTTGCTTAAATCAAGACACACACACACACACACACACACACACACACACACACTTTGAGCTCTGTTGAGGACGGACAGACAGACTAGCTATTCACAATACATTTGAAGTTGCTTAAATCAAGACCGCAACGGCAGGACGGACAGACAGAAGGGGGACGGAGGCCGACGTGAGGGGGCAGGCGTGAGGGGGCAGGGGCGAGGAGCGAGGAGCTAGTGCTTGGAGTCTCGCGGGTAGAACTCGGCCAGGGTGCTCTGCGGGATCCTCTTCAGCAGCTCTTTGGGGAAGATCCTCATGAGCTGCCAGCCGATGTCCAGCGTCTCGTACACGGTGCGGTTCTCGTAGGGGCCTGTGGGATGCAGAGACAGGAGACGTGAGAACCACAGAACCACAGTCAACCACTCTCCTGAGACAGGAGACGTGAGACGCCGCCGGACTGTGTGAGAACCACAGAACCGCAGAACCACAGAACCACAGCCAACCACTCTCCTGCTGGAAGAGGACTGTTAGAACACCAGGTACGATTGTGTCTTCACAGGAATGCAAGGAGGAAATTCACAGAGAAGTTCAGACAGAATTCAGATTCAACAGACATTTTTGCTCGAAAGACTCGAGTCTCTATTAAAACTACAAAATAATTTGTCCTTACATTTCGGTAAACGAGTAAATTAAAGTATTTCTTCCCCCATTACACAGATTTTTTAAAATGATTTATTTAATGATAATTTCATCAACCAACAAAAAGTGGGACAGTAAATGAAGGGAATAAATAACAGGAAACACTTGGCTTTTATTTCTTTTAAACGATTTTCTCCAAAACTAAGGCCGAATCTGAATGGAGGCTTTCATCGAAGAGCGAAGTCTCCGTGCTCCTGCGCTCTCTTACCCTGGGTAATGAAGTTCTTCTCGAACTTCTGCAGGAACTCAAGGTACAGCAGGTCATCAGCGGACAGAGCTTCCTCTCCCACCACGGCCTTCATGCCCTGCACGTCCTTCCCGATGGCATAGCACGCATACTGGCCAGAGAGAACAGCAGGCTTTACATGCAGACCGCCAACCACTGCTCACAAAGTGACTACACACACTACCCTGTACACAGTCCTCCCACAGCACGTGACATGTACACACAAATATCCACCAAAGTGACAACTGGCACCGATCACCATCTCTCCATTCCACCATTAACTCCTGCAGGTGTAACTGACAGGCACAGTCTTTTTAAAATTTTTATACATTTTGTTTCTGATTTTCTCCCATTTTAGTAGCCAATTACACCCTCTATTTTTCATGATGAAACCCTGTGACTGGTAGTGACAAAGGCGAAGTATCATCTCCTCCGAGACGGCACTCACCAGGCTGTCAACCATAATTCCGGTACTCCAGAGCCACTCCTGTACACAGCTAACTTCCTGTTGGCTTCCCTCCCCCCTCCCTGAGGCGGACAGCCAATTGCCGCCCCCCGGTGGCACTCCCGGCCAGATGGAATCGAACCCCGGTTGCAGTGGCCAGCGTCGAACGTTGTAACCGCTAGACCACCCGGGAGGCCAGGCACAGACAGTCTTGGGGAGGACTCTTGATTGGCTGCCTCACCCAGGTAGGTGCTATACCAGAGGTGGGCAATCTTACCCTGTGTGGGCCGGTGTGGGTGCAGGCTTTTGTTCCAACTGAACAGTGACACACCTGATTCCACTAATCAAAGCCCTGATTGAAGACTTTGATTAGCTGATTAGTCAAATCAGGTGAGCTACTGCTCGGCTGGAACAAAAGCCTGCACCCACACCGGCCCACACAGGGTAAGACTGCCCACCCCTGTGCTATACAATGGTGGTGGTTGAAGTGAGTTTAAGCCCCATTCACTGTAAAGTGCTTTGAGATCCTGAAAGGTGCTATATAAATGCAATCCACTGTCGTTATCGCGATGGTATTCGCTGCCCACCCACCAGCTGGTTGGACACATCGGCGTGGTCCTTGCGGGTCATGCCTTCCCCGATGGCCGACTTCATCAGTCGAGACAGAGAGGGCAGCACGTTGATGGGGGGGTAGATCTGGGCAGGGAAACACACAGAGATGGGTCCTGACCGCTACACGCAAACAACGACTTCACACAAAGCCTTACACAGAATAATCACGAATAAAACAACCAGCCACAATTAATAATCAACCAACCAATGAGAATAATCAACCAGCCACAATTAATAATCAACCAACAGAATAATCAATCAGAATAATCAACCAACCAATCAGAATGATTACACTTTGGTAAATCGACACCAACATCGATACCAGAGCATCGGGGGGATCCGTACTGACCTGCCGGTTATGCAGCTGTCTGTCCACGTAGATCTGTCCCTCTGTGATGTAGCCAGTCAGATCAGGGATGGGGTGGGTGATATCTGCAGACGAGGAAAGGGGAACGCAGCTTTCAGAGAGAAAGTCACCAGGAGGCTCATCTACACATCGGAAAAATCATCTAAATCAGGCGTGTCCAATCTTATCCCTGAAGGGCCGGCGTGGAAAAAGGACTCTTGCAAAATTGTGACCAGCATGGTACAGAGCTGTCAAACCCAGATTCATAACTACCTCGCATGTGTGGTTTGTTCTGCGAGATTGCGACCTGCGACCATTATGCAATTTTATTGCCAAATAGTGGTTCTTGGATTCAAGAAATAGGACACGGACACAATGCGCTTGCTCAACAGTTGCTCAGAGTTTGCATTTCCTCATAATCAGGCCTTTGCTCTAGTGTGGCATAAAAACACCCAATTCAATGAGTCAACTGGTCTTCAATCAAAACTTTGATCAGTTGAATTTGGGACTTTTAGTGCCAGACTAGAAATAAAGCAAAAACCAACACCGGCACTTCTCATTGGACATCCCTGATCTAAACCCAAGGACAGAAGACGCGTGGGTGTTGTGACTGGGTCACAGGGGAGCACTGCTGTAGCGGGCCAGGACAGACAGACAGACGCTGGGGCCCTGGCTCCGGTCAGCCGGGCTGGTCTCACCGTCGTTGGGCATGGTGAGGATGGGGATCTGCGTTATGGAGCCGCCACGGCCCTCCACCCGGCCCGCCCTCTCGTAGATGGTGGCCAGGTCTGTGTACATGTAACCCGGGAAACCGCGGCGGCCCGGCACCTCCTCTCTGGCCGCTGACACCTGGGGAGTAAATTGTGGAACAGTAAATGAGCAAAAACACCTAGACCTGCTGGCCCACGCAGGGAGGTGTCCACGCTGACGAAACTATTCCAACTCTTACTGAACACCTGAACTGTGCCTAAAGGCCAATCATTTGTGAGATATTCTCACAGGCAGGCTTGCATACCTAGCCAAATGCAATGTCTTCTGGGTAATAACTCACAATGAATGGTGCTGCTTATCACAGAGGTGGATACAAATGAATAAGTAAATTGTGGAACAGTAAATGGAGAAAAACTGAACCACAAAGGGGTCACGGCGCCTGACCTCTCGCAGGGCCTCAGCGTAGGAGCTCATGTCCGTGAGGATGACCAGCACGTGCTTCTCACACTGGTAGGCCAGGAACTCCGCGGCCGTCAGCGCCAGGCGAGGGGTGATGATGCGCTCGATCCTGTGGGCGGAAGAACACGGTCGTACAGTAACCGTATCCCACCCAACGGCTGTCTGGTACTCCTCTTATTTCCTTTTTGAAATCACACTTAACATAATCCATCAGACTTAAGTTTCTCCTTCTATTAGTTACTGTATGTACACCATTTACAGTTACATCTGGTCAGGGTATAGCTGAACAAACATAACCATTGGTCTGAAAAGGGGAAGTACAGATTCATAAGATCCTGCCTACGGAAGTATAAGATCCCTTCAGTATTGAAAAATGATAGAAACGTTGTCGTATGAAGGTTTTTTTTTACCAGGAATACAACGCACGCACGCACACACGCACGCACATCTACAGTAAACAAAATGTGGATTGTATAACTGAGTCTAAGACAAGTTTCCCTACAGGGACTATAAAAGTACATCTTATCTTATCTTATGACACTTAGCACGTCTCTGACAAGAGCTCAACCCGAAACACAGACGTGGATGACGTACGTGGGGTCGTTGGCCAAGTTCAGAAAGAGACAGACGTTGTCCATAGATCCGTTCTCCTCAAAGTCAGTCTTGAAGAATCTTGCCGTCTCCATGTTAACCTGAAAGAGCGAGTCAACGCGTGAGCTTGCCATGTTCCACTCACCACATCCTAAAGTTTGGCATACAATTTGCAGCTTGTGGTTTCATTTCATTTTATTTTCTACTGGACGCACCGTTGAGCTAGCACGCTGTGTGAGAATGTGATTTTAGTCAACTGTTATTTATTCATTTTGCTACTCTTTTTACTATATTATATTTTTACTACATAATGCTACATTTTGTACTTTTTACTATATTATATATTTTTCTTACTACATACTGCTATGTTTCCTAATGTTTGCTTGTCTCTTTTTTAAATCCTGAACGCTTGTCAAAGACAAATTCCAATGTATGTATGTTTGTATGTATGTATTACATATGGCAAATAAACTTGAAACTTGTACGTTTTATTATTTCAGCGGTTCCCACTAAACAATATTTTCCTTGTTTAGTCGGAACTACTAAACAATATTTTGTTCATTCTAAGTCTAAACAAGACTTAGAATGATCTAAAAAGAAATGGTTTGTCAGCGTAGAGAGTTCACATCTCCAGAGCAGATATAAATAGTGCTTCTCTGTGGCTCAGTTGGTAGAGCACAGTGTTGGCAACGCTTAGGTTGTGGGTTCAATTCCCACTGGGACCACATATACTGAAAAATGTATGCATTCACTACTGTAAGTCGCTTTGGATAAAAGCGTCTGCTAAATGGCGTATATTATTATTATTATTATTTGACTGTGCCGGGGAGCGCACTCACCCCCATAGCAGCGAACACGATGGCGAAGTTGTCTGAGCTGTAATCCATGACATCTTTGGACTTCCTCACGAGGCCCGCCTGGCGACAGATCTGTGCAGCAATCTGTGAGGCGGACAGGGAGACTCTCCTTACTGTGGTCACCGTGCACTAGCTTCTCTGAACGGCCCAAGCGCTAACCAAGATAACGCCGTGGCCAAGCAAAGAGAACGCTACACATTAAATGCCAACGATTGGGCGATTGGCCTTAGCTCATTGGCCTAAACCGGGGGTATTGAAATCCAGGCCTCGAGGTACACAGTGTCTGCAGATATTTGCTCCAAACACGCACTACACCACCTGATTTAGAATAATTACTTTACCTCCTTGGTCCAGGAAGCGAGCTAATTAGTGAAATCAGGTGGTGTAGTGTGTGGTTGGAGCAAATACCTGCAGACACTGCGGACCTCGAGGCCTGGATTTGAATGCCCCTGGCCTAAACGATTCAATGCAATCTGCTTCACCGTTTTGTTGAACACTCCTTTTCAGTAAGGTGAAGCACTATCTGCTCCACTTTCAAAACTTGGACACACCCTTGTTCAGAAACATGAGTAAATATGAATGAACGTGCCACAATCCTGTCAGCGTGGTAATTCACACGTTCGTTGTGCACCCATCTTGTGTTCGATGTCACTAAAACGCCAGTGCTTTTTCATCAGAGATCAAAACCAAGTTTTGAAAGTGAAGCGGCCCAACTGCAACACAAAAGAATCTGACCAGTTGGGGGGTCTGGGGTTCGATGAACAATGAGAGAGCTAACTGGAGAGAGGAATTACCTTGTCCCTCTCACAGGCAGTGAAAGCTGAAGAGGGAACATTTAAGTAAGCAAGGGGTTACATTTCAGATTCATACCCTCGACCAAAAAGTAAAACATAGGTTCTCAAAAGTACATAAGACGCAAAACGGGGATACTCACAAAACAACATTTTCCCGAAAGGACCTATGACCTCTGGGGCCGAAATAAGCTTCAAAACACAGGTCTACCTCGGCAGGACAGAAGATGTAAGCAGAGAAACCCGAAAGCTGTAGTCCCCTCTCTGAGGAGGAGGAGGAGGAGGAGGAGGAGGAGGGAAAGGGTCTCTCCACATTACCTCATTGTGTGGCAGCCCAGCAGCAGAGAAGATGGGGATCTTCTGCCCCCTGGCGATGCTGTTCATGCCGTCGATGGCGGAGATGCCGGTCTGGATCATTTCCTCGGGGTAGATTCGGCACTGCGGGTTTATGGGCTGCCCTGTGGGACACCAGCGGAAACACCACCACCCCGCCCCCCGACCCCAGAGAGTGAGTCTGTGTGTCTCAAATAAAAAATACTCATGTTGCAGTCAGACGACAGTGTAGTGTAGTGGTTAGGGAACTGGACTTGTAACACAGAGGTTGCAGGTTTAATTCCCAGGTGGAGAACTGCTGTTGTACCCTTGAGCAAGGTATAATACATGCCATTTAGCAGACACTTTTATACAAAGCGACTTACAGTAGTGAATGCATACACTTTTCAGTATATGTGGTCTCAGTGGGAATTGAACCCACAACCTAAGCATTGTCAGCGCCATGCTCTACCTACTGAGCCACAGGGAACCTAAGGTACTTAACCTGAATTGCTTCAGTAAAATATCCAGCTGTATAAATGGATTGTATGTAAAGAAATTTAAACTGTGTAAGTCGCTCTGGATAATAGCGTCTGGTCAATGCCTAAAATGTTAAAATGTAAATACCAGTCGACCCACGCATCAGCCCAAAACATCGTTTTCACTTGTGCACACCACCTTTAGAGGAACGTTCTAAACTCTGATCCAAATGCAATCCCAAAGATGTTTTAATTGGGCGGTGCAGAGTTCGGCCATGCTAATTTCCGTACCCATAATGTCAAGATAGTCCTCTGCCATGACCACGGGCCCCCGGTCAATGGGCTTTCCCGACCCGTTGAAAACGCGACCTGAGAAGACACAGTTTGCGTTACGAGCACAAATGCACAGCCAGACCGACTAGACCAAAATGCTGAAACGGGAACCAATATTCCCCTCGTCCAGCTTACATACCCAGCATGTCTTCAGACACCGGCGTGCGCAAGATATCTCCCGTAAATTCACAGCTCGTCTTTTTGGCATCGATACCAGAGGTTCCTTCAAAGACCTTGAGTCACAGAACAGGTTGTGTTAGCACCATTCTTTGCATGACCAGAAGTATTTTTTTATTTTCTATTTTTGCTGTTTATTCCCATTTTAGTATCCAATTATACCCTCTCTTTTTCATGTCAATTATCCCCTCCCTCGTATAAGAACTCTGGAAGTGGACTTCACCTCTGAGTACCACTGGGTAAATATAAATAAATATAGGGTATAATTGGCCACTAATTTGGGAGAAAAACTGGAAAAATGGAAACAAAAATGTATAATCTAACACGACAAAGCAAAGGGTAGCAAGAGCCCTTCTCCTTCCCCCATCTCCCTTTCCCCCATCTCACCTGCACCACTGCTTTGGAGCCGCTGACCTCCAGCACCTGTCCGCTTCTTTTCGTGCCATCAGGAAGAGTCAGGTGGACAATCTCTGCATACCTGGGGAACTGGAGAGGACAGCGGCCATCAAAACCCCAGCGGTTTGAGACAATCACACAGAGAGAATGTATAATATCTCGCGATTGGTTTCTCCTCAAACAAAAGGTGGCAACTCCATCTTGAATTTAGGAATGTCCAATGTGTGCAATACCCTGGTCATACTGGCAAACTGAGTGGTGAACTGTCCTCTACGAGACCGAAGGGAAGGCTGGATGTGAAAGCACAAGTAATAAGTAATCAGTAATAAACTGGTTTTGGAGGGAATCTTAAACAAAGAGGATCTTTATTCAAGCGATTGCAGTGAGTTCCGGCATAGGCACAGAAGCAGTCTAAGCACAGACGTGCTGGAGTGTCAGGCATAGAACTAAAGAAAATAGCAAAGGTGCCATCAACCTGAACATAACATAAGTGGGAGGAGGTGGTGTGACTTGAGGAACTCAATTAATTCTCCTCATTGTCATTATCGCATTTAGCCTGAGGCGTCCAGACAACCTGGGCTGCAGCTTCAAAACACGCTTTGCACAAGCTCATTCTAAGCGCGCTGCCAGCATTGGTACCACATCCCTGTTATCAGTCTGCTGTCTCGAAGGTCACAGTTACTCCTTGTTTTGTACCTTCTCCACTTCCTCAGGCTCAACCCCTTCCCAACAGCACTTTGCACAGAGAGCAAAGACAGTTAAACTTATTTCTATGTTCCTAATTAAAAATATGTAGCAAGTGATTATATTTTATTCTGCAACTGATTATATTTTATTCTGCTTCCACGGGTGGTCTCTGAAATTAAATCATTTGAATAAAAACAGTAAAAGTGTAAGACTTGTTTAACGGTTAGGTAAGGACACGGAGGTCAGACTGAGGACAAACCCTGAAAGTGTTGAATGTGAACGGTGTTCACCTACTTTCACGTGATCCAGAATCACCAGGGGACCGTTGACTCCACACACGGTCTGATAGGCTGTGGGAACGGGAGGAAAAGAAACAGTCAGTTGCGTTTATGGGTTTTTTAGAGCGTGATAACTTACCCCACTAAAAAACAATTCAAATCAATTGTCGACTGCAGAAATGACACAAGTTTAGGGGCCTCCGATAGCGTAGCGGTCTAATGCGCCCGTATTGGCTGGTCCTTTACACGTGTGAGCTGCCTATCACGGTTGCGGTTTGAAACCCAACTGTACCAGACGGGCCCTGGTGGGGAGGCCTTATCGGGGTCGGCATTTGGCTGTCTGCCCCAAGGGGAGGGTGAGCCGGCACAAACTCGCTGAGAAGCGCGTAAGGGTGACTCCAGAACGTGGGTGGGTGAATTCCGTCTCGAAGGAGGTGGAGTTCACTACCCTCTGAGAATTAGCTTGCTTCATAGAGACGAGCGGTGAACTCGTGTGGGGTGGGCAAAATCGAAATAAATAGAAGGTATAATTAGCCACTAAATTGGGAGAAAGTCAGGAAAAAATCCTAAACAAATGTATATAAAAATAAAATTAAAAAAAAACACAAGCTGAAAGACAGTAAGCAAAATTAAGAATTATAGGCTGCTATTCCAAGGGGACTGTGTGTGACCGATGTCAACTCTTACACTCTGTAGGGCGCATATACTTTCAGCCATGGCTGTAAATCTTCTGCAAGCAGTCAACTAAAATACTGTGACTCATTCAGCCAATCACCACCCCTGCAGACGACTGAAACCATGTTGGCCTCAAAATACCATCTGTGCCTTCGAACCCACTCGTATTCACTGTGAAATGATAGCACCAGCAAAGCCTTGGCAACATGTCACATCTTACTAAAGCTGTGCAGGACGACAGGCCTGTGGGTTTCTGTTGCCGTGCGCCATTGTTGAGAACAGGGTGAAGGATGACTCATCTGACCATATAACTTTTTCTCCACTGCCCAGTAGACCTTTGCATGACCACCTTAGTGACAAATGTGCATTTTTAGGTGTAATAAGGGGTTTATTCACTGCAACCCGACCATGGTATCCCTCTCTGTGAAGTTCTTGACGGACTGTTCTTGATGAGACTGCCTGCTCATGACCTAGATCACAGGTGTCAAACTCATTCCATCGAGGGCCGAGTGTGTGCAGGTTTCTGTTGCAACCAATGCACTACACCAGGTGATTTCACTAATTAGCGCACTTCTTCAACTAAGGAGGGAACCTAATTGAAATCACCTGGTGTAGTGCATGGGTTACAACAGAAACTTGCACACACTCGGCCCTCGATGGAATGAGTTTGACACCCCCGCCCTAGATTGATATTTGCAGTCAACTGGTTCAGAGTTGCTCGTCTGTTTTGCCTTGCATCTCGAACCAATGCACAGACATCACAGTCGAGGAGTATGCGCCTATCGACCACAGCTGCCCCTAGTTGGTGAGGTTTTTCTCCTCAGACTTCCATGCCAGCATCACCTTTGCCACTAGAACGGGGGTATTCAATCCAGGCCTCAAGGTCCGCAGTGTCTACAGGTGTTTTCTCCAACCACTCACTACACCACCTAATTTCACTAATTAGCTCGCTTCCTGGACCAATGAGGTAAACTAATTAGTGAAATCAGGTGGTGTAGTGCGTGGTTGGAGAAAACACCTGGGCTGTGTTCAAAACCGTTCCCTATTCCCTAAATAGTGCACACAATAGTGTCTTGAACAAATTGGTGAACACACTATATAGTGCACTATTTAGGGAATAGGGAACGGTTTCGAACACAGCCCTGTAGACACTGCGGACCTCGAGGCCAGGATTTGAATACCCCTGCACTAGAATGTTGGACAACGGGGCCGGCCCAGCATTTGTATACATGACGGGTTTAATTAATTCAGGAACCACGACTGCGCGGAAGCACCTGCTTTCAATAAACTTTGTTTCCCTAATTTACTCAAGAGTCCCTTTATGTTTGGCAGTTACCTGTAGTCCGTTGGCTGGGAAAAGCAACAAGTATCTGAGAACCTGACAGCCCCTCCTCCCTCCCCGTGTTTGTTTTGCAAAATACGCATGACCACGCAGTTACGTCGCCTTTAAATAACTCGCTGTTTATCTCAACATTGCCACAACATCTGGCAAGAGATGCGCGTATGACAATACGGAAAGCTAGCACCTAACAGTAAAAGGGTGTTTCAACAATATCGTTAGCCTTCTGTGCTGCAGAACACTGTCTGCACGTCGGCGATGTGCTACGTTAACTCGAGGGCTTGCCAAAAATTACTACCAAGCCAGCAAAACGGCATTAGCACGATAAATAATATATACATGACGACGGAAATATGATAAATACGAGTACAACAAGCTACAGGTAGCTGGGGCTAGCTACATACTTAGGAAGCGAACTCTTAATATAATCTAAAATGTAGCTTGCTAGGTAATTATACTATCAAGATTACACCCTGGATGTAGCAACCCACTGCACCATTAATTAAATGGTCAAATTATCTCGATGGATGCACTGTACGTAGGCGAAAACGTGACAGCAGCGAAAAAATCTATCTTGCGAGTTACAGTTACGGCTAGCTAACTAGTGCTAGCGAGCAAGCAAACAAACTTTCCCCACTCACTGAGCCGAGGCTGCGAGATGTAGTCGCGGGTGACGGCCTGTACGTGATCGCGAGACATGGCGGCTTTCGTCGTGCTGACAGCAGAGGAAAGTTCGCTCACGGCTCCATTGACCATCCCTTTGATGATCGCCTTCATTGCGAACGTCGCCCAAATCCAGTTCCTGCTTGAGCACCAACAAGAGCAATGCGCATGCGCGGCTGCGTACAGGGCCCCGCCCACTTTGGTATTTTTGCACGTGTCCAAAATACCCAAATTCAGATTATGGTGATTATGAGCTGGTTTAGATGCTCATGATTTTAGCTTTTTATGGCGTTGACGATGCTAACGCATTTGCCTTAATAGATCCGTTTTCAGGACCCAATATATTGTAAACATTATATATATACATTTATACATTACATACACATATATAGCTACAGTATATATTTTTCTTTAATTTTCTTTAAAGAAATTTTCTTTACATTTACATTTTCTTTACATCCTATTTAAAGTAACACCTCAAGTTAAAGTGTTAGCACTTTAACCGCCCCAAGGCAGCAGTGTTAGCATAATGGTTAAGGAACTGGGCTTGTAACGCAAAGGCTGCAGGTTCGATCCCAGGTGGGGCACTGCCGTTGTACCCTAAAGGTACTCAACCTGAATTGCTTCAGTAAAATATCCAGCTGTATAAATGGATTGTATGTAAAGAAATGTGAAACTGTGTAAGTCGCTCTGGATAAGAGCGTCTGCTAAATGCCTCTAATGTAATGTAATGTAATGTAAAGGAACACATTCAATTCCCAATAGCAGCCATAATATCAGGGGAAAAACCTACATAAAATGTGATTTCATTGGCATGGCAAAACACATACAGTTAATAAGTATCACTAGTAGAATGTATATCTTAGACTACAGACAGTTGGGCAGAAGAAAGGGAAACTAGCAGACCACTATTTTGACATGCCAGTCTTCTCAAATTTGGGGGAAATATTTCAGTACCTCTGTAGACCTTATGAGCCAATCACAGAATATTAACCATTAAACTGCTGTTGATTGGCTTTGTCCCTATTTTAATGCAGAGCGTCTGCTAAATGCTCAAAATGGAAAATGTAAATGTACCAGTAATTGCATGCCAACACAGTGGAGGAGTTGAACCATCAGTTATGGTGGCGGCAGTGCAGTGTAATGGTTAGGGAACTGGATTTGAGAGGTTGCTGGTTCAATTCCCAGGTGGGGCACTGCGGTTGTACCCTTGAGCACAAGGTACTTAACCTGAATTGCTTCAGTAAAATATCCAGCTGTATAAATGGATTGTATGTAAAGAAATGTAAACTGTGTAAGTCGCTCTGGATAAGAGCATCTGCTAAGTGCCTAAAATGTAATGTATTTACATAATGTAACACACAAGACAGTGTGTCCATAAACTCATAGGAACAGTGTTTCTCAAACCTGTACCTGGGGAAGCGCTGTGCACACTGGTTTTCATTCAAGTGTAACCTTGAACGTAATTAGGTTTGACTGAGTTGCTAATTGAACATTGATTAGGCTTTGACATCACTTAGCTAGTAATGAACAAGAAAACGAACAAGGTAAGCTTAATGAGTCAGCTGTACAGAATATGTTACAGAAAATATTAACAAAACATGTAGAATAAATACCTTGATATTATTCAGCATGCACAAACAAACCCTTCCAACTGCACTATTCTGTCACAAAGAATTTACAGATTAAATGTGGACGTGTCCAATAGAGATCAATACACCAGCTCAATATAACCTCAGCTGGAACAAAAACAACATATCCCATAACACCCCAGGGCCAGGCTTGAGAAGCAGCATGTTCATTGGCTCAGGGCACACACTCTTGGAGGCTACTTTGTGTTTCAACCAATTACCCTAGCCAATCAACCAATGAGCCAATTAGCTTTGCACAATAATACCGGCCAAGTCGTACAAAAAGGGTAACGTTTCGGTTAAAGGTACAATCAATTAAATAAATGAAGATAATTTTGCATAAAATCCTGTAAACAGCCAGGGCTTCCACATGTCCATGGCTTGTTTTAAACCTTTAATCGTTGTCCACTTTGTGCCTTCTGCTTCCCCTCCTTATAGGGAACAGTTCATTTATGTAATAATAATAATAATAATGTTAAAATAAATAAATAACTGATTAAACTAATCAAGGTCTTGATTTTACAATTGGTGAATTAGAAGAGTTGAGCTAGAAAAAAGCCTGCACCCAACCTTTTCATAAGGCACCCCTGCCATAAGCTCACACATCTACCAACCACAACTGACAAAATAAAGGAAACACCAACATGAAGTGTCTTAACAGGACGTTCAGCCTTCCATGAGAAATTCCATCATTTGGGGAGGGAGGGGTTGTTGACGGTGGTGGAAAACGCCATCTCAGGCTCCGCTCCAGAGCGTCCCGTAAGCGTTCAACCGAGTCGAGATCTGGTGACTGAGACCACCGTTACGGCCTGAAATTCACCCACGGTATATTAACGGGGGAATAACCACGGTGATAACATCAAAGTCACAATGAATGACAAAACAAGCCGAGCAGCCAATGGAAGTTCATCATCATCATCATCATTATCTAACCCGCTTACTCCTGGTCAGGGTCGCAGAGGGGCTGGAGCCTATCCCAGCATGCATTGGGTGAGAGGCAGGGATACATCCTGGACAGGTCGCCAATCCATCACAGGGCACACACACCATTCACACACACACTCATACCTACGGGCAATTTAGACTCTCCAATTAGCCTAATGTGCATGTCTTTGGACTGTGGGAAGAAACCGGAGTACCCGGAGGAAACCCACGCGGACACGGGGAGAACATGCAAACTCCACAGAAAGGCCCCCGGCCAGGACCAATGGAAGCTGTTCTGATTTACTATACAAGACAAATGCAGTATCTTAAGACAATACAGGATGACTCTACCATGGAGTGGGGCCTGCAGAACACTAAACTACTCCTCCTCCTAGCTGGTATCTATCCCTCCATCTACCCCGGGGGCAAAAGAAGAGATGAGTCTTCCATCCCTACTCTGACCTAAGCCCAGGTGTCAAAAAGAAAGAGAAACCTGCCTGTCCCACTGTAACCTACATAAACAAAACTATACCAACCAGAAACATTTTATTGGGAAAAATTTGATGGGTAACCTTAAAACACTTTCAAACTCGAATGGCGGACGATCGGCCAACCGGTGTGCGAGCTTGTGGATAATGGGTGCGTCTTGTCACAACCAAGCGGGTATCATTGGCAATCGGCACCAGTCTTAACACAGCCATGGCATGTGGTTTACATCGTTTTCATGGTCATCAAACCATTCAGTGAGCACTCGTGCCCTGTGGATGGGAGGCACTGTCATCCTGGAAGAGACCACTCCCATCAGGATATAAATGCTTCACCACAGGATGAAGGTGATCACTCAGAATGGCTTTGTCCTTATTGGTGTTTACCTTGCCCTCTAAGGGGCTGAGTGGACCTAAACCATGCCAGGAAAATACACCCCGTATCATAACAGAGCCACCAGAACCCTTCGTTTACTCAAGTGTTTCCTTTATTTTGGCATTCACCTGTATAATAAATATAATACATATCTGAGAAGGTTGAATGTTATAGTTATGAGGATGCTTTCCAGTTTTTGTTGGTGCATTTAGTTTACAACAGAGACGCTGAATGAGTAACCACAGGTTCAGCTAGCTGAGAATACATAGTCACTCTACTGACTATACAAACTCAAAACACATCTCTTAGTGTCTATGAATGATGCTTAATACGCAGGAAATTAATGAATTAATGTCAGGGGAGTTTATAATTGATCAGTGCTTTCTGCGCCAACTGGGGTAGCCATTAAAAACAACACACTCAGTTATGATTTCGCATAACAGTCTTACATTTATGTTGTCTAAGCAGAACTTCATACTGCAGAACATATTTTGCAGGACATTTCCTGTTAATGTCTCAAACAAACAAAAAAACTCAACTCGTCAGAGGAAAGGACAAAACAAAACAAAACAAAACAAAAAAACGTCTTCATGGAAGCTGGAAAATAAGTTGAGAGATTCACCCAATTTCCTTTCAAATAATGTTAAGAAGTAACAATTATTTTTGACAGGCAAAGCAGTGCTGAATATGAATGGAGTCGAACCCTCCCCATCACAAGCAGAAATTCATGAGTACATGTGAATCAGAACATAAACGTGAGACTTGAGTAGACACCCTGATATAGAAGATCCTATTGAGACACAGTGAGGTTCATGAGAACCGAGTAACCTTTCCTTCTGACATTCTGAGCACCCGGCTGGGTAAGGTGGGTGTTTACAGAATGCATGAAGACAACCGGAAAAAAGGACATGAGCGTTTGTAGACGGTCCCTGGAATCGGGTGGTTCCGCACCTCAGGGCCGGCTACTGCTGCACCAGCCACTAGGGGGCGACTTATCTATGATTTGTATTTATTTTGTTTGTTTGTTTGTTTGTTTGTTTTTGTTTTCTGCGGATGCTTGGCGAAGGCGATGTCCTCGGTCAGACGAGCTGCCACGCCCGTCCGGGAGGAGATGGCGTCGCTGTCGGATGGCAAATAAAATCACTTGGGTTTGCGGTGGGGGCCGGTGTCCGTGTCACGATGGCCCAGGGGGGGGTAAAGGCACGCGTGTGGGCGGTGGATCACCGCAGGTCCAGCACACTCACGCTGCTGTCCGTGATGGTGATGTGTCCACTGGCCTATAGGGGGGGGGAGAACAGAGGGAGCAGGTCAGAGCGGCGTGGGAGCTCCGATGAAGGACAAGCATTAGCCTCGACTCAGGACTGCGAGACACAAGACTTGTATCTGATGTGTAGTGAGTTTGTACTGGTGCTGCACATTGGTGGTGATTGAGGTGAGTTGCCTCTATATGAATCCAATGTTCAATTCAATTCAATGAGACTGAAGTGGGAAAGACTGATTTCTACGGAAGGCTGGCCGTTTTAATGGGTAATTGATCACTTTAATATTGGGGAAGCTGAAGGAGAACAGAATGCTACTCAAGAAGAACAGAATGCTACTCACGGTGAACAGTGGGGGCTCTTTGGGGTGGGGGTGGAAGCCTTTCTGTTTGCAGGATGAGATCTCTTCCATTCCGTAGTCTGTGAGCCTGAAGTATCCAGTCCTACAATGCGCACACACACGCACACACGCAAACATACAAACACACACACGCACACACACACACACACACACACACACACACACAAACACACACGCACACACAAACACACGCCAGCAAACTGTCAAGCCCCAACAAAGCAAAAGCAATCTGATACAACGATGGCTCAAGTATCGGATACATCTTTAAAAACAGGAAGTTTAGAGACCTTTTATCTTAAGATCTTAAGCGGAAACACAATACTTAACATCTCCGACAGAATGCATTTTGGAGTGGCTTTCTTCACAGTGTCGCAACAGTGGTCAAAACCTCAGAACAGTGAACGTGCGATGGGGGCGAAAAGCCCGTTCTCCACGGGACCCCTGGTACCCCACCCCTCACGACGGGGACTCACTCTTTGAACTTGGGGGAGCAGACGATGGCGATGGACTCCGGGAGCATGATCTGGTAGGAGCAGTGGGTGTGCAGGTCCACGCTGGACAGGAAGGCGGTCTGCGTGGGGTGAGTCTGCGGGCAAGAGAAACACAACAACGCAGTCACGTTCACCGCCTGGCCACGCAACCAACCCCTGAGACCCTCTGAGACGTCTCCCAATAACATTTTACATTTTAGACATTTATCAGACGCTCTTATCCAGAGCGACTTACACAGTTTACATTTCTTTACATACAATCCATTTATACGGCTGGATATTTTACTGAAGCAATTCAGGTTAAGTACCTTTAGCTCAAGGGTACAACAGCAGTGCCCCACCTGGAAATTGAACCTGCAACCTCTGAGTTACAAGCCCAGCTCCTTAACCATTACACTACACTCACAGACACGCAGGCAGACAGACAGACAGACAGACAAACAGAGACAGACAGACAGATAGACAGAAAGACACACACACACACAGACAGACAGACAGGCATGCGCACAGACAGACAGACAGACAGATAGACAGAAAGACACACACACACACAGACAGACAGACAAACAGAGACAGACAGACAGACAAACAGAGACAGACAGACAGACAAACAGAGACAGACAGACAGATAGACAGAAAGACACACACACACACAGACAGACAGACAGGCATGCGCACAGACAGACAGACAGACAAACAGAGACAGACAGACAGACAGACAGGCATGCGCACAGACAGACAGACACACATACACACACGCGCACGCACAGACACGCACGCAGACAGACAGACAGACAGACAGACAGACAGACAGACAGACACACATACACACACGCGCACGCACAGACACGCAGGCAGACAGACAGACAGACAAACAGAGACAGACAGACAGACAGGCATGCGACAAACACACACAGACACACACACAGATAGCATAGCGACACACACACACCCGCACAGACACGCACGCAGACGGACAGACAGACAGACAGACAGACACACATACACACACGCGCACGCACAGACACGCAGGCAGACAGACAGACAGGCATGCGCACAGACAGACAGACAGACAGATAGACAGAAAGACAGACACACACACAGACACACACACAGACAGACAGACAGACAGACAGACAGACAGACAATAATGTTTAGTTTGTTCTGGCTGGGTCCAAAAACAAACGCACGCACGCACTTTTTGATGCTCATTCACAGTACTACTCACTCAAACGGTGCAGCTAAGAGATAAGAGCGTACCAGTTTGCCACAGAGGATGCCACAGGTCTCCACTGCCCGCTTGGTATTGGCCTCTGCCAGCTTGAGGAAATCGTGGCAGAGCTCAGCAGGCACCGCCAACTGCCTCAGTCCGTCCACCATGGCATCTGGACACAAGTGATTACACACACACATTGAGGGGGACATCTCAGCCAGTGTAACTCTTCTACACACTATACCTTCTGTCATTCACATCACAGAGTCACTTCTGTTCAACAACAAAGCACTTCAACACAGCCACATTTTCTCCAAGAGGAGAAGGGTACAATTATACCAAACAGAAATATCCCATGGGTGTCACGAACATAGTTGTTAGTTTTGTGCATCGCTTCCATTGTTGCTGTGAGATAATTGTGTATCAGAATTTGTGCGTGGCTCTCATGAAGCATTTCCTGCCGTGAGCCTAGTTCTGACCGATTACAAACCCCAAAAACAATGCATCTTGCTCTGGTGGGAGTGCCACTAGGGGGCAGCAATTGGCTGTCCGGGGAGGGGGAGGGAAGCCGATATGAGCTCGCTGCATATATGAGTGGTCCTGTGTGTTACGGTGACGGCTTGGCGGGTGCCCGCTCTGAGGAGGCGGTACAGCACCAACTAAAGGTTTCAGGATTACGGCAGCGATCTCTCATACGACGGTGGGGATAATTGACATGAAAAAGAGAGGGTATAATTGGCAACTAAAAATAGGGAGAAAAGTGGGGAATAAAAGCATAAACAGAAAAAAACCTGATAAAAACAATGCATCTTACTGTTCCCTGGGCTGGCCACTCCGCCGGGCTTGAGTGAGCGGTCGAACACAGGGGGCGCTGCAGGGCGAGCGGAGGGGCTGGTTTGGTTGGGGGTGCTCCCTGGGCTCTCTGGGGGGGTGGGCGTGGCCACGCGGGGCTGTGGCGGCCCCTGGACCCCCGGGAGGGGCCTTCGAGCGGGGGCGCGCCGGGGTCCTTGAAGGTCTGGACGATGCGCTGGCGCTCCTTCTCCAGCTCCTGCCGGCGGATCATCTCCTCGAAGGCGCTGAACTGCTCCTGCTCCTGCTGCCGTCTCTGCATGTGTGCCACGCGCTGCCTCTCCACCTGCAGCTCCTCCTGCCGCGCAAGCTCCCGCGCCAGGGCCTCGTCCTCCGCTTTCTGCTCAGCGCATCACCGCACGTTCATCACATCACCGCACGTTCATCACATCACCACGCACAGACATTCATCACATCACCGCACACATCACATCACATCATCACCGCACGCACATCACATCACACACACACACATCACATCACCACACGCACAGACATCACCGCACGCACGCACATCACATCACCACACGCACATCACATCACATCACCGCACGTTCATCACATCACCACACGCACATCACATCACCGCACGCACATCATCACATCACATCACATCACCACACATCACATCACATCACATCACCACCACACGCACACGCATCACATCACCACGCACATCACACACATCAGATCACATCACCGCACGCACACATCACATCACCGCACACACATCAGCATCACCGCACGCACACACATCACATCACATCACCGCACGCACATCATCATCACCGCACACACACATCACACACCACCGCACACACATCAGATCACATCACCGCACGCACACATCACATCACCGCACGCACACATCACATCACCGCACGCACACATCACATCACATCACATCACCGCACGCACATCACATCACCGCACACACATCACATCACATCACCGCACGCACATCACATCACCGCACGCACATCACATCACCACACACACATCACATCACCGCACGCACACATCACATCACCACACGCACATCACATCACCACACGCACAGACATCAGATCAGATCACCGCACGCACATCACATCACCACACACACATCACATCACCACGCACGCACAGACACGGAAGCACACACACACACACACACACACACGCGCACACACACACACGGGCGCACACACACACGCAGGCATAAGCCCACACACACATGGGGTTGAATAATCAGTTGCTTTTTTGCAAAATATTTGGCCAAAGGGGTTTGATTAATGACAGTATTCTAATCCAAAACAATACACAATTCTCCCACAGACTGCCCTGTAAGTAAACTGTAGAGGTGCCCATGAGAACAGTACTGATAATGTCCATGACAACATAAAGTCTAGGAAACATTAGCTAAACAATTACTCAATGCCACTGGTCTGGGCTACTGGTACACACCATTTTTTTCCCCTCTCAATTTTGTTTCTGATTTTTTCCAGTTTTTCTCCCAATTTATTAGCCAATGACACCCTCTATTTATTTTGATTCGCCTTCCCCCACGGGGCAAGCTAATTCCCTGAGCCTGGCAATGATCCGCCTCCTCCGAGATGGAATTCGCCCACCCACATTCTGGAGACACCCTTTGCACTTCTTGACGAACTTGTGCCAGCTCACCCTCCCCCTCCCCCTGGGGCAGACAGCCAATCACCGATCGCCACTCCCGGCCAGAGCCGGACTGACTGGTACATACCCTTTTAATGACATACTCGGCATATTCTCTCTCGTACTGCTTCAGCAGGCCTTTCTTCAGCTCCTCGGCCTGTGGGAAGGCTATCTCCTTCAGCTTCTGCCACGTGACAGAACAACACAGACAGAACACACATTGGCCACGAGGCACTTTGCATATTTTGCCATTATAGCCACAAGCCTTTCAATGTTCACTCCATCGCGATAAGCCAAGCAGCTGTCGACAGCGCCCGAGGCATTTCCCCCGTTTGAACCGTCTCCTTGACGCGGGAGCGAAGCCAACAGGGGATGCACTTTCTCCGCCCACCTTCATCGTGTCCTTCTTCTCTGGGATGTTGGCGGTTTTGTAGTCGCGATGCTTCGGAAGTTTCTCAATGAAAAGCCTGGGAACAGAAGTCAAATATAACAATAGTTTTATAACAAATCTTGGATAATTTTATAACATATCTTGGCCAGGTCTCTCTTGAAAGATAGATTTTATGTCAATAAAATACTAAAATACAGGATAAATATATATTTTAAAAATTAAATCTACTGTAAAAAACAAAACTGTAGTATTTATTTCACCTTGGACTGACCATGGAATGGTCTTTTTTGGACACACCCTGTGCCGGCCAGAAGAGGATGCGCTCCCCCCCTTTTAGTCTGGTTCCCTATCAAGGGAGTTTTTCCTTGTCACTGTTGCCTTTAGGCTTGCTTTTGGGGGAGGGGGTCTAGGCCTGGGCTCCCCCTCTGTCAAGCGCTTTGTGACAATTCAATTGTGAAAAGCGCTATACAAATAAAATTGATTTGATTTGATTTGATATAAAACCACACAAGGAGGCTAAGAAGGATGGCACCCATTTGTCGCAGCTGCTCTGAGACCAAAAAGGGTGACTCAACTCATGCAGTGACTACAGCCCCCCTCCATTTGTGATATGGAATCCAGCACATCTGGCTGCAGATGTTCTGAATGATTACGAATGGTTCTGTGATTTACATTTTAGGCATTTAGCAGACACTCTTATCCAGAGCGACTTACACAGTTTAAATTTCTTTACAATCCATTTATACAGCTGGATATTTTACTGAAGCAATTCAGGTTAAGTACCTTTAGCTCAAGGGTTCCCCACCTGGGAATTGAACCTGCAACGTCTGAGTTACAAGCCCAGCTCCCAAACCATTACACTACACTACCAGCCAGATTTGCCCTTGTGTTTTGTTTTAATTGTCATACGTTTGTTTTTGAATTTACTTTTGTCTGTAAACTTGTAACTGTAATTGTGCTGCTGCCTATCTTGGCCAGGACGCTCTTGTAAAATAGATTTTTAATCTCAATGGGACTATTCTGGTTAAATAAAGGTTAAATAAATAAATACATTTTTTTATTTTTTTTAATAATTTGTTTCTGATTTTATCCCATTTTCTCCCAATTTGGTAGCCAATTAGACCCGCTATTTTAACGTCAATCCCCCCCTAGTAATGTGAGTTCGCTGCCGTAGTCCTGTGACCGGTAGTGACGAAGCAAAGTGACGCCTCTTACGAGACGGCACCCGCAGGCCGTCGACCGTAACCCGGTACTACAGGGCCACTCTACGCAGCGAACGTCACGTCGGCTCCCCTCCCCCCTCCCTGGGGTGGACAGCCAATCGCCGCCCCCTGGTGGCACTCCCGGCCCGAGCCGACACTTGGCGAGACGGGGAATTGAACCCCGGTCTCCGTGGCCAGCGTCGGACGTTGTAACCACTGGACCACGCGGGAGGCCAAATACATTTTAAAAAATGGTCAGTCGGGAGAGGCAGGCAGGCACGTACGTGATGTACTTGTTGTAAAGCACAAAGGCGTGCTCCGTGTTGCCCTCCTCGGTGTAGACGCTGGCCATGCGGATCATCTCCATGCCCGAGCGGAAGTAGCGGCGAGGGGGCACGTCCTCGTTCACGTCCACCGTGCTGCCCTTCTTCGTGAGGGCGCGCACCCGCTCCTCCGGCAGCAAGCTCACGTCGTTGTGGTCCGCCATAGTGGCGACGGCTTCCGTGGCAACAACCTCAGGACCTGGAACGCAAAGGACCCAGGCTGTAGCTGCACCGATAAATATCAAACCCACAACAGCAACGTGTAACCAACACGCATTTTCAGGCCGCCATTGTAAATTTGAATTTGTTCTTAATGGCTTGCCTGGTTAAATAAAGGTGAAATACATTTTTTTAAAGATACTCATCATCAAACGGATAGGCAACTGCTTCTGGTGAGAGAGATACAGAGTGGGGCAAACTGAGCCAATTGTGGAAGATGCTCTTCATATTCTGTTACTGTACTGTGCAGCTAAGACACTGCCAATCAGATCTGTTCGCTTTAATGTAATGTATGCCATTTAGCAGACACTTTTATCCTTAGAGTAGTGAATGCAGATTTTTTTTTATGTGGTCCCAATGGGAATTGAACCCACAACCTAAGAGTTGTCAGCGCCATGCTCTACCTACTGAGCCACACAGAACCAGCTTTGAGACACTGGTGAAATATGGCTATTAAAACATACAATTTAAGATTTTAATTTCATATGTTGTGACCATGACATACATTCATGACTGAAAATGTAAAACTCCCATTATGGGAGATATTTGGAATGTGGATTATAATTTTTCTTCTCTCCTTCATTCCTTTAATGGTTCTTAGATATGGGTTTATATAAAAGAGGTATATTGGACAGTAACAAAGTACAATCACTTTACTTTTACTTATTACTGTACTTAAGTACATTTTTCTGTGCTTACATATTAAAAGTATTTACATTTTTACTTTCACTCCCCTACATTTCAAAGGCAAATGGGGTTAAATGTAGGACTTTTTACTTTTACTGGAGTAATATTTGATCACGGTATCTGTACTTTTACTCAAGTAAAGGGTAAAGGGTCCACCACTGAATGGCACACATAACTCTACTCGTGCCATACTGGTCACAGCCCTGGGTGTTTTGCACGCTTATTATTGCATCTCTATTTTTTTTTTGTACTTCAGTACACTGGTATGCGCTGTGTATCTGGTGGATTTGCACTACCTCCAGTATGATCGCTGCTAGGTTTTTATTCTTGTATTCTAGCATCTGGTATTTCAGTATACTGTGATGTTCTGTATGTCTGTATAGCTGCTAGGTTTTACTCTGGTATTTCATATTTATTTAGTACTTATTTCAGTATACTGCGATGTTCTGCATGTCTTGTGTGTTCTTTCACTGCCTTCTGTATCATTGCTGCTGTGACAAACAAATGTATTTACCCCGGGGGATTAATAAAGGCTATCTCATCTTATCTTGCACTAAACTGAATGTATAAACTAGAGGCGGCTTTCAGTTTCCTCAGTAGCCGACCTGACACTTTTAGTCGCAATCCTACTAATCCCCGAACACTGAGATTTCTACCACTTACCAATGTTACATTTATGCTATACAATTATTTTTTCTCTCTTAATAATAACATTAAATGTAGCAAGAACTTTGTCCTGTTCACACAAATTCATAACGTAGTTTGGGTAACGTTAAACGGTTCTACTCAACTTAAAACACAGAGAGCATCCCCTGGTTGCTCGATTAAAAGAGCGTTGCTTTGTAAATAGTGAATAACGAGTTAATTTCCTAAGCAAAGTTTCGACCGCCGCAGGTTTCGAAATAAAATGAATCAAACAGAAGAAAAAAATCTATTAATAAATTGTTGGCTAGTGATGTCACGTCACGTCTTATATTGCCGGATACCCAGAACACAACCCCCGCTGAAAACACTGTTTGAACTCAAGGGAGTCGCTCACTTATACAGTATCTACCTGCTTAAGAAAATGATTTACTAGGAAATCCATGCATTATTTACTCTGAAAGGTGATGCCACTTTAATAAAGTTAGACAACTTTTAAAAGCTCCTGGCACTGAAAGTCGTTTTCATACGTGTAGTATTTGCGGTTTCACATAGCTAAAGTTGTCAAACTAGTGTCGATGGGACGTGACCAGGACTGCTAGCTAGCTATCTGGCTAATTAAGGATTAGCCGACGTCTTCAGCGAGCGAGAATCCAGTCGCTAACGACACTAATGAATGACGGATTTCGTCGAGGGCGGCTAAGGTTATCTCAACTTACATACATCAGATAACTAGCGAAGGCTACAACTAATTATCAATCGATCCGCATCATGCACTTACCTCGGCAAACAAATTTAGGAACTAGCTAGTTAAGATTAGCTCGCTTCCAACTGCTTGTTTGTAGCTAAAGTGATCTAAATCTGTTATGAATTAACTACCAAAAGGAGGCTGAGGTAGCTTTTAACGGAAGGCTTACCTGCGAACTGTCAGTATCAGTTGTTTTTTTTAACTCGCCAGCTATTTCCCCCTATTGCTGCGGTAGCAAGTAGCCAGCAAGCTAGCTAATTTGGGTTAATTAATAAGTTAGCTAGCTTGCCAGCTAAATTTTCCCACTATCCTAATGCATTCTATATGGACTGTCGGTAGATGGCTGGCTAACTAGATAAAATGATGAAAATTAAATATCAGTTTGCCAGCTACTTGCTAACGCTCATCAACCAGCGCTAAAAAGTGTATTTATTGCTACCACGGCAATTCCTGTTCCTGTTTCAGCAGCCTATGGTAAGCTTCTGTACATCAGCTGAGTATGACGTACCCGCTGGTCGCTAGACCGGAAACTGCCACTAGAGGGTGCTCCTTGCCATAAATGTGTCTTAGGCCTAAAAAAGTTAGACTTGTACGTTAACTCCTGCCACTGGAAAACATGGGGGCTGGGGTCAGTTCCGGTTGAGTTCAATTGGTGTATTTTTTTCTTCAGTATTTGTTATAAAAATGTCATTTTTAATGTGAAATTGTAACCTGTGTAATTCCTGGGGCAACTGCACCATGCCACCGACAAGAACGTTCTCTATTTAAGGCTCGTATGTATTTTTATATTAAATGTATGTATGGGTTCATACATTTACCTTGGTGCAAGGCACTGCAATTAATATATGCCTTTTATTCAAAGCGACTTACAGTAGTGAATGCTGACATTTTTCAGTATATGTGGCCCCAATGGGAATCAAACCCACAACCTAAGCGTTGTCAACACCATGCTCTTCCTACTGAGCCTCACAGAACCACAGTTTGACTCTGCATGTCCGTAGCTACATTTTTGAAGAGATCAAACGGGGGAAGTAATTGTGTTTACCTCCAAATGTCAGAGTTGAACCAAAGATTTTCAGTCAAAAATGGACGTGATTGGACAATGTGCCTTCGCTAATCCAGACTAGATGTTGCGTGACCTATTCCTGCCTTATTCTGCTATTAAACACACACACACACACAAACACAGCTACCCTTGTATTACCAGTAGTTCTTTGGAGTAAAGATAACTCCGGTTATTCCAGGACAGCTAGCTCCTCTAGGGTCACGGCGTCACGAATCGATCAACAACCGTCTCCAGTTCTGTCATGAGACACGGTGCCCAGGGATGAATGCATAAGGGCTGTCATGTCATCTCTAGAATACCACACACACAAACACTTTTTTTTTTTAGCTATACAAGGAGGGTCTGGTGAAATGTTTATTTTATTTATTTGGTCAGAAATCAAAACAATCTTAGTATTGAATAGTTTAGAATATAATTGTAGCTGGAGCAATAGGGTGGTAACCGAAAATGTGAGGATCCAGGAAGCAGCCTAACATAATGGATATACTAATGAGAGGAACTAAACGGCAGATTGAAATGAATTATAAGTTGTGGATGTTCATGTTTTTTTTTTAGAGTTAGTACACAGCTGCAGACAAATGTGTATGCCCATTAGAACATTTATTAAAATAACACCAAGATTTATATACATTTGAAGAGAAAAACATGGTGAAGTCTACACCAACAAATTATATTTATGCAAGTAACTGACATTAAAAGGCACTGGGCTGTATATTGGAAGTATTAAAATGCAGTTGCTGAACAAATAAATCATGTAAAAAAACAGGGCATTGTTTAACACTCTTCTGGTTTACTGGCTTAAAGTATGAAAATAAATGTCTTCATAAAAAATATATATATAAACGGCAACAGAAGTTGTGAAGCCTCTCATTTATAAATCTTTGTGACATACAGCCAAGATAAATGGGTATTTAAATTAGGCCAAATTTCAAAAAAGTAATGCCTGAGCAATAAAATTATTTTGACAGAAAATGAAGGCGCCACTTCAGGCGAACGCAGCGATCTGACCTTCCCTAACATTACATGTTATCTCCCCTGGCTGGACTTATAGTGTACATGCAAACTAGTGTGATTAGATATGTTCCACTAATCTGTTGCTCTACTAACTGTTCCACACATATCAATATATATATTTTATAAGTTTTTTTTTTTTTTTATCCCATTTTGATTTTTATCCCATTTTGGTGATTTTGCTGCCGAAAATATGTCATATGTGATATGTAATGTTCTGTTGGATATTTAGGATATGAAATAAAATTATAGCAGTCAGAATTGGCATTAAAGTATTAAAAACATCAGTTTTATCCGTTTTACTGACTAAACAAATGCACAACCCTGTCCTTTACATGAATTACACAAACACAGCTAGAAACCCCAACTCAAAAATACCTCAGGCTTACAATTTAGAGATAGTTTTGGAGATCATTTTCTTAATCTTTTCAAACCACAACAAAACGACAGACCATTCTCTAGTGCCTTGCTTTATGACGTTTCGTTTGGCCAATCCGAAAGAGGTCCACACCAGAGGATTCTACGTGCACTCTCGACTCCAGAATGTGGGTATTTGGTTTGGAAGTGCGAGAGAAGGGGGCTCCACTCTCTCTCTTGGTCAGGACCTGTTTGCCTTCTTCTTTCCGTGGCGCTTCTTGTGGGGCTTCTCCCAGGGTAACTCTGGCGCCTCTTGGGGGTCTTGGGGAGGGGGCGGTAAGCGTTCGTTCCGAGCTGCCCCACCATGGGGACTGTACTCCGTCCCGGGGTAGCGTGGCAGCTCAGGGCACGGTGGGGGGCGAGGGTGGCGAGGCCTCCTCCAGTCCTGCTCGTGGTCACAGGGTCTCGACGAGCCCATCTCGTACGGAGGAAGAGGAGGAGGAGGAGGATGAGCAGGCCCACGAGGGTAGCGCTGTTGCTGCTCCTCCACACCCCTGTGATGCTGTGGCCTGAAACCATAGAGAGTGACAGAATAACACTTGGCATTTCCAGTGTGGTTACGCTTGACTGTGACCATTCAGAACACATAAAGGGACAGTACAATCGAATGCAATGGGACTGGGCCTCCCGTGTGGTCTAGTGATTGACCTGAAAATAGTGGGTGTAATTGGCTACCAAATTGGGAGAAAAATGGGATAAAAATCAGAAGAAAAAAAAGTATTAAAAAATATATATATATTTAGTAGTTAGTAGAGCAACAGATTAGTGGAACATAAATGTACATTATAAGTCCAGCCAGGGGAGAATAACGGGAGAAAATCAGAAACAAAAATGTATGTAATTCTTATGTAATGGGACTGCATACGTCCAGCGCCTGTGGTGCGGCACTCCTTGGGAAGGCACTTGCTCATTGAAGGGTGAACATCTGGAGACGGGAGGGTCATCCTGACCACAGCCAGCACCACCCTGGATGGGATCCTGGTCTGGCTCCTCCATGCCGTTGTTGCTGGGCGAAAAGGAGAGAGCGATTCTGTTGACACCAGTACGGCTAATGAAGTTGTTCACTTTCAGTGTCATTTTATAAACACCAGTAAAAATGATATTTTTCCTCGATATCTTTCAATGGTACCGAGCACATACACAACCAAAAGAAAGAACAAGTTACTTGGCCATATTCAATACAATGGCAATTGTATACGGACGACATTAAACTGAAACGAATACCATTTAGCATAAAAGTGCTTTAGTATTCTTTAGTGCTTTTATGAATGAATGACTCAATTGATTTGGAGGAGGTGGGCCTATGCACCCGGCACATTATTGATATGGAAAAATAATAATTTACTACAACGTACAGAACACACGAAACATCTGACGCCACCGCCATACAAAGATTTGTAATAAATTCAAACAGTTATTGTATTAAGGCTTTCGTCTGTGATTTATGGCTGAGTGAAAGCACAAATGTTCTTGATAATAAGGCGCCGTGTTCTTTATTGCGTCTACAAGCGCCCTCTGATACCAGGGCCAGCCTCACCTTCTCCTTGGCCCAGAGAGCAGGTCCTTCAGGTAGTTCTGTCTCTCGATGGCGTATCCCCGTGACCTGTTGAACACTGAAGAGGCAGCGGAGGAACAGGAGACTGGTCAGAAACCAATGTAGTCCCTAATCATACCATTTGATTTTTTTGACATAACTCATATTTCAAAACTGTGACTGAAAAACTATCCCCTCTAGATTCTGTTTGTTTTTTGTTTGTTTGTTTGTTTGTTTGTTTAACACTGTATACTCACGCGTGACGGCTTCTCTCGGAACCATCCCTTCAACGTCAATCAGATACCTTGATACGGAAATACAACGATTGAAGTAGGTAGAACGCAAGCAAAGGTGGCTATTAAAAGCAGTAAAGCTATCCAAGTCATACGCTCCAACAAACCATTCTGCGTTTAGCAGCAATGTCTGAGGTCCGAGTCTAACCACCAGTGTCGGGACTCAAAACACCTACCTGCACACAAGATAGCCAGTGCGATTCAATCCATGGGTGCAATGCACTCCAATCAGCTTGTCTGAAAAGGAGGAAAACAATCCTACACACAACCTTCTCCAGCACAGCCACTTACACATTTAAATTTGCATTATTGACCAAGATAATACGCATATAACATTTAACGTTTGGGAACACAATAGTTGGGGAAGGCCAAGTGCAAACTGCGCGTATCACTGGCAAAAGTTGATGCACCACAGAAATGGCTCAACTGCCACACTTTGTCCTGTGGCACTATACTAACCATTGTTTTCATTTTCCCGCAGAAATCTGTTCACAGCTCTTTTAAAACTCAGGATAGTGCGGTCGTTTGGCACCGCGTGTCCAGCCGTGAAGATCTTCAGATAGTGCACACTGTCTGGCAAATCCTTGGGTAAGTAAGTGAAAGAACATGGCGTGAGAACAAATGGATATGATGTGCCACACACCGCCAAGCGCGTGTTGACATAACTGCAATCAAACGTCCAAGCACACATCAGATTTGTGCAAACACAAACACAGACCAGGTGCATCAACGTTCCTTGTCGAGTAGGCAGAGAGGTTGACTTAACGCTCAAACGGATATTACTACTCAGTTATACCTTGCGCAAACTATGATTGTTCCTACCATGTATTAGTGCACATTTTGTAAGTCGCTCTGGATAAGAGTGTCTGCTAAATGCTTAAAATGTATTCATCACTTGTAAATGTATGTGTAAAACTCTTCAGCGCGTATATTTGTCGAGGGCTCCGACACAGCGAATGAATACGTCCCTCCGTGCGTGAGTCCTCACCGTGGGCTTGTAGTAGCGTGTGGTGAAAGTGAGGTCAATGATGAGGCCCAACTCCTCCTCCTGTTCCTCCAGTAAGCGCACCAGGTCCGAGGGGCAAAAGGCCCCAGAGGGAGGCAGGCACTTCTGGAGCGACTGCAAAGTAAAGAGCATTCGATGACAGCGTTGCCCAGAGAGCTGTGTGACACAGGTGCAGTGGGATGCCCACCTTCCATTGACTTATCGCAAACGTTTGGCAGCCACTCGAGGCAAAAGGGTTTTTTTTGCAGCCATGCCACTCTACTTTAGAGTTCACTCAATTTCATTCTGCAACTCATTCCTTGGTGCTCTTTTTAACCTGTTTCAGGGGGACTTTAAATGCAATTAAGCGTGTTCCTGGGATCCTCTTCCCCAAGGCTTTGTAATCCATCCATCTGCAGACATGACAAAACATAAAAAATTAGCATTTTCAGCATGCAATGTCAGAAAAGGCTGATTACTTAAAATATATATATATATATATATAATATATATGCAAGTTTTAAAACACCCACATTTTCCATTTTTTCCTGAAATTTAAGCAGTTCAAGTCCAGTGAATAACCTGAAATGGTACAAAGGTTAAGCGGTAAACTGCCAGAGGAAGGCTTCGAGCTGCAGGTTTGATAGGTCGAGTGGCAGTAAGAAAGCCATTGCTAAGATGGCAAAATAAGAAAGAGGCTTGTCTGGGCCATGAAGCACCACCAGTGGACTACTGAAGACTGGAAGGTCTTATGGACCAATGAAATTTGAAATCTTAAAATTTTGAAAGGTTTTTGTAGGCCGTCGAGTAGGCGAAAGGATGGTCCCTCAGTGTGTGACACCAACTGTCAAACATGGAGGAGGAAGTGTGATGGTCTGGGGCTCTTTTGCTGGATCCAGAGTCAGCAACTTGCACAAAGTGACTGTTAACCCACGTTAACCCATTACTTGTTCCCTGAAAAGGGCCTTTTTTAATAACTGAAATGTACATTATTTTTCAGTTTTTGGCAGTTTACCGCTTACCTTTGTATCATTTCAGGTTATTCAGTGGACTTGAAACGCTTAAATATCAGTAAAAACTGGAAAATGGGGGTGTTCTAAACCTTTTGACCGGTAGTGTATATACACCACCTGGATTTAACTAAGCAAATAGGTAAGAGCCTTCCATTGGATAATTACTGCAGTGATTAATATATTTTAGCTGGCAACAAGTTATTTAACCCTAACTGATGCAGTGAGTAGCTTCTCATTTCTTAAACAACCATGTCGGAAGACATATCCTGTGGTCGTGGAAAAGATGTTAATCTGTTTCAGAGGGGTCAAATTATTGGCCTGC
This sequence comes from Aldrovandia affinis, assembly GCA_029706075.1. Lineage (NCBI taxonomy): Eukaryota > Metazoa > Chordata > Actinopteri > Notacanthiformes > Halosauridae > Aldrovandia > Aldrovandia affinis. The sequence continues at coordinate 1,147,007 of JAINUG010000073.1, read as the reverse complement.
ATCAAGCAAAGAAAAGAACTAAGGAGATTGCTGAAACTACTCAAATTGGGTTAAGAACTGTCCAACGCATTATTAAAACCTGGAAGGATAGTGGTAAACCATCGTCTTCGAGGAAGAAATGTGGTCGGAAAAAAATCTTGAATGATCGTGATCAGCAATCACTTAAACGTTTGGTGAAATCATATTGTAAAAAATCAACAGTAGAACTCACGGCTATGTTTAATAGTGAAAGTAAGAGCATTTCCACACGCACAATGCAAAGGGAACTCAAGGAATTGGGACTAAACAGCGGTGTAGCCTTAAGAAAACCACTTGTCAGTGAGACTAATCGGAAAAAAAGGCTTCAATTTGCTAGGGATCATAAAGATTGGACTCTGGAGCAATGGAAGAAGGTCATGTGGTCTGATGAGTCCAGATGTACCCTGGTCCAGAGTGATGGGCCCATCAGGGTAAGAAGAGAGGCGGATGAAGTGATGCACCTTGCATGATGTGGTTCTGCGTGGCTCAGTAGGTAGAGCACGGCGCTGACAACACTTAGGTCGTAGGTTCGATTCCCACCGGGGCCCACATATGCAGAAAAATGTATGCACTCACTACTGTAAGTCGCTTTGGATAAAAGCGTCTGCTAAATGGCATATATATATATATATATATATGCCTAGTGCCTACCGTACAAGCCTGTGGGGACAGTGTTATGATCTGGGGTTGCTGCAGTTGGTCAGGTCTAGGTTCAGCAACATTATGTGCCCAAAGAATGAGGTCAGCTGACTACCTGAATATACTGAATGACCAGGTTTTTCCATCAATGGATTTTTTCTTCCCTGATGGCACAGGCATATTCCAAGATGACAATGCCACGATTCAATTGTGAAAGTGGTTCAGGGAGCATGAGACATCATTTTCACACATGGATTGGCCACCACAGAGTCCAGACCTTAACCCCATTGAGAATCTTTGGGATGTGCTGGAGAAGACTTTGCGCAGCAGTCCGACTCTCCCATCATCAATACAAGATCTTGGCGAAAAATGTATGCAACTCTGGACGGAAATAAATGTTGTGACATTGCAGAAGCTTATCGAAACGATGCCACGGCGAATGCGTGCCGTAATCAAAGCTAAAGGCGGTCCAACGAAATATTAGTGTGTGTGACTTTTTTTTTTTTTTGGACGGGCAGTGTATATATATTTTTTAATTATTCTATTTTTTTTAATTACTATTATTCATGTCACATTTTGGGGAAAACAAGACAGTTAGTACTTCTCAATTTTAAGTGTGGAAAATGAACATCTCTCTGTGTGACTTTAAAGTACTACTAAACACTAAATAAAACTGTAACGTTACATCGTTTGAAAGGACACATCGTGTTTACCTGTCAGGAATGTTTTTGTTCTTTTTGTTTGCCATGTCCCTCGAAAATCTCCTATTTGAAATGGACAGACTCCTCTTACGAAAATCCAATATTCCTGCTGCTGTCCCCGGAACTCCAACCAAACTCAGTTCTTTAAACCTAGTTAAACTCAGTAACAAGCACAGCCTTGGCGAGGCCTTGTCATTTAACCTGCTCGGTATTAAAGGAAAATAAGTCAAATGTCTTGTTTGAAAAGCTCTACGAGTAACGTTAGCGCCTACAACTAAGATTCCACATTTTACCAAATAAAACATGGAGTCACTGGCGAGCCGGCTAACTGGTAATACCTGTACAAAATTTTAAATAATAATAAAAATGATAACTGACGTACTTGAGTTAAATATGACACAGTTGGTAATATCAAGACACGTAGCTAACGTTAGCTAGCTTGCTCGCTAAAAAATATGGGCTAATTTCGTACAGCTACAAGCAAGAAATGACTATGGCTTACTGCTATTAAGTAAGTTAACAACAATAAGACAAAGGTCATTTAGCACACTAAATCTGACATATCTGGTGACTCATTTATTGCGGAAAACGAAATTCAAAATCCCCGTAGCTAGTGACGCACGAGTCGGCAGCCTAATGATGACGTCAAACTGCCGACAGAAAGTCGTTTGACCATAGAGCGCATATTTGTATTATTTAATCATATCTTAAACATACACATATATGTACTGACGTCTTCTGTTTTTATTACTGTTGTCTTTTAGCTTTCTGTGAAGTGTATTTGTGACGGTCGTTTACAACTATTATGCAAAAGTTGAATTGAATTGTCCATATACTTGGAAACGTAAAACAGAACCTGTGTTCATGTTTGTATTCTTGTTCAACTGAATCCTTTGAAGTGTTGATGTACAGACTAGAATACAGTATGTAAATGACTAGTTCCATTTACCCGGCAGCGTTTATTTTAAATTGTAGGACTTTAAAGAATGTCTTCACGATCCTCCCTGGCAGTTTTCAACTCAATGCGCATTGTCACCCTTGCCTCAGTGGCTGTCGGGTAAATATCAATTAGGAAACAATATCTTAGATTGCATAAGAGACATTTGTGAGTTATGGGGTTAGAGGTCAATTCATTCCAAATGCAGTACTCCTTACAACTGTACATATCCGTGTTCAGTTCCTTGAATGGATTGACTCATGTGAATAAAAACACACAGGATGTGGAAAGTAAATACAGATTTTTTTTTTTTTTTGAAGTGTAAACAGGATTCATCTGACTGTACACTCAAATCATGACACCAGAATGTTAGAGTAAAAGTGGACAAAGGAAAAAAAGGATCTGTACAAGAAATATGGATAAATTACAGATGATTAGGAATAAAGTTTATGGTTAGAGGTCTGAGACAGTATCTGCAACCACAGGAGTTGATATATGTCACGCTGACATTGTATGCAGTCCCCTTCTATGTATGCACTTCCCAATGTATTCATACTCTTGTCAAATTGTAAACAAAATGCAATTTAACAGAAAAAATATAAGAGCATAGTCAGTTTTTTTCCTCAAATTTAAGAAGAAAAACAAAAGTTATTGTTACCTATCATGCCGAGAGCAACAGCGTAAGCTTTATAACCAAGTGCACACTGTCCAGATTTGGGTGCTTCATGAACCCTGCAGGCTCCCACTACTTCCTGTGACCTGAAAATGGGGGGAGGGAACCCGCAAGAGAGGTTCCATCAATCGGTCAAAACATTACATCGCGGCCACGGAGACCGGGGTTCAATTCCCCATCTCGCCAGAGTCAGCTCTGGCCGGGAGTGCCACCAGGGGCGGCGTTTGGCTGTCCGCCCCAGGGAAGGGGGGGGGGAAGCCGACATGACATTCGCTGCGCTTAAGAGTGGCCCTGTCGTACCGGGTTACGGTTGACGGCCTGGCGAGTGCGGTCTCGGAGGAGGCGTTACTTCGCCTTCGTCACTACCGGTCGCAGGACTACGGCAGCGAACTCACATTACTAGGGGGGATTGACATAAAATAGCGCGTCTAATTGGCTACCAAATTGGGAGAAAATGGGATAAAATCAGAAACAAAATATAAATAAAATAAAAACATTCCATCGCCACAAGATCTCCCACCAACTCAGCAGAGCGCAGACTAGCACGCAGGACACTGCTGCAAAACGCAGCCGGCCGCTTCTTTTTCAGTACCCAGTCCAGCAGGGGGCGCTGCACAGCCATTGCCCTGGAGGATTTCGCATCTCACACAGCTAGCGCAGGCAGACCGCAGGCACTCTTTCGACCAGAGGACTGGAAACCGCATCAGGAGGCGGGGGAATAGCGAACCAACTGAAAATCCCTTCCGTGGGGTGACGCGAAGGCCGATTACGTGTTTCCTCGTAGGACTCCCGTCTAATCAGCACAGACACGCCTCGACTCCAGACTGTGGGATGACATCACTGCAGTGGGAGCCCGTGCTTTAGCTGGGTTCGTCACCCAAGAGCCCCACATTTTTTTGGTTTAATTTTCAATACTCTAAATTCTGGAAAGCAGAACCCGGTTCGAACCCGACTGCGTCAGACCGGCCTTGGCCGGGAGCCCCGATCGGGGGGGGGCTTTTGGCTGTCCGCCCCAGGGGTTGGGGGGGGAGGGAAAGTCGGCACGGGCTCACCGACGAGCAGTAATGGCGTTCCTAAAGAGCAGGTAATATACGCCATTTAGCAGACGCTTTTATCCAAAGCGACTTACAGTAGTGAATGCATACATTTTCAGTATATGTGGCCCCAGTGGGGATTGAACCCACAACCTAAGCGTTGCCAACGCTGTGCTCTACCAACTGAGCCACAGAGAACCACAGGTGGGCGAAGTTCCGTCTCGGAGGTGGATCATTGCCGGCCTCAGGATATTAGCTTGATCCGGAGAACGGCCAACGGGCTCGTGAGGGGAGGACAAATCGAAATAAATAGTGTGTTGAATTGGCTACTAAAATTGGGGGGAAATTATCAGTGTAAACCATTCAACTATGGGAACATACTGTCAAAATGTAATTTGACCTGGGCTGACCTCATTCTCAGTCAAAATGTCCATGCTGTCAGATTGTGATACAGAATTATTAACGTGTGAAATATAGGAGGCTGGCAGTAACTTAAAAAAAAAACGGTCTAGTTTCATTGCGGTCTCTACATTTTACGTTGACATTTTTTACGTTTTATTTTCTGATTTTCTTCCGTTTTTCTCCCAATTTGGTAGCCAATTATTCCCGCTATTCTTAGGTCAATTCCCTAAGAATAGTACGCTGAAGTAGCCCTGTGACCGGCAGTGACAAAGGCAATGTATCGTCTCTTCCGAGACGGAACTAGTCATGCTGTCGACTAACTCCGGCACCCCGGAACCACTCCTGTATGCAGCAAACTTCCTGTCGGCTTCCCTCCCCCTTCCCTGGGGCAGACAGCTAATTGCCGCCCCAGTGGCACTCCCGAACAGAGGCGATTCTGGCGCGACGGGCAATCGAACCCCAGTGGCCAGCGTCGGACGTTGTAACCACTGGACCACGCGGGAAGCCCTACATTTACATTTTAAGCATTTAGCAGATGCTCTTATCCAGAGTGACTTACAAGATGTAGTTATGCTCTATGCAATTGAAATTATTATTGTCCAGACGTGTGATCTCACTTGATGTAGCAGGTATAAATCATTTTCCTATTGAAAGGCAACTATAATAATATAATCCTACTATATAAATAATATATTAATAATCTATCAAATAGATATATATAATAATCTAATATAATAATATCCTACTAGGATATTGGCCCTCATGGGAAATGGCACATCTCTGACTAAAAGATAAAATAAATATAGGCAATTATAAGGTGCCATTCATTTAACATTTTTCAGACTTGATAGTAGCATTTTTTGTTACATACAGAACGCTGCCCTAGATTTCAAGTGGAACCAGTTATCGGTAACTGGTTTGGTTACTGAGCACAATTCTTTCACGTTACTCACCATTCCAAGAGATCAGACAAAATTCTGTCAGTTTGCAACTCCTGTTATACAACCATTTCTTTGTGCAATAGCGTGTTTGCATAAGGTCGTTCCCCATCAAAGTCCAGGACAAATAAGGCTTCGTTCCACTGGGCAAGCAAGATACGGAGATGCAAATCTGCGGGAAAAAAATGTTTTTCTTGTACATATTAGCCAGAGAAACATGAGACCGTGAACCTGTCTTCAAACATTACATTGGTATACTTATACACAAACACATTCAAACACATCTGAAATAACTATACTAATATATATATATTTAAATACATCTGGAAATATAGGAGCCTAATTATGTCAAAAGATATCACAATATACCAAAATAATTTCAGACAAACCTGGAAGTGGTTATGACAATGTCCTGGTCCACCAGCTGTGTTTCTGGATTGTATGTTTTGCCTTTAGAGCAAACAAGATTCTCTCAATTGAAAATTTTGCACAACAGTGTCTGGTTCCTCCCTCTACAGTGCAATTCTCAAAAATGTCATTCAATTCGTTTTTCTGAGCAACTTCTTGATGTTCTTCTCCCAATGTATATTCGGTGAGAAATAGTCTCAGTGGAGTAACAGACAAATAATTATGAACGACATCAAATGACATCACACGTTTCACACAGAACTGAATCGTTTGATTTATTCAATTTGGTCTCCCACCACAAAACAAAACAAACAAACAAAAAAACAACTGACAAATAGTGACGAGTGTTCTTGCATTGTTTTGTGACAGAAGTGACAGTGGCAAAATCACAGCAAGACCAGATAACTGCTGTATAAAAGTATTTGATTAAAAACCACATTTGGTCCAACATTCCACATAGTCCAGCATTCCTTCCGTGCAAAACCGACATTTTGCCATTTGAACTAAACAGCCAGACCTACAGCAGAGCATCTTCCGGCTGAAAACAGATCTCTAGATGGCTAACGTGTATGAATAAAAGCAGGGGCAGGGACATCATTTCTTTACAGTTTGGACCACAGGAGGAGCAATCTTGAGATCATCTTCATTTACATTCTAACTCGTCATTAATGCATTTCACGAGGTATCTGGATTTCTATAGTCAATGCAATACCATTCTTTAAGCACACAGTGCTGGGGACAAATAGTGGTTCACGGTCACATTGTCACTAGGTTTTGGCACACCACAACATCACACACCAGGCGCCTCCTTCTGTCCCACAACGAAAAGATAATTAAATGACATGAGCCACAACGCTTTCACATTTCCCATTCGCAGGTCACCGTACGCACAGCAGTAATTTGAACCCAGCGTGAACCAGGACACCATGAATAAAACAGCATTTATAATTTCGTACACCCTCCCGATCGTATTATGACATCAGTGCTGTAATCCATACCAGCGTTTCGCCCCACATTCCATTCACCACAGACGCGTCACCCGTTCCACGGCCCCACCCCCCCCCCAAAAATATTGCAGTAGCCAAAAACAAATAAATAAAAGCCTGTGCCTCACACAAACACATCATCTTATTCAAAGCGTTAGACATGGCTTTTAACATCTCTCCAACGTGAGAACTCTCACTGTTTTACATTCATCAGCCTTGCAGGCATCTTGGTCAAAGTCCATGGTTCCCCCGTGCGGTGCTTCCTGAGTCACCGTCTTTAGGCAGAGGTGGTCGTGCTAACCCATCGGTAAAGTGACACGCTGTGGAGGCGTCTTACAGTGGCACATTGAAACGTGGAGCGCGAGCAGAGGCATGCTTCTCTGTATCCATCTCATAAGTCCCGTACGCGAGAGGCCATCTGCGTAGGCATGCAACGATCATCCAGACACAACAAAATATACATGATATTCTCCATCTTTTAAAAGATTGTCTTCATTAAAAAAAAAAAAATAAAAAAAAAACAACAGAAAACAAATTTTGGGAAAAAAATTAAGGGAAGGGCAGAAACATCGATATGCTAATTAGCAAATAAATTCAAAGTGTTCCGTACGTCAAAGGCAAGTTTGCTCCTTACGTTGTGCTCTCCACTCGTCCTCTGCATTGTCAATGGTGTCTGCATTTGGAGTCAAGGAATCTGAAAGAGAAAAAGATTCTCAAATGTAAAGCTATAAATTTAGCAGACGCTCTTATCCAGAGCGACTTACAAGATGTGCATTAATACATGGTAGGAACAATCATAGTTAGCGCAAGAGATCAGCGCAGTAATACAGCGATAGACATCATTGTAAGCAGCTGCGTACCATATCTGTAAAGGAAAGGGAAGGAAAAGGTTCGATTTTTTATCTGTATGTAGTTTATACTTTTCTGTATGATGCTAATGAGTCAAACGCATGCATTTCCTGCAAAGGGTGGGGTGTCCCTAGTCTGGCTTGAGAACGTGCTCGTGAAAAAGAAAGCATCAGAAGAGACAATAAATATGTTTTTTTTTCAATGTGCAGTCTTACGTTCTGCTCCAATTTCTGGTACTCTGTAGACTTGGGCCGACGTGACGATCTCGACCTGCGACCCTCCACGACATAGGCAACGATCTGACAAGAGGTGGAATACATCACATTACAGGCGTTTAGCAGACGCTCTTATCCAGAGCCACTTACAGGTTCACATTTCTTTACATACAATCCATTCATACAGCTGGATATTTTACTGAAGCAATTCAGGTTGAGTACCTTGCTCAAGGGTACAACGGCAGTGCCCCACCTGGGATCGAACCTACAACCTTTGCGTTACAAGCCCAGTTCCTTAACCATTATGCTAACACTGCCGCCTGGAATGCACCAAACATATATTATGGTTCTAAAAAAATAAATAACAAGACGATCAAGGCAATTTGTCTATGTCCACGTTTATGATTCCACAAGCGTTCGTGAAAGACCAGTTAGACTGGGTGACACACAAATCCTGTTTGAGAAAGAATATCTTAAAAGGGCAAGAAATCTTGCGAAACCAGCTTCGAAAAAGTTGAACACCTGAACAAATGTAACCAGGGGAAAATAGCCTTGTTGTAGTTAAGACGAAGGCCTAGATTCCAATTTAATCGCAATGCACTTTTCCCCCCCCCTAACAAACCACTGTTAGCTTGAATATGATCCAACATCTCATTGCTGTTGTCAAAAAGTTCAAAGTAAGAGTAAGTGTAGGACTGTTTTTTATTTTTTAAGAGGGCTGGGCTACCTTGCGCTTGTTGTGGTATCCAATGTACAGCACAGCCACCAGCACAGCCGTGGACACCAGGTAGGCAAAGAAGTGGCTGCTTTCTGCCTCGTCCCGGGGGACCTCCTGTCTGGGCCGTGTGAAATCCTTGGATTTCACTTTATCATTAAAATCTTCATTCTCATTATCATCGCCCTCGTCAATGTCATCCGTCTGGAGAAACTCCTACGGTTCTGGCTGTAGTCGATGCTTCCTTCGGCTGCGGTGTTGTTGGCTGTTCTTGTGCATTCTCTACATTACCCTCCTTGTCCCCGGTTTCCTCTGACTTCCCAGCCAATTTGTCATCAGTCCCATGTGGTCCGTCTTTGCCCCCGACCGGCTGCTCAGGTGGTTTAACTTCGCCTTTCCCCACGGTTGCCTTGCCTTCCTCCACGGTCGCCTTGCCTTCCTCCACGGCCTCCTTGCCTTTGCCCTCGGCCTGCTTGCCTTCGCCCTCGGCTTTCTTGCCTTCGCCCTCGCCTGTCTTGCCTTCGCCCTCGGCCTGCTTGCCTTCCTCCACGGTCGCCTTGCCTTCGCCCTCGGCCTGCTTGCCTTCCTCCACGGTCGCCTTGCCTTCGCCCTCGGCTTCCTTGCCTGCCACGGTGCCTTGCCTTTGCCCACCTTCCTTGCCTTCGCCACGGCTTTCTTGCCTTCACCCTCGCCTGTCTTGCCTTCGCCCTCGGCCTCCTTGCCTTCCTCCACGGTCGCCTTGCCTTCGCCCTCGGCTTCCGTGCCTTCCTCCACGGTCGCCTTGCCTTCACCCTTTGCCTGCTTGCCTTTGTCCACCACCTTCGTGCCTTCCTCCACGGTCGCCTTGCCTTCACCCTTTGCCTGCTTGCCTTTGTCCACCACCTTCGTGCCTTCCTCCACGGTCGCCTTTCCTTCGCCCTCGGCTTCCGTGCCTTCCTCCACGGTCGCCTTGCCTTCACCCTTTGCCTGCTTGCCTTTGTCCACCACCTGCGTGCCTATGCCCATGGCCTGTTTGCCTTCACTCATGCCGTTTTGGTTCCCACCCGGTTCATCTTTGGTCAAGGCTGGACTGACACTATTGCCAGCAATCTGCGAGGCCGTTGGGTCATCTGGCTCTTTCTTAAGGACAACACCTGTTTTGTTTTTTTAAACACAGAATATTTTTTATTTTCAGACACATTGCTCTTTTTTGGTTTATTAAAACAGGAACATACAAATAATAGAAATACTCCCTGCATAACTTTGGATGAGACCATAATGTGTTTGACAATGTGTTTTCCCCCTAAAAATATGTCATGTAGCTCTAGCCATATTGTTCTACTATAATGATGTGCAAAAACTAATGACACTGGTATTATTATATAAAAAAAAATAAAAATAAAAAATAAAAAATAAAAAAAAAGTAAAACCCTGATTGCAATTGACAACATATTTATGTTACTCTTGAAAAGACAGCTAGATAATATTTGCTAGCTAGCTAGCTAGATACATTTTTCAAATGTTGGTGAAAAATGAAAAAAAAAATAATAATAATAATTCTTGGGAGTCACATATTCTTCACGCACTCAAAACATTCTTATGTACAAATCTGGTCAGGTTTGGTCACGGTAGTAGTCAAATTTAAGGCCACCATCGTGGGCATTATTTTCATATCAGATGTTAGGAAATAATAAAAGTATTTTTGTGGTCAACCACCATAGAAATACTTTCGGTGCATCTTCAGTGGAGAAAATTCACATGGGCATATGAATTCAGTCTCAGAACTTAAAACACATTTTAAGGCTGGTGTGATGCAGTTAATTCGTGGAGCATTTTCACCGTAGTTACAAAACTGGTAAATATGGACAATTCTAAAATCATAACCCCTGTTTTAAAGCATATTTTTGTGTAAAACATTATACACTTTGGGCACCTTTAGTCAATTTTCTTTCAAATCAACTCATTAAAGAGGTTACTGGAATAGCTCTGCTTATAATTGTGTTGGTAATTATATTACGAAGCACCAGCAGCAGAGAGGGTGTGGCCAAGTTCCTAACAGGTCTGAAGAAAATGTAAGACAATTTGAGACCTTCATTTCTGGCATATTTGCGCTAAATCCTATATTTTTACATTTTATATTTACATTTTAAGTGAACTTTTATTAGTTGCTGGAACGCAATTTCAATTTCTGTGCCTAATTGTCTGCATTCAACCAACAAATATGGCTAGTTTTACACGTGGTCCTTTGTTAGGATGAGCACACAAAAATGGTTGCCTAACAACTGTGCTTTCAATTGGCTTCCATAAACCTAAATGGGTGGAAGACTTGAGCAGGTGTATTGGAACATGGGCTAAATCCATAAAAAATTGGTCTATGCCAGGGAAACGAATTAAATCTAGCACCCCTTGGTGTAAAAAGTATTAAGGAATTTCATAGGGAATTTCCCACCGCATACCACCAGCCTTAAAATGTGAAAGTTCTGAGACTGAACTACTAAACCCACATAATACAAAAATATATCCAAAAAATGATATCACATCCAAAACATCAGAGTGGTTTTTCCATAATTAGGTTGACATTTTCATAACTTCATTCATAGGTTTTTGTGACTGTATGCTACCTCAAAAAATACAGTGCTACAGAATTGTATTGTTATGACATTTTCGGATCTGAAAATATTTGCCCCTCAAAGACGCCAACGATTTGGGCCATTTTACATTTACATTTTAGGCATTTAGCAGACGCTCTTATCCAGAGTTTTAAATTCCTTTACATACAATCCATTTATACAGCTGGATATTTTTACTGAAGCAATTCAGGTTAAGTACCTTGCTCAACGGTACAACAGCAGTGTCCCACCTGGGGATTGAACCTGCAATCTCTGAGTTACAAGCCCAGCTCCCAAACCATTACAAACCAAACCTACACTGCCAACCAAATTGGACCCCGATTTCAAAAATTACTTAGAATACGGATGAACTTGGAAGCAGGCCAACTATTTAGGTAATGTTCGCAAACTGGTTTGACTGCATTTCCTCGCAGATTTTTTAAAGACACCTAGAGACGAAGAGGGAAGTCGATATGACACTGTGTTACCAGCGAGCCCCTATGGACGTGGACCTAAAAGATCAGGTGCTACAAAGCTCAAAGTTAGCAAACCCTAACTAATTGCGCATCACGATAAACTAACTTCCCGTTCACAGCTGGCCAGCTAGCTAAACTTACTGACAAATTTACTGAACTAGCACATAATTTAGCTGTACTTTCCAACAAGATACCCAAACAATCCCCAACGTGAACTAGCGAGCTGACGAGATAAGATCTGCACATAATTTAGCTGTACTTTCCAACAAGATACCACAAAAATCCCCAACGTTAGCTAGCTGATGAAGTGGCCGAATAGCTACAATGACAGTGCTACACTAGCCAGCACTATGCTAGCTAAAACAATTTACTTCAATGTCACAATGTCGTTTGTAAGTCAGTTAAACGAACAGTCTGGGAAATATAATGTTACCACTGTTGAACAGCAACTGCTAACATTAGACAGCTACAAACCAGAAGCAGCGAAACCCCTCCAAAACGAGCTAGCGAAAGAGTTTCGCTTTCCGCGTCGCCAACGTTAAAGTAGGAAATCAAATTAACGTTACCAAACGTTTGTCAAGAGTCTCTGTGGCCAATCTTATAGACGGCTAGAGAACATAATATTGACGACAGTGAAGAAGGAATTTCGGAATTTCAGTAAACATGTATTTGTTACTTTACTGGCGTTACTTAGCATGGTAACAAGACGCGTTTGTTGGTTTACGGTAACTCTTAACTTGGATAGTTTATTCATCTCGAGCACACAACGACAGTTTGCGCCGATATATGACCAATAACCCCCTGTACTTCTTCACTGGCGTACACAACTTAGCTAACAATTAGCGCCCACGGTACTCACCCTGGAAGCAAGCGAGGCAGGCCAACGCAACAGCAACGAATGTCCCCCGCATCGTGGCGCTATGAAGCGGCAACAGCAAAAACCGTCTTACGCTAATGTTGTGCCGGACAACGATTTAATTAAGACAACCCGTTAAGCCCTTCGACTCATTCGTGGCTATCTCGCTGTTTGAGAATGAAGTCAAGTGGCAAATGTGCCGAAAGAGAAAGAGGACGACGTACGCAAATTAAAAAAATGCCCCTCTTGGACCGATTCAGTTGGCCATTGCGCATGAAACGTAGGCTTCTCCGCCCAATCCAGTGTGCGCCGAGCGGCAGGTCTGTGTTATGCATACGCCCCCCTCCTCCGAGCAGAGGAACCAGAGATTCTGCTTCGACTTGCTCCCATGTGATGGAGGTCATGTTACACGCTGTTGCACATGCTAATCATGACGAAGGCAGTAATCATGGGACATATTTATTTTTTTGTCAAACAGCACCGGTCACATACACGAAGCTTAGTCGGTGGCTGACAGCTACAGGGCATCACGCATAACGCAGTACTCTGCCGAATGAGACAGTCCTTAATAAAGCCCCTGTTTTTCCACCCTCTCCTGCCAAAGCGAAATGTAGCCCATGTGTAGACACGCTGGGACAGAATCTCTGTTTTAATATTGCAGTAGCCAAACATATATAGTTGTTTCAAAGGCCTTATTGGTCACTTTCAAAAACATATTTCTCTGAGGCCTGTGGATTTTAAGGCCGAGGTCAGCTCAAATAGCAAACTAAAAATGCTAGAAAAGAAATGTTCCAGAAAGGGGGATTTGGGGTGATGATATCGGGAGGGTTGTTTGGTTTTGTTCGCTCTGCTTCGTTTAGGAAGAGGAAGAATCTATGCAAGTATGCAAAAATCGATGTAATATAAGCCATTCAGCAGACGCTTTTATCCAAAGCAAGTAATTTAGCAGACGCTTAAACTGCACCGATAAACAGCAAACCAACACGCGATACTCTTACCATCAAACGGATAGGCAACTGCAACTGCTCACGTCGTTGTGGTCCGACATAGCGGCAACGGCTTCCTTGGCAACAACCTTCGGACCTGGAACACAAAGGACCCAGGATGTAGCTGCACCGATAAATATCAAACCCACAACAGCAACGTGTAACCAACACGCATTTTCAGGCCGCCATTGTAAATAAGAATGTGTTCTTAATGGCTTGCCTGGTTAAATAAAGGTGACATTTAAAAAAAATAAAAAATGTACTCTTACCATCAAACGGATAGGCAACTGCTTCAGGCAACTCTTCTTATTCTGTTACTGTACTGTGCAGCTAAGACACTGCCAATCAGATCTGTTTGCTTTAATGTAATGTATGCCATTTAACAGATGCTTTTATGCAAAACGACTTACAGTAGTGAATGCATAAATTTTACAGTATATGTGGCGCCAGTGGGGATTGAACCCACAACCTAAGAGTTGCCAACGCCATGCTCTACCTACTGAGCCACACAGAACCAACATGCGAACATGCATGGTTCATAAAACAATATTGTTGTGTCACATAATTTCTCCTCTATGGAGGCTATATAAAAGGTCACAGTGGGTTCTGGAAGGCTTGTCACTGTTGGTGGTAAGGCTTAAGTTGACTACGCACGACTAGCCCTTCCATCTTAACGTGGGGGGCATATCGTCGCTGTAGTTTCAGGTTTGGTCTAGTTAAATATTGCTAGAGATGGTGTGAAAAGCTCCCACATATCTGATCCATAGTCGAGTGATGTGGGTAGTGGTGTTAAACCACTTTTTAAAGGGGAGATTTCTATAATTGGTCTTTTTTTCCGTACCTCAAAAACATGTGGGTAGATATTTCCAGCGGTCTCATAGCTGGTAATCATAGCTCTACTCCGGTAGCCAGAACTGTCATGTAGCCCAAGCATTGTTTACGCAGAACAGGAAGTCCTGCCTGCTTCCGTGTGAACTTACGGGTAGTTCTCACTTCCCTTAGAATTGTTTTGATACAATGTAATAAAAAACGAAACTGACGCCTTGATGGCCTATGTTTTCTGACACGCTTATGGGTTGTGAATTAGGAAATGTAGCGTTATGTACATTGTCCATGAAAATACTTTATTTTGTCCATGAAAATACTGTTTGGCCACTGGTGCAGCAGGGGGCAGCAGTGTACCTCATAGACATTCCACTGGCTATAAAACCATGAAAGGAGAAGATAGTGAGGGTGTTTGATTTTTGGGAAATGCAAATGGTTCATGATAGCTGTGATCACCATTGCAGTGCAGACGTGATTTTAAAACACTTCTGTTCATCATCTACAGCTTTAGGCAGTCGACAGTATTTGCATTTGATATGCATCTGGATAAAAATGTGGTCTGTCCGTATAAACCACATGAACAGTGTCTTATATGGGCAGGTTGTTTTGTCTGTGATGAATATTAGTAGGCTGAAGCCAATTTAAAATCCAATGAGAATCTTCCACTGTAAGTTTTAACTCATCACTGACACCCATTCATGTTTGCATAAATTATATTTGCGATTTGTATCTCTACCACCAGAAGGTGGAGTGGAAGTTGTGTGATCAGATGTTTGATCTATTGGTTTTGCAGAAGAAATTATTACATTTACATTTTAAGCATTTAACGGACACTTTTATCCAGAGCAACTTACAAGATGTGCATTAATACATGGTAGGAACAATCATAGTTTGCGCAAGAGATCAGTGCAGTAATACAGCGATGGACATCGTTGTCGGCAGCTGCATGCCATACCTGTAACACTGGGAAGGAAAAGGTTAGTACTTTTTTTTTTTTTTTTTTTATAAATGAGGAGTAAGCAGGGATACATATAGAAGAAGTATTGAGCAAGTAGGCAGTGGTGATGACAATTGTGTATATTTACAGAATTCAGTGGTAGTGGAGTCTGAATAGGTGGGTTTGAGTCTTTGCAGAAGATCGCAAGTGATTCTGCGGTCCTGACCGATTGCGGAAGGTCGTTCCACCAGCGAGGGGTCAGGACAGAGAAGAGGCGAGACCGTGAGGAGCGGCTGCCGGGCGCCCGGAGGGAAGGGACAGTCAGTTTGCCAGAGGAGGCAGAGCAGAGGGGTCTGGCTGGGGTGTAGGGTGTGATGAGTGGAAGTGTAGGGTGTGTATTACATTTTATGGCTGCTTTGAGAACCATTAAGGGTGAGAGATCTTTTTTCTTCTTTTACCAAATAAGCTACTCCTCTTGTTCCTTTTGTTTTCATCAATTGCTAATACTTACAATGGGGGAAATAAGTATTGAACACATCAACATTTTTCCCAGTAAATGTATTTCCACTTTACAAATACTTTTTTCCTGTTTCATTCCACTTTATTACACATAACTTTATTTACATATGGACTTTAATGTTTAGATTTTTTTGTCTGGAGTTTTTTAGTTAATACAAAGTCTGCAAATTTCACTTGAATAGGCTCATTGGAAATACATTTACTGGACAAAATGTTGATGTGTTCAATACTTATTTCCCCCATTGTATGTTCTCATAAGAGTCAACATCCGTCAACATATCCTACAACCTAGTCTAAAATGACTGCACCAGGGTCTTTGATCTAATGGGTCTAGAAGGGAAGTGGAAAACACTGCTTCTGGCAGCAGCCCCTCAGCACTGCCTAGCTCCTGCTATCAGACCAGAGGAGATGACAAGGTGATATAGATGCTGGCCATGAAAAGATCGAACCCTGACCATGCCGATGGCAACTTTGGCCGGGAGTGCCAAGGGGCGATGCACAATTTGCTGCTGTGTTGCCCAGGGTGGGAGAGGTTTCGGTCAGCTGGGTAACCCTCGCCTCAATAGCGACTTCTCTCGTTGATTGAGAACCCGTGGTCCTCCTGGTCAACGTAGCTCAGCTGGGGTTTTGTGAAAAGAAGCTACAGCCAGCTGCATACTTCGGAGAAGGCATTAACGTGGGGATCCACACACCAGCATGGGATAGTTTTGATGGAGGGCATTCTATACTTTTCCAATTCCTAAACTGGGGAGAGAAGAAAAATAGAGAAGAAAAAATAAGTTGTTAAAGGAATGCATCAGTTAGCCCTGTGTGTTTGTGTCAGCTCTCCTCTCTGACACCAAACAAACCATATATCTACAAACTAAACATCTACACGATTCCTCCACTTTTAGATGATCATCTGATCAACAGCATAACCTGATTGATACCCAGCGTTACAGTCAAAGGTGCCTCATCTTGCAAAAAAATAAGTAAATGTGTTGCGATTACATATTTTCAACAGCAGAGGGCAACCAACACGAGCACTAATGATGTATTGAGAGTCAATAGTGTTCCTCAGTGGACAACTTTATTGCTAGAAAACAAGCTGCCTAATGTATCATTTTAATTGATATGCGATTACCAAACCCTTTTTTTCTGGCGAAAACAAATATTGTCACACTAAAACTAGGAATTTGTATAATACATTTGAGATAAGGCAAAAAAGATATATTAGTATATCGGAGGACTTTTCAAATATAGGACAGTGCCAGAAATGTGTGACCCTCCAACTCTTCGGTGCTCCATGTCTCTTCCTGCGTGTGTGTGCAACCTTTGAGCTCTGCCATATAGAACGGAGGTTCCTTTTTATTCAACGAAACACTTTTTTAAATCAATGCTGTGTTATTTCCAACCTGGAGTCACAGGATACAGACTCCAGCACGCATTCGCAGTAAGGACGCCTGCACATTCACCGCCCATGACTTCACCCCTGCACAACTGCATTGTGGGAGCGATAGATTCTCCTAAAGCTGACTGCATTCCAAAGCCCAACCACAATTCCATGTTTGTCTTTTAATTTAAAGTTAGTGCGCGTCTCTTAGTACTAGAGGGTATCGCTCTGCACACACGACATGGGACAGATTTAGTTGTGGCTGGCTATTTATTTGGCTTGGAAAGGAGTACCCCCAAATCTAACCAACCGACTTAATGTCCCACTAGTCTGGCTAGCCTGACGCGAATCATACACACACTTAACACCACACTTAGCGCTGAATCGTGTGAATTGCTGAATCACTACCAAACACGGCTCTCTCTGAATGCAGTGCGGGGCCATTTTTAGCACTTTCATACACTGGCAAGTGCCAACTGTTGAAAGCAAGGTTATCATTTGAGCTCACTCAATTGTAATTTGAGCAGACCGCATTGACCTAAATTGATTGTTCTAGTGTTCGGAATGATGGCCGTTTCCACTCTGGCGCTTTCCTGCCGGCGAAGGCGAGGCCGGGCGACCGCGTTTAAAGTTAGACTGATGTAACTTCGTGGCGAGCTACTCAAGAGAGAGCTTCTTCAGACATGCGCCCCTGTGTGGTCAAGCCTATTTCAGAAGTGCCAAGCAGCTGAGGGCACCCAAGCTTGAGGGAAATGTTTTCATTTCAAGTAATTATAATTCTCCCCCCCACACACACGCACAAGATATTCTAACCACCCAGACCACTAGAGCACTGTATAAAGTCCATGTTTTAAATAAGCTAGTGTGTCCTGCAAAAGAAGCAGCACATATTTTGGGTTACTCTCTCAGTATGTGAGCGCCTCCCTTCAACTGCACATAGGCGAGCCTCATATCTCTCTCTCTCTCTCTCTCTCTCTCTCTCTCTCTCTCTCTCTCTCTCTCTCTCTCTCTCTCTCTCTCTCTCTCTCTCTCTCTCTCTCTCTCTCCTCTCTCTCTCTCTCTCTCTCTCTCTCTCTCAAGTCTAACAGAGCTCTGGGGTTCATCTCTTCATCCTGGCTTCAAACGGCCAGGGCATTAAAATTTCAGCGCTGTCGCACTGCAGGATTCCGCTAGAGCAGAGGAAGAAGATCAAAATCGCATCGACGGGAGCGCGAAAAAATTCTGCCAGACTGAATTTCGACCCTTTAAGTGACGCGCCTCCTTTTCCCCCTCTCTCTCTCTCTCTCTCAGTGCCGTCTGGGTCCGAGCGCCTGAGCCAGAGAGGACGGAAGCGACAAATGCGGCGATCCGCCGAGATGAGCGGCGTTTCATGATCGCTGCATACCTTGAAACTCTGTCCAGAAAAGCGCATCTGAAAGAGGCTGCGCTGTGAGCCTGCTCACCAGCCCCGTCTCCTAGCAGATGTCTTCTTCGGCATTAATCACGGAGGACAAAAAAAAACACACGCGCGTTTCATGGGTCTCCAGCCCTTTAATCTGTTTTCATCCTGTCAATTTGTGCACTTCCTGTCCCTGCCTCTTTTCGCCATTGAGCGCCACGTTGGGGGGGGGAGGACCGCGGAAAGTGGGTGCGAGTCTCCCCCCAGTGCTCCTCTTGAGCTGAAACACCTCACAGGTGCGCGCATCCAACGACCGGGGCTGCGCGCACGAGGACCCCCCAGAATAAGAGCCGAGAGAAAGACTGCCATCGCGCCATCGTCGCGGGACGCTCGTTTAATCTCGTGGACCTGCACGCGGCGTTCTGTACAAGCAGACAGGTTCCACCATTGCCACCAATCTAAAACTTTAACCAGGCGCTAGAACCTTTTTTTCTTCTTCTTTTTCTTCTTCTTCTTCACGAGCCTCGCATCATCATCATCATTACTAATAACTTGTTACTGCTTTGGACTGGATTTGATTTGCCTCAACTTGAGATCTTGGGGCTGGAGGATAATTACCCAAATGTTAATGAGGGGCATTTTTTTTTACTCCTCAGCTGGAAATTAAGAACCTGTGGAGTTCTAATAATAAATGAGTCTTAATTATGCCATTTGACATTTAAGGAGCCAAATGATCCTTCCATTTCTTGAGTTCCAATTTGCATTTCTGTCTTTAAGGTCAAATGGTTATAAATAAAACATTAAAGGACCTTCCTTTCCTCTCAGTCAGAATTACCTGGCTTGGCGGAGGTGCCAGCTGAGTCTTGTCAAACTCGATGAGAAGGTGGGGGAAACAATCAATTAATCTCTCGGCGGGAAGGCAGGAGGAGGGCAATATGGTGGAACCTCGCTGACATTTCCAACATCCTGTACTTAACGGTCGCGCTATGATAACAATGGCTTCTGAAATGCATCCGAATGAATCATTGATGGCTGTTAGACTCTACATTTCCCATTTCCAATGGCTGAAGTGTTGTTGGAGTAGTTCTGTGTGGCTCAGTTGGTAGAGCACAGCGTTGGCAACGCTTAGGTTGTGGGTTCAATCCTCACTGGGGCCACATATACTGAAAATGTATGCATTCACTACTGTAAATCGCTTTCGATAAAAGCGTCTGCTAAATTGCGTATATATTATATATCATATTAGACTTTTCATGCGCTATGCGGCTATCTTAAAGGGTGCACGTGTTTGTGTGCTGGCTAAGCCCGCGCTAGAATGCGCCCATTAAAGCCAGTGTAATGGACTCTCGCACTGGACTGAAACAAATGTAGGCCTACTTATCTCCAATTAACGGAAGAGACCCAATCATTTTAATGTACCAAAATAAGCAGATTCATACATGGAATCTCAAACGCTTGCTGCCGCGACAACGTGCTGCTCTCATCCCCATCTGTGCATGAGAATATGCATGCTTGCGACACTTTATTGGGTCTCTTTACTCTCACCCCTTCTGCGCGGTCCTCTGCATCGCTTTCTCCCGTATTAGAGATAAAAAGGCTTCCTTGGCCTTGCGCCTCATTAGATAACCGTCTGAGGAACTCGCTATACCTTTTGGGTTTGGGTGGAATTTAATCTTAATCAAGTGGTGGAAAGTTACTTCTTGTGCTCCCAAATTTGCTATTTTTAATGAACGCGCAGCATGATATGAAATGCCCTTTGTGTGTGTGTGTGTGTGTGTGTGTGTGTGTGTGTGTGTGTGTGTGTGATCCCATGTAACCTGGGATAAGCTTCAGTGTGTCTGAATTTATTAGGGTGTCTGTGCTTGAATGTGTGTACACATCTAATTGTGAAATGAAAAAGCACATTTTGAAATAAATAACTCACTCATTCTTAATTAATCAGTGCGTGGAAAGCGTTACATCTTCACATGTAGACAAGCTAAGATAGAAAAAGAACATCGTATAGTGATACATTATTTAATGCGCGGACGGTGTAGTGCGCTGGTTACACGGTCTCAACAAAAACAAAGATTTCAGTCGTTATTTAGAAAAATGGGTTGAATGAAATTGATTCTCGGAATTTCAATCGTTTTATTTGAAAACGTTAAGACGACACAATGTGTCAAGGTTATGATACAAGCGTACATTTTACTGAGCTGTTTTAAAATCGAAGTGAGTTTTGTTTAAGGGCCTACTTTGGTAAAAAAAAAAAAAATCGACTGCAACGGCCTGTTCTAAAGCGCTTTACGTATCAAACTCTCCGCTGTGAATATTTGTTCAACTGTAATCCACTGGAGAGTGACAGATAATAAACATGCACACGTTTGCCAAACAGTTCAATCACCACCTCCGATAGGCCGTCTGGGTGACTAGTTTTGGTCAGATAACTTCCACATAGTTTAATGAGCTCAACACAAAGCGCCTGGAGGAACAGTTTACGTCGAAAGTAAAACAAGAACTATATATAAATATAAGCAGATATATATAGCCTATATATATATATCTCAACCCCGGCAATTTTACAATAATTGCATTTTGGGTGTGTTGATTTTGTCTCTATCCTCTTTTGAAAGCTGGCGTACTGTACTGCAGAGACCACGTCCAAGTCATGCTTTCCAAACATCAAGGGGTTAACCTGGCATGAATACGAGATCAAAGGAGGCCCCGAAAAAGAACCTCGGCTAGCGAGTGTAAGAATTTAATGAGGCAAATTAACATTTATTAAATCTGACCCCGCGCTTTCCAAGCAGATGTCTAATTGAAGAGGCTACAAAATAAAATAAAAAAATAAACAAGGCGATCGACCAGTAATTCATTTGTTTATTTATTTTAGACAAAATAATTTTGCTTGTTTTCTAGTTTGAAATAAATACCGCACACCCGGTACCCAGTGACTGTAAGCAATTAACGATGTGCTAACAGTAGACTGTTAATTAATTTGTGCAATATTATGTAATGCTGGGAATAGGTTACTATAGACTACAGAAACATCGTCATATAATTTGTAGCAACTTCGTCTCAACAAGAAGTAAAACAAATTCAGCACAAATAAGTGGATTCACGTTCGTAAAGTAAATTTCACTCGGCGTGGTAAATGGATATTCAGAGAAGTTTGCGCACTGGGAGCCTCACAAATGTGCTTTGTGGTCCAAACACCTGTAGTCAGCAAAGGGCTGCTTGCTCTCCCGGAGTTTCTCTCGGTTTCGCAGTGTGTAGAGGTCTGTGGATGGCTGCTACCGTGGAGCAGAAGCATCGCCTTAAGGAACGAGTTTTTACCGGCGGCTTTTGACAACTCATTACCTCTAATTTCGGTGATGGATTTGAGCGCCAGCTGAAGGCAAAGAGAGTTGCGGCACAGGAGACCGCAGCCTGTGTCTGCGAGGCGCTGATGATGCGAGTGTGAAACGCAAGCCGGCAGATTCTTCTGGCGTTTAATGATTGTTGGTTAAAAAATGCGTGGGAGATTGACAGCTCGGCATCTCACCGCAGGCCAAAAAGCAAAACGAATCCTCCATGTGTCTGTCAGTCTGTCTCGCTCATTGCCTGCAGTTCAAAAAGGTAATGAACCCCGGTGCATTGTGGAGGCCCGAACACGTGCGTCCAATGGAAATCATATTTTTGCACATTAGGAGCAATACCTGCACGAGCGCATTGTTACGCGCATGTGTGCGGAAAGGAGGTTGGGGATTTGACCTCGGTTTTTGGTTGTTGTTCTGGCTGTGCTCTGCATTCCGGGAAGGAACAGAAGCCTATAATGTATTTATTTGTATGTATTTGTGCAAGTAATACTTTGTACACATTATTACAGCGAGTGCTGAGGTTAATAGCTGTGTCCCTTCTA
Organism: Aldrovandia affinis; assembly: GCA_029706075.1. Taxonomy (NCBI): domain Eukaryota; kingdom Metazoa; phylum Chordata; class Actinopteri; order Notacanthiformes; family Halosauridae; genus Aldrovandia; species Aldrovandia affinis. The sequence goes on along the minus strand of JAINUG010000073.1, from coordinate 1,124,675 downwards.
AAATTACAGATGCATTTTGTCCTCATTGCTGGCTCCTTCTATGCTGCACACACACACACACACACACACACACACACACACACACACATGTTCCAGTTCCCATGTAAAACCATAAGACCACGTCTTCAGCAGAGCCATTCTGCCAGAGAAAGTTAAGTCATCATCCTGTGGGGCATTCTATAGGTCGAGAAGGGACAGAGTTGTCTTTCGCAACCCCCGCTCCAGCGCCTCAAAACAGAACTGCCACAACCGGCCCCCGTACTGTGATGGCTCGAGAGCCCGGAACTGGTTGACACCTCCAGAAAAAGCATTCCCCTGCTTTTACAGGGGTCAGGGGGCAAGCAGACACCGAGTGGGTTAAACCCGGCAAAGTGCGTGCGTGTGTACACGGCTACATACTCAGCGTGTAAATATAGCGCTTCTCATTCGCAGCGCTGTCCGGCTGGGGGAACGAATGCGCGATTATCTGGCCGGGCAATTTATTTCTTGGCAGATCGTTGAGAAACCTGCTCTTTCCCTCTTTCTTCAGGGCAGGCTGGTGTCGCTCCCTCTCTCTCTCTTTCTCTCTCTCTCTCACACACACACACACACTCCCTGTCATCGCGGGTGAGGGATCGACGATGTCACTTCCAGCCCAGTCCCGCAGCTAGAGGCTAATTGGTCCATCCCTGGCAGCGCTCATTGTCCCTAAGCCACCGAAAGCCGTAACCCACCTTGTGTATTTTTCTCTAATTGAATTGCCTAATGAGGTCCCGGGGGCTGCCTCCTATTACCTCCGAGTTAATTAAAGCTTCTGCGTTGTGCCAAACAGCAAATAAAGATGCAGTAAAATGTGTGTGTGTGTTTGTGTGTGAAAGGAAAGTGGTGGGGGGGTTTTGACCTGTTTTTTTCGGTCGTTGTTCTGGGACTCTGGCATTCCAGGAAGGAACAGATGTCTATTATTTTTTTTATTATTATTTGTGTGTATTTTTGGCTTCAGATTTTGAAATCCTGGCACAGCTTTTTAACTTTCCAGCGTGGTTTGCCTAAATTCATCCCATTAAAGATTTAGTTGTAATCCTTCCACGACACACACCCTTCTTACCCTCCTCTCCCTCGCAGTAAACACCTTCCTTTGCCTATCAAAAGGTGCTTATTACTCAGAAATAATTTAAGTATGACCACATGAGCTCTAGTGATTTAAGAATAAATTAATCAATAAAACCAAGTCCTACAATTTTTTTTTAGTAAAACGTCTGCTCTGGAGGTGCGAGAGTTCATCACAAACAGTAAATACATTAGCTAAAGGGCACATACTACATTCAAAATTACTTCATGGATGATGGACATCTAGCAACATTTTTGAACGGCAAACACTGGGCTCCCCGCACACATTTTCCCCCAGTGGTTTTCGTTGGCATTTGGGGATTAAAAGGATGCAGATTAGTATTTTCTTCTGATCCGCTCATATTGGGAAACGTGGATTATTTCTCTCACGTTGCTTTGAATTTAGTCATAGTACAACAACTGCCACCTACTAAAAAAAGGGAAGTAGCCTAAGAGAGAGACCAACTCACTACACAAAATAAATGTGCGTCTAAAGATCCACCATCCATTCTCAACGACATCCCATGTCGTCAAAGATGATCTATTGTACCACAAACGTCAAACTCCATATACTACAATTTCCCCTACCATGGAACCACGTCGTCAACCAGGCTTCAACTTCAATGGCCTCCATAACCAGGAGGGAACACAGAGCAAGTTAAGTTAACTGTACTTTTTAAAGTTTAACTGTAAAAGAAGAAAATCTAGCTCGAAAAACCTCTCGCCATAATCTACTAAGTGATTCATGATCTGTGACATCACTACACCGGTTCTGCCCACAAACCGTTATCCCCAAGGAAACGGTGGCAGGGATTTTCCTTGTTCCGCGCCGTCTCCCGCCAGATAGGAATTTAAAGGAGGCCTCGCGCAGCTGCACGAAGGCCTCAGTGCCTGCGGCTGTTCCTCAACGCCCAGCCAGCCCGCCCGTAATGAAGTAGAGACCCCAGACACATCATTCACCAGAGAGACGCACCGCAAACGGGAGCCGGAGGGACGTGACACACGTTACGCACGCACGGAGGGCCCTTAAGACAACGTCGGGACATTTTCACAACACACTGAAGGTTATTGTTTTTCCATCATTTCGCGCTATGAGCGTGACTGTTGCTCGATCTCTGAAACGATAATTTGTTGCTCATTTAAATGTCTTATGCCTCATACAATTAAATCAGCTTTAAGGGAAATCTTGTGGTAAAGGTTAGATTTTCTTTGTGAAAAAAACCAAACAATTATTTTATTAATTATTCTGTTCTTGGGTCTTTATTCTTGGTAATGTTAACTTATGAATGCCCATTTTTTGCAAGGTCCCCCAAATATCCTTCCATCAATTTTTCGGACATATATCAAGTGTAAGCTTTGTGTAATCATTCCAACCCTCAGCAACAAAAACGATACAGAAAACGCTTTAACCATTAATAGTGGCATGTGCAGAGTGATGCTTGCGAAGTTGCAGATCAAACTCAAAGGCAAATAAGGCAGCAAGTAATGTTGTTCATTCAATCAAACACACATTTATTTCGACGTTTTTTTGACGAGCCAAGTTTCGACTGCAGCATCAAGCGGTCGACAGTGTTCAGAGAAAGTCTTCCACAAACTTGAGCGAGCCTGATGACCTTTAACCCCCGGGCTCCATGGGAAACGGACCAACTCGGAGAAAAGGTTGCAGATCTGCGGCCAGCCAGTGTCACATCTCATATTTCATATTTCATGTCCCATACACAGACAGAGAACAAGGCTTTTAAGAAACAATTTCAAGGTTTATTCGTCATATCTCAAGGGAGGTCTCACACTTAAGATCGAGGGGGAGTTGTAAGGGAGATAAAGAGGGTTGGCCAGTACTGGAAATAAAACTCCAAACTAACATTAAAGAGGTTTTTAACTAAAAGGACAGAGGGTTTTTTTGTTTTTTTTTTTTTTTTTTTAAAAAGAAACCTTTTATACATTTGTTCTTTTATACAAGTAGCACATTGGATAAATGCATCGAAACAAAAAAAAAAAGAAACAAAAAAAAGAAACCAGTTCTGCGGTAAACTTTACAAAAAAATACATTTTTGTTTCATAGAGAGAAGCAAAAAAGAGGTGGTGGTCAAATATTGACCAATAATATTTTTTTTTCCTTTTCATCATAAAAAAAAAAAAAAAAAAAAAACTTGGTCTAAGATCTATAAAAAGGTAAAAAGCAATAATATACAGCATAATAAAAACAAAAAAAAGAAAAGAAAAAGAATTGCTCGTTTTTATTTAGTCGGTTGATTTGGTAACCAAGGAGAGGGGCTGTGATTGGAACAAAGCATGATGGGAGTGCAGGGCCGCCGGGTGGAAAGAGGTGGGCGGGGACAACATGGAGTGGTGCAGGGAGGCGAAGGGGATTGGCCGGGAGAGATCGGCGTGGACTGGCTGCCAATGGGGAGAGAGATGCTGGAGGAGGAGGAGGAGGAAGAGGTGGAGGAGGAGGAGGAGGAGGAAGAGGAGGAGGAGGAGGATCCAGATGGCTTGCCCGGGAGAGGGAAGTGGTGGTGGTGGTGTGAGCGGCCCTCTGGCTTGGTGGTCAGGGACAGGGGCTGGGCCTGCTCGGAGTGGGTGGCGGCAGGCGCGGCGGGCGAGGCCAGGGCAGCCGAGGGCGTGGCCGGGGAGTCCAGCATGCTGCCGTGAGACGAGGCGGGGCTGTCGCACATCTTCTCCGAGGGCAGGTACTGCACGCACTGCTTCTTATTCCGGGAGGAGAAGTCTGGAGCGACAAACGGGAGGGGGGGGGGGGAGACGAACGTTAAAAAGACACCAGAGAGGGGAAGCACGCCCCCCTCCCCCTTTCAGGATAAATTGGAAGGGTCGGGGAGAGCAGCCAAAAAGCACTAAAAACATTTCCCTCCCGTGATTTCTCTTGCATGACAAATGAGAAATTAATCATTTGAAAAAATACTGTATGTTAGTAGAGCCAAAGAGGAGTGAAACACAAGCGCAGAGATGGGGAGCAGCGTTGCACAAAAGAAGCAAAGTTTAAAACAATCGGCAGGCAGAAATAATAAAGTCTCGAAATGAGCGGCGTTAGCAACGACGCGGAAATGAGCGCGGTAGCGATGCAGATGCGGCGCTGATTGGACGCGCACATGGACTCATGGCTCTGTGGCTCTTAAGCGTTAGCACAAACAAACAACCACGCTAAAATGGTGATCCAGCAGGCCTAACGCAGATGGGAGTGTTCTCAAGAAAAGACCACTGTGGAGGAAAGTAAAACCAGATGAAATGGCTGTGGGAAAAATAAAATAAATAAAATCACTGCGCCGGTCATTTCTCACGACGCCCCCCACAAACACAATGCGGCCCGGTGCGGGTGGTGGTGCCTTATCAAAATGTCCCCCTGTCATGACACTCAGAACAGCAGACATACCTGCCGCTGTTAGCACTGAACCTCATACGCTGCGTGTCAGAAGTGCAGAGGAGCAAGTGGTTAGTAAAGGGACAAAATGAAGCTGAGCGAGAGAGAGAAAGAGAGAAAGATACTTGTTAAAAAACGATTAAGAAAACATGTTTTTTGTAAATAAGTCTACTAATCTGGCCTTCCCCGTCATGTTAATGCTTCCCCGACTGCGTTTCCTGTTACTGAACCCCCGGCGTTAATTACAGCAGTAAATCTGTGATGTCACTTCCCCAGGAAGTGGGACTGACTGCACACATCTTCAGCGCAGCCTCGTGAGAGGACGGAAAGAAACGGCCGCCTCACCTTCTGGCGCGGAGTCCGACTTGTTGTCCCTCTTCCTCTTTTTCCGCTTTCCCTGCCGCACATTAAAACAGAACAGGGATGAGTCGCCACACACTAAAGACCGCTATGGGTGAGTGCAAGGGCAAAGGAACAGAAAGGGTTCAGTAAACGGAGGTCACAGGCCCCATGGTGTTTTAAAATGGCACGTTTTTTCAGGTAAGTACAGTTGTGATATCTGCTGCTCTGGGTTATTTGGGGAAAGGTCTAGCGGACGCTCCACTCACGTAGTTATCTCTCGCCGACCAGCCCGGGTAGAGCTGGGAGTGCAGCTGCCGCTCTTTCCTCGCCAGCTCGTAGTACTTGGCCTGCTCCTCCCGGGACAGCGAGTGCCACTGTCAACACAGAGCGCCGTCAGAGAACGCCACGGTGAACAGGGAACACGCTCACTCACGCTCACGCACACTCACACTCACACACACACTCACACACACTCACACACACTCTCACACACACTCTCACACACACACTCACACACACTCTCACTCTCACTCACACTCTCAGCTACACACACACACACTCACACTCACACTCACAGCTACACACACTCACTCTCACACTCACACTCATACACACTCTCAGCTACACACACACACACACACACACACACACACACACACACACTCAGCTACACACACCTGCCACACACACTCTCAGCCACGCACACACACAAGGATGGGGTGTCCACAGTCTCACTCACGACTCTATGCCCCCTCACTAAAGGACGGGGTGTTGTGTGCTCACCCTCCTGCCCCCTCCTGCCCCTGTTGTGCCCCCTCACTCAAGGACGGGGGTGTTGTGTGCTCACCCTCCTGCCCCCTCCTGCCCCTCCCCTCCCCTCACTAAAGGACGGGGTGTTGTGTGCTCACCCTCCTGCCCCCTCCTGCCCCCTCACTAAAGGACGGGGTGTTGTGTGCTCACCCTCCTGCCCCCTCCTGCCCCCTCACTAAAGGATCTGGTTGATCCTGCCCCCTCACTAAAGGACGGCGCTCTCCTTCCTAGGGACGGGATGCACTCCGCCCAGGATCTGGTTGACCTTGGGTGCACTCATCTCCTTCTCCTTCATGTAGAGCATGAAGGCGTTCAGCGGCTTCTTGATGTGCGGCTTCTTGTCCTCCTCCTTCTTGGCCGGCCCCGGGGACTTCCTGCCAGGGCAGAGCACGCAAGGCGACAGGTCAGCAGCCAATTAATGCACGCGCATGATGCGCTTAGTTTCAGCTGAGCGTGTTCGGCTGGAAAGAGGACCGAGTGTGTGTTTGTGTATGTATGCGTGCGCATGTGCGTGTGCGTGTATGTACGCGTGTGCATGTGTATGTGCGTGTGCGTATACGTGTGTGTGTGTGTGTGTATGCATGTGTGCATGTGAGTGTGAGTGTATGTGCGCATGTGAGTGTCTATGAGTGAGTGTGCATGTGTGCGTGTGTGTGTGCGCATGTGTATGTGTATGTGTATGTGCGTGTGCATGTGTGTAGGGGAGAGTGTTTGGGGCAGAAGCGGGGCAGACTCCCACCCCTGGGGACTGAGTGTGTGTATGTGTATGTGTATGTATGCGTGTGCATGTGCGCTCGTGTGTGTGAGTGAGTGCGAGTATGAGTGTGAGTGTGAGTGTGAGTGTCTGTGTGTGTGTGCGTGCATGCGTGTGTGTGTGTGTGAGTGTGTGTGTGTGTGTGTGTGTGTGTGCGCGTGTGTGTGTGTGTAGGGGAGAGTGTTCGGGGCAGAAGCGGGGCAGACTCCCACCCCAGGGGCGGAGGGGACACTCACGAGTGCATGACGCTGCCGCCGTGGTCGTGGTTGGGCTCCTGCTTGATGGCGGGCGAGACGATGGCGGGGTGGGGGATGCCAGTCTGGTGCAGCCCGTGGGGGTGGTGGGGCACCATGTGGGGCGAGAATCGGCTGGACACCAAGCTACGGGCACAGAGGGACACTCCACTGAGACACTTTCTTCTGTTTGTTTCTGCTCTTGTTGAACAAGAACTGGTCACTAGCAACCACCCACTGGATCATCTAATCCAGGGTGTCCAATCTTATCCAAGAAGGGCCAGTTTTGGTGCAGGCTGTTGTAGCCCAGCACTAACACACCTAATTCAACTAATGAAGGTCTTGATTGAAGACCACAACTGGTGGATTAGTTGAATCAGGTGTTTTAGTGCTGGGCTAGAACAAAAGCCTGCACCCACACTGGCCCTTCTCGGAGAAGATTGGACACCCCTGATCTAATCAGTCTAGAAACTGAAACGTCGACATGTTGGATCCTTGGAATCTTGTTCAAATGCAGAACATTCCGGAAGCCCCTTTTCGGGATTCGGTCGAAAATTACAGAGCGGGTCGTCGCCATAGCAGCGAGGACGTGACGACACCTGAACCCCGGGTTCTCTCGCCCACCGCCCTAAAAACGGCTGGAACCCTTCGCACAGCGCCCCCCGCACGGGAAAACCTTAGCAAGCAGATCTTCCTCTTTTTCCCCCAAGAACTAATACAATGGAACATTGTCATCTAATGGGGAAAAAAAGGCAAAGTTCCTCGGCTCCCTCTGCTGCAAATTCTTCCTAAATCCATATTTCCACGCAGGCCTCCCAACGGATACTTTTCTGGTTTAATATCAAATGGCAAAAGTTTGCAAAAAGCAAAAGCAAAAACCTGTCAACCCGCAGTTGAGATGGAACAGTGTTGTAAAACAGAATGGCCCATTTCTGTCGCTGGTAAACACACTGGGGCCTCTGAGCCCTTAGAAACCGTTCTCTGGTTGGGCACGGAGCAAAGAACTTATTTGCACCCTCGTTTTCTCCTCAATTTTAAAACCAGTGTTTTGTACGCACACAGCTATGAAAGACTCCACAAGAAGAAGGGGAAGGGATGAATTTGTGGGTACCAACCCCCCGTTCAAAAATTCCTTGCGCCCGATTGTAGTCCCTTTCCTCCGCTCGTATCAATTCTCGAGTCAAAGGCACCAAAACGACAGATTTCTCATTAAAATGGAGGCAGCTGCACCCATAAAGAATCTCACACAGAATGGGAACAAGAACCAACAACAACAGAACCCCCCGCCCCCGACCCCCCCCTGAATATAATCACTCTCGCGACCGAGTTTCAGGAGGGAATGAAAGATGCAAAGAGATGCAATTATGATCAATTAGGGCCTTTAAAATGATTTGTTTTGAAGCCGGCAACGGGCTGACAAGGCAGTTCGAGCTCCGCTGGGAGACGAGATGCAGCTCTCCCCTTTTCCTCCCGAGTTTAAAAAGGGAGAAAAGAGTCCCTCGCTCCCCTCCCCCACCACCACGATTTCCCTTTCCTTCCGACTATCTTCTTTTAACACAATGGAATTTAATGTTGGTGATTCGCGAGCGGGGCCTGTGCTGGAACATGTCACCGGCGTGCCAGCTTGTGTCACGTGGGACGATCAGATCAGAAGACTTCGGAGCGAAGAGCGCCAGCACCAAAAAAAAACGTTAAGAAGTTGTGACACGATGGCGGAGGAGCTAGCACAGCGCGCGCACGCACGCACGCACAAGCTCATGAGCTCACAGCGATACGCGCAGAGCGGATAAACGTTTGCAATCGGCTATCCGAAGGCTCGCTTCAACACTTCATCCCGCACGCGCGCCAGAAGGTTCGGCACAAACTTTTGAAAAAACTGTGCAATTCTTCTCCGTTTTCGACGAGCGGCGCAGAAAGCTCAATTAGACGGGAAGGACGTCGGTTTTTAGACGAGGCTCGATCCCTCTCGATCGATGGCGCGAGCCCTTTCATCTGGCGTGCGCGTGTGTGGTGGAGCAGCTCGGCCCCCTTGGCCCAATCGCAGAGCGGCGCTTTCTCACATCTTTAATCCAGCACGCCGCCATTCCTCTCAGAGAGGGGAACAGCGAGAGGTTTTCCGATTGCGCTCCGGACGGGCAACGGCACCTCGGAATGCTGATGCCCTCTCTCCATTCTCTTCCGGGAGAAGGAAGAGGCCTCTTTGTATTCACGGCGATGTCCGTTCTCTTAGCTAAACACGCTCGGTCCGATCAAACTCGGGATATTTGAAGACACCCTCCCAACCTCACCCAAACCTGCTACGCCAACATTGATTTAGAGTTTATATAGAGTGGTCGTGGCTCGCCAGGTCCTTGTGCGTAATCTATTTTAGGGTCACCTGAACAAGAGCCATGACCGTTTTAAGGAAATTAAACATTTACATTTACCGCATTTAGCACGACGCTCTTATCCAGAGCGACTTACAAAAAGCGCATTTATCCATGGTAAGATTAATCATGGTCAGTGCAAGAGATCAGTATAGTAACACTGCAGCAGACATCATCGTTGGCGGCTAAACAAACAGACCGACAGCAAACATGTCCGCTACTGCGTCGTCCAGCACTACGCCAGAACGCGAGGCTATTGCACAACCAGAGTAAAACATCACACAGAAACACTTGAAAGGTGACACTGGACTGACCCATTAGACATATGGGGGGGCACTCACCTGGACATGGACGCATTCATGGCAAGCGCAGGATAGGGGTGTCGGAAGCCCCCCGGGGGAATGGAGTACATGTGCTGGCCCTGCCTGGGGAGAGGGGAGCAGACACAGGCACCAGTGAGAGGCGTATCGTAAACACATGAGACGCGGAACGCGCCGGCACTGATCGACCTCCCATCAACTGTCATCTCGCGCCCGCAGAACAGCGCCGTGGCAACCGATTCAGAGGGCCGTGGCGAAACACATAACGCTAATTTTCTTGGATAATAACTCTTTTTAAACTTTTTTTTTATTTTTTATTAGTCTCCGAGTAATCTTTCAGGATTCGGAATTCACCGTGTAATATCTCTGAGCAGCGCGAACTGCTTAGGGAGTTTTCTGTGTATTTGACGATAAAAAATGAAAACAATTATTAAAGAAATGTGTGAAGGGGGGACCTTGACGCACGCACACACACACACACACACACACACACACACACACACACACACACACACACACACACACGGATTAAGATTCACCTGCTATTGATTAACTCATATTTTCAATCATTTAAAATGCACACAGGAGGGCAGGGAAATCGTACTGTGAACACGCGCACGCATACGCACACGCACACACAGCCATAAGCGAAATAGGCATGGGAAGAAGCGGGGTCTTTCTCCTGCCAGATTTCTGCACAAGGGGCCCTCGTGCTGATGCCTGGGGGCGAACGCTAGGCCGACCGATCCCACCCAGGCCGAAGCACACCTTCACAACAGCTCCACCATATCACACACTACACATGCCATTTAGCAGACGCTTTTATTCAAAGCAACTTACACTAGTGAATGCATACATTTTTCAGTGTATGTGGTCCCAGTGGGAATGGAGCCCACAACCTAAGCATTGTCAGAACCATGCTCTACCTACTGAAACACACAGAACCACGCTCTACCTACTGAAACACACAGAACCACGCTCTACCTACTGAAACACACAGAACCACGCTCTACCTACTGAGACACACAGAACCACGCTCTACCTACTGAGCCACACAAAACCACGCTCTACCTACTGAGCCACACAAAACCACGCTCTCCCTACTGAGCCACACAGAACCACGCTCTACCTACTGAGCCGCACAGAACCACACTCTACCTACTGAGCCACACAAAACCACGCTCTACCTACTGAGCCACACAAACCACGCTCTACCTACTGAAACACACAGAACCACGCTCTACCTACTGAGCCACACAGAACCATGCTCTGCCTGAGACACACAGAACCACACTCTACCTACTGAGCCACACAGAACCACGCTCTACCTACTGAGCCACACAGAACCACGCGCTACCTACTGAGCCACACAGAACCACACTCTACCTACTGAGCCACACAGAACCACGCTCTACCTACTGAGATACACAGAACCACGAGGCGAGGAGACAGAGGACTTACTGCGGAACCAGCCAGCCGAGAGGGTGAGGGATCTGCCCCACCGCGCCCGGCGACAGAGGGTAGTAGGGCGACAGCTCTGATGGGTGGGGCGTCCGCGGGATTCCTGTAAGGGGGGCAGGGATAGGACGGTCAGACTCAGAGGAGGACAGGGATTGGCTGACGGGCAGGAAGGTGGGGGGCGGGGGCAGGGATAGGACGGTCAGACTCACAGGAGGACAGGGATTGGCTGATGGGCAGGACTCACAGGAGGACAGGGATTGGCTGACGGGCAGGAAGGCGGCTGGCAGGGGGGCGGGGGTGTGTACCTGTCTTTGGGTCGAGTATCTCTGGGGAAAGGTGCGACGGAGGGGTCCCAGGGGAGAAGTGTTCGTTGCTGTAGGTGATGAGGGGCGTCAGCGGGTGCACGTGGTGGGCGTGCTGCACCACCGGGACCTTGTTGGACTGCAGGAGGGGAAGAGGGGTTGGGGGGGGGGGCAGATTTAGGATTAAGGGTCCGGAACACGACAAAGGGAGATCAACAATTCCACACAAAGCCGGCCGCGATCGTCATTCCTGGGAACTGAGGACGGCGGCCAGCAAACCATCCGGTTCCACTTGTTCCCCGGGGAGAAAAAAACGTCGTTACCCAAGATATTATTATTATGTGATGCGAAGCTGCAACTTTCCAAATAAAAAACAAAGGGGGGGGGATCAATTGGGGCGTGATGAAACAACGCTTTCAAAGTTCTCCATGACAGATGTGCTCCTCCATGTCCTCGCCCTGCTGGGAAATAAACACCAGTTGCACAAGTTGGCAGAGGAGGCCGTAGAGCGAGCGGGTTCAGCTGACTCGCCTCGGGGAAACGGTCAGTCTGCCAAAAAAATGTTTAAAAAAAAGGGTACGGCGGACCGGGCCGGAGCCAAACGCCAGCGCCTCTGCCCCCAATCTCCACCGGTGAGCCGGAGTAGAAGCGTGACCAGGGCCCCTCCGCCCGCCATTATTGCAGCCGCCTCTCCAGTAAACAGCATACGGCCGCGCGTGTGACGCAATCTGGCCGGCCACCAAGGAGTGGCGAGAGAGAGAGCGAGCGAGCGGGCGGGCGAGCGGGCGTGCCAAGGCCGTTGCTGCCCATTACGAGAGGAGAGAACGGTTTGTTCCGCCCGGAGGACAAAACAACTGGGCCTCGGAGCCAAGGAATCACAGCGTTTAAGAGAAAAATAATAAAAAATGCACGACCCCCCCTCTCTACCAACTACTGTTTTATTCAGCCGTAGTGCGAAACACCCCAGCCCCCCGATACCATCTCTTGGATATTCGGCTCTCTCTGGGAGTCCCATTGAAGGCAATCGATCGATCAATGTTTATTTTGGCATAGCGCCATTTACAAACAGGTTGTCACACAGCCCTTCACAATGGCTATTTTCCCAGAGTTAATAATAGAAAAACGAAACAAAAACAAACAGAGAAATCCCCCAATGAAGACAATTTGGAAAAAACTGGAGAACGATTCCCCCCGACCCCATTAAACAGCAAGCGAAGAGCTCAATAACAACAATGGCGCTGCGCTAGTTTTCGAGCGCGACACCCAACGAGTGTCAGACAGACAGAGCTCACTCAGTTAGCGGGGGAAGAGGGGGGAGGAGGAGAGAGGGAGGGGAGATGGGAGGGGGGACACACAGCTGGGGCACAGCTGCCCGGCTCTGGGGAGGGGTTAAAAGCCGCTCTGTTTTCGAGGAGCGGCCGCATTGTTATTCCAGCTATTTTAGCAGCGGCCCCCGGAGTGCCAGGAGTGCTCCTTCGCCCCAAAAACTGTTGGCTGCAGCGCGGCTCCTCGCAGACCTGCCCAGGACGATGATAGCAATAATAACCAGCGTCTCCGCTTTCATTAGGCAGCGCTCAGCGCCCCGCACTTATTTCCCCTGGCTGCCCGGCGCTCAATGGGCTGCTTGTTGGCCCGGGCTGTCACATGGGAGGGCCAGGGGAGAATGGAGTCTTGTTCGTTCAGTCTAACCTCCCCCCCCCCCCACCCCCTCGCCGCCTCACCACCACCCCCCCTCGCTTGTTCCCAGGCAAGCGCGCTCAGCCTCTCCTCTAACCACCGCGCCTCGCGGACGAACAAGGTTGGTATTGAGACGTACCGGGCAGTCGCTTGCTGCTGCCCAAATTGTTCCAAATCTCTGGCGTGCTTCTACCTGCCGCTAACCCGTAACCCCACCCCCTCTACCCAGCACTCACCAAACACCCCACCCCCACCCCCAGCCCCCAATCTTGGCCTGGCCTTTTTCTTTTAAAAAATCCCACGCAAACTTTAGTTTGCTTTGCACGAAAGCCCGTTTTGCTTTCTAAAAACGACTTTGATAATCAACGACGGCACAAATATGAATCGACAAACACAAGGATGCTGAGAGGAACCGGAGGAATCGTTCCTACAAAGACCGTAGTGGGCAGGAGAAGGAGGAGGAGGAGGAGGAGGAGGAGAGGGAGAAGAAGAGAAGCGGCGCTCCTGGTTTCCTGCGGGGGTTAAAACATTAGGGCCTTTGTGCCACCGGGCCCAGCGCAGCTCCACCGCACGGCGCTCGGGAGGTAAAGGATAGCCGCTGCATTATGGATGCGCCAGGGCTCCCAGACCAAGGGGTGCCAGGGCATTTTGGGCAGCACTTCAGTGAGAATCGCAAATTCGAAAGGCGTCAATAATTAATAACCTGGAATGCACTGTTCGCGTGTTAAACACCAATCTGACGCTGGAGTTTGATAACAAATTTTGGCAGCTTTTCAACCAGCTTTTCAAAAAAAAAAAAAAAAAGGTAAAAAGTCAAACAATGCCCAGAGCAATTTGTCGAAGAGCAAACATAAGAACACTACTCGACACATTGATGGTTTAAAATACTTAAAATGCCTTTAATTTAAAAAACATCTTAATATCCTTACATTTGGAGGTCATCCTTGTTTACAGAAAGGAACGCAGCACAGAAGGAGAGAGGAGAGAGGGAGAGGGGAGGGGGGGAGAGAGACCGTGGATAACTCACTCTCTTTTTTTTGACCGGTCACCTCATCTGCCCGCCCAGACCACTGGAGCACGAACAAACAGTGTGGCGAGCTAGGCCCCACCCCGCTCAGACCATCCTGGGGCCCGGCTGCCAGCACACAGCGCGGTGTCAAAACACTCGGCAGTTTTTGTGAGCCTGCGCGCGAACACTCACACCCGGCCTGCAGACGGAGCCTGCCAGTCCAGCCGCGCGGCCCGGGGGCCAGGGGAGGTGGGGTGGGGGGGGGGGAGACCCGTCGGGCCGGGAGAGTGCCACACCGGGCCCCTGTCGCCGGGCGGAAGGGAGCCGTGGTTTGGAGCAAGGAAGGTTGGAGGGAACTAGCGAGCGCTCTTTAGCCATCATCCCCAGTGTTCCTACACTGCCCGGGAATTCTGGGGGCTGTAGTCCTCCTGCAACTTTTTTTTGCATTACAGGAGGCAAGATATAGAAACTACTCTCAATGCGTAGGATTACGGTTTAGCAATGTGATGTGCGGTGAAGTAAATCATTTATCACGGTCTGCTGAAAACATCTGATAAGGGGTTTGAAAAGTGCACCACTTCATAATTTCATACTATTTCTGGAATGGGCTGTTGAAAGAACATCAAATAAAATATCCCATTTCGCCATCCATGAAGGTGAATAATAGTTGGAGAGAGAAAAATAAGCTTCGGTCTGTAATGCCTGTGGACCAAGACCCTGCGCTCAGAACAATGGGGAATGACGGAGAATGACCTCATATGTTCACAACAACAAGGCCTCCAAGACCAAGAAAACCAAAGATTTCATGTGGAGACCTGTGTATAGCCCTGTCATCTAAAAACAAATTGTTTAAGTTAACCAATTTAAACAATGAGAACTTCAACGACTCCCTAACTGACACACACGGACATTTATAGATATTAAATATAAAGAAGAATCTTTTTTCCCCATTTTTAATCACTTTCTATATTTTTCTTCTTTTTTCTTTCCCTTTTTGAATCATTTTGTGTGAAGCACTTTGAGTTGCACTTGCTGTATGATAATGTGCTATTCAAATAAAGTTTGATTGATTGACTGATTTACCAATGAGACACTGTTTTGACAGCTGGGGAGGGGGGGGGTTGGGCGGAGGTTCCATGTGTGGCAGGCAGAAAATTCTGTAGAAATATTTAGGTATAATGACATTTATGGAAAATACACGTTGGCGTACTTTCAGCTCCAATGACACTGATAGCTCTCAGATATCCAACAGACGAGCACCACAAGTGGGCATTTATTACAACGGGAACTCGGATTCGTGATCCACGGGTGATGTAAACCGCATGTTTTGGAGTCGCATCTTTAAAATAAAACCGTAGCCGTGTAAAAACACAATCCAGAAGAGAGAGCGGCGTGCAGGGGGCTGGGATCCAGACAGAACTCAGCACCCAGACAACAGAAATCACTTGTTCTCTGGGCATGCCGGGAGCCGGACAAAAAGCCGGACCAACTCACAAATTCTGCACCTTTGCATGTCTGGTGAACCCAGGGGGCCTGGGCGACGGGACGTGAAAGTGGACGAGGTTTACAGGAAGGCGAAAAAGAATAAATAGCAAAAGGCTGCTAAGCCAGCACGCGCACAAGGTGTCCATCTGTTGGGCCGGCCCTACCTGACGGAGACGCAGGCAGAGGTGCCAGGGCCGCGCTAGGCCGTTAAACTTGGCGCCCGGCTAAGAAAAGCACGGGCCCTTGGCAGGCGCGGGCGGAGGAGGGGTGGATTTCGTTCAAGCAAACATGTTTTTGGATTCTCCACATCTGAGTCGAGTTACTACGCAAACAGCCCTTGGGTACGAGAGACGCAGAACAAACCGAATAACCCTCCGAGCTTTTTGTGTGTGTGTGTGTGTGTGTGTGTGTGTGTGTGTGTGTGTGCCTTTTTTCTGCTACACGATCACTTCTGGGTGGGGTGGGCTGTGGGGGGAGGGGGGGGGGTGAAGCAGGCCTTTCTAAACTCTGGAGGGGGGGGGAAAGAATGTGTGGTATGCCGGAGAAACCCAATCCTTGTTTGTCAACCCTAACAGGAAACGGACGTGAAAGCAGGCGGACCAAGCCGCTCACATTTAGGAGCTTTTGTCCCACAGATTGACCCCCATGGCCATTCATTAGGGAGAGGCAATTCTTAAGCGTCCCGTCACCTCCGCCCCCCCTCCATCCATAGGTCACTACCAATGCAATCGGAGGGAGAAAAAAGGAGAAAAAAAGAAGAAAAAAATGTTAAAGAAACTTTCTTGTTTCCAGGGTGTTGTTGAAGATGAGGAAGGTTTTTTATTTATTTATCTCGTTCGTGAGCTGAAACCAGGAGCACACCAGCCCAAGAGACACAGACAAGACCAAGATGGTTCCACCGGCACATTTTATGACTTCTTTTTTTCAATCCCACTCACAGGAATGTGCGGAAGTCATATTGTGTTACAGGGGCCAGTAGAACCGAAAACTTTAAAAAACCAAAAAAACACTGGAAACGCCAGCCAGTCTTCCAGGTCCAGAGACGGCAGCGTGTTCGTAAAACCGGCCGTGCAACTGTCATCTGTTAAACCGTGTGAAATGTGCGGAGTCTCGTAACGAGGTGCCAGGGCACTGCAGTACACATCGTGGGGATTTCAGCTTTTTCACTTTCTTTCCTTTTCTTTTCAGTTTTTTTTTCTTTTTAAAAAGAGACAGATGAAGCAACTCATCTCCTAATCCTCGTTAAGTCCGTTGTGACCCCTGGAATAAAATACCCCCTCTCCATTATTCTCTAGCCTCTTTCCATTTCTGGAAAGTTTCTACACTGACTGCACCGGGCTTATTTAGCAGTCACAAGGGGGTAGAGAGGGCCTGCCGGTCCAAGCAGAGCAACACATTTGTGAGAACAAGGATAAGAGAAGGGGGGCAATACTTCCTGCCCTGTAAAACCCCTCGTTTCGACAGCTCTTGGGCAAGACCGCGCCGTTTCCGAATCTAGCCGCGCGTCAATACACTGCCTGAGCTTTTTGAGGCCTTCGATTTCTGGCGGGTTCGCTGTGTGATGCAACGGCAGGCAGTTCTTGGGAGGAACTGAGTGTAAGGGCAGCATGTAGTGCAATGGTTAGGGAGCTGGACTTGAAACTCAGAGGTTGCTGGTTCAATTCCCAGGTGGGACACATCTGCCGTTGTACCCTTAAGCAAGGTACTTAACCTGAATTGCTTCAGTAAAATATCCAGCTGTATAAATGGATTGTGTGTAAAGAAATGTGAACTGTGTAAATCGCTCTGGATAAGAGTATCTGCTAAATGCCTAAAATGTCAAAATGTTAAATGTAACTCCGCTCAAAAGGTGTCCTCACAGAAAAGGTGGGAAGAGAGCTCACAGCTGACGTACCCCCCGAAAGACCTGCGCTGTCCAGTCCAATCCAGCGCATTAAAGCGTAATGGGACACTAAACGATGACCCATCGCTGGAATGCCCACAACATTTTGTCCGATCTTCAGGCCCCATAAAGTCGAAACCATTTAACCCGGCAATTTGGTGACATCCGTAATTTGGTAAATTCGATTTGTATGAATGAGTTATGTGCCTGTTGTCCAAAGGAACAAGTTCCTTGTATAAGTGATTAAACTGGGTAGCACAGCGCACCATTGAAACCGGGGGAGGAAAAATACCTCCAGCCCTTGTCAAACCGGAGGAGATTCAATCCAACTCCCAGCAGCACACCTCAGGGAAGTTTCACCGGACGGCAAATTACGGCAATAATCGGATCTACACTCGGGACACAGACGCAGACACACGCACACAAGCTCATCTCCGGTGAAAAATGTGACATTTTATCTGGTGACGGGTGGTTTTTTGCACATTCCTCCTTTTCTTGCGGAGTGACCGATGTGAAAGAGCCCAGGATCCAGTCCCTCAAATCGAGGCAGGCGTGTCAAACCCCTCCAGTCCTGACAGACAATCATCCATTTTATGTCCATCTTTCACTTCGGTCAGCCTCCCCCGAAAAACCCCCCGCAAAACGACTGCTGGGCAGAGGCCGCAGCGGCCACAAGCGAACAGGGCCCCCGAATTGCTGACGGCCACAGAAACAGAAAAACAAACCGAACAAAAGGGGCCTGCGGTCTTGGGGAGCTGCGGACAGGCCCGCCTTGGTCAAACACAACAGCGCCGTCTGTGAACAAAGAAGGGGGTGGAGAGGGGTGGAGGGGGGGGTAGCAAGGAAGCGAATCGAGCACCGAACAACAACGCGGCCACCGTATCCGACCCCGGCCACCACATCTGACTCCGGGCGAAAACGAAGCCGTGCACGACCGGGGCTTCCCACACAAAAGGGCAGGGGCTCCATGCGCTGCCACCTCCGTCAGTCACACCCAGGGCAGAATAAACACAGGTAGCAAAGCAGACAATGGTCAAACTCTGTGGAAAATTCCTCCAGTTCACCTGCAGCTCGTGTTTTTACACCCATTCTTTTCTGTCTTCGCGAGGGAAAAACTGAAACGCGACCGAATGTAACCACACCTAGAAATTTTGCACAAATTTGAGTTGAGGTCAAAATAAATTTTGGAGAAAAAAAAGAGTGAAATGAAAGTGAAAGGAAGACTGATATGGCCTCTGCCATCGATGTTTCAGGATGAACAAACTAGGTTTGTGTTTAAGAAAGCAAAACAGAAAAAAAAACGGGAAAAAAAACGTTTTCTGCATTAAAAAAAAAAAGAACAGCGCTGGAACATTGGTGGGTTTAAAAACCAGGACAAAGTTTTATGATTTTAAGGCCCCTGTCTACACAGAAATGAGCTACTTGTGAAACATATTTTTTATACATTATTTAGAGGATGTCTGCACAGATGTACTCATGGGGCTACTGAAATTCCAGGTATGAAATTTTATGTCCTCGGAAAGACTGCAGAATATCAAGTGCTGTACTTGCTTCACTTGCAGGAATTTTATGACACTCGGCATTCCTGTCTCTCAAGATAACAGGCATATTATGCTCATATCATATGTAGACAAGGGTCTTGGCAACAACTTATCTAGAATAAATAAATTGATGTGCGTTTCGAGCAGTCCATTCTTCAACACGAACAGCCGCATTTGCGCCCCGCCTGCCGGCTTTACAGCCCGTCAGCCCGAAATTAGGCCTCATAAACAAGATGGAATTAAAGATCGCAAGAAAAGAAAGGGGGAAAAAAGGGTGCGTCGTCAGGAGAAAAGGGGGACGACCGATTGGGGAGAAATCTCGATGACCGACCGGAGCCAGAAGAGCGCCGGTCAGGAACGCAGGCCGTACGGGCGGGCGGGAGGGACGGCCGGACGGACTGGGTGATCAGGCTCAATTAGTCGCGTCTGAAGATTCCATTAGCGCGGCGGAGCAGGTGCGTCGGGAGCGCGTTTGAAGATCCAGACTGCGATGGTGGCGGCAGTGGCGGCCCTGCGAGTCCAACGTGGGGCGCTGCAGACGGACTGACAAGGCTGAGTCTCCCACAATGCATCACCTGCCCCCGCGCTGCCTTTGATGTTTTATTCATGGTGAGGCAGCACTCTGAACGCGGGGCTTAGAAGGAGGGGGGGGGGGGGTGCACTGACAGACTCGCGCTCCTTCCCTTCTCCCCAACCGCCCCCCCCCCCCACACACCCCCATACCACCCAAAGCAATGCCAACAGAATGCTAAACAAACCTGTCTCGTGAATAATTGAGGGCCTCGGACTGAGCTGGCTCACCCAATTAGCATACAGGCCTTATGGACCCAATCTGTACAGTGACGGGACAGACTTCCACGGGCCTTTTCATACCCACTGTTGTTCTCTCTCTCTCTCTCTCTCTCGTTTTTTTCCCTCTCCCTCTCTCCCTGTTCCAGAACCTCCCGTTTCCCATTTCCACAAACGAGAGCGCGAGAGGAGAGAAACGAGGCATAATAATAGCGCATTGTTGTCTGCGGATTTCACCAGGGCTCTCCCTTGACGTTTTTCAGCGATAAGGAATCCGATGATCGACTCCGAAAACAGTCACTTTGCCTCGCTGGGAGTTACTGCTCGAGAGTCCGGGCCAAGCAACTGGCTTACCGAACATCGCGGGCCGCTAACCGAGCCAGGCGCTATTCCACGTGGACTCAGAGCGCTTCACCTGCACCTCGCCCCAAAGACAACTGAGTTGAAACAAAAAACGAGTAAAGCAAGCGTGGAAGTATTAATTTACGTACGAAATGAAACTCAAAGATATGAAACTCATCGTGAGTGCGTGTTTCTGTTTCAACAGAGAGAAGGTAACATGATCAATGTCCAATAAAACCTGCCCAGAAAACCTGCCTGCACGCAAAACATCATAAATATTCAGTGTTCCACGATCCCGCAAACTCAATCCAAGATATTGCCTGAATGCATAAAACAACTATTCTAAATATGCCCCCTGCCCTTTCCCCCTGGCCCCCCATCAGGTCCCCTATCTGCCTTCATCTGGCCCAGAGCAGTAATCCCCCACCCCGGCACACGCACCCCCCGCCGCCCCCAGCCCCTCATTAGCGCGGCGCTGTGACCCAGCGGGCCTGCAGGACAAACCCCCCCCCCTCGTTCCGCACGTGGAGAAACGGGGCGATCGGACAGGTCTGTCCCGGGGGCCGGGTGGGCCCAGGGAGAGAGAGAGACACACCAAACAGGGATGGAGTTTGAGGCAGAGCCGCCATCCTGCTCGCGTTTGCGCTCACTCTGGAACAGTGTGGAGTAGGTTGGCAGTGTAGTGTAATGTGTAGGGGGAGCTGGGCTTGTAACTCGGAGGTTGCAGGTTCAATTCCCAGGTGGGGACACTGCTGTTGTACCCTTGAGCTAAAGGTACCTAACCTGGATTGCTTCAGTAAAAAAATATCCAGCTGTATAAATGGATCATATGTAAAAGAAATGTAAAACTGTGTAAGTCGCTCTGGATAAGAGCGTCTGCTAAATGGCAAAAAATGTCAAATGTAAATGTACCACACAAACATGCACAAAGCAGGATTTTGTCAAAAAAGTGAGTGGCAGTTAACGCAGGGCAGCAGGGAAGCCAGCCAGGACAAGGAGGAGGGGGGGAGCGGAGGGAGTCTCAAACATTCATGTCAAGTTCTCAATACTCCATTCATTTCCCCATAATTTAATTGCCATTACTGCTCTCTGCTTGTTCCAAATCTCTTTTTTTTCCCCCTTCTGTCCCATAATGTGGGTGCATGCGATTTCATAATGTTATATATTAAGTAAATAAAATAAAAATCCCTCCTCCGGGCCAAACCGTGGCACAGCGGGCCCCAGTGTGCGCCGGGGACAAACGTTTGGTGTGCGACGAGGGTTCACCGCGAGGTCAGCACTTATTGTAATAAAACGCCTTTAATTGGATTCCAATTGAGACTGAAGTGACCCACACAGCGGGCCCCAGGAATCCCTCGGGCGCGTCTCCCTGCCGAAACCTCCGGCCTCCCCCGACTGCAGTCAATGATCACTTTGTCAGCCGAATCATTGTGTTTACGAGACCGCGACAGAAAACGCTCGCTCTGCTGAAATCCGTCCCCCGGTGGGGATAAGTGGCCATTTTGTGCCGGCCCTCCCTGAGGTTCTCCGCCACGGTGTCTGGACGGGGTCGTAAAGGTCAAGAGTCGGGTCACGGCAGTCAATAACGCGCTGAGTGACAAGCGTGAGCCCTCGGTCGACGTCCGCCTAACCTCCCCCACCCCCCCCCCACCCAAAAAAAAAAAAATCTAGTTTCATTCCAAACAGGCATAATAAAGATCTAATCAGCATGTTACGCAAATTTTGTGAGCAACTTCCTCTCCCAGTCTGTGGGAAACGCAAAACTAACAGGGTAATCTCGGCCCTGTCCCCACGGAACCCCATCACGTGTTCAACTGACCCGACAGATTCTGGGTCAAGGAAAGGTTCCACTTCAGAAATGTCAGGTGCAGTTGTGTCACAGGAGCGGCGTCGATAAGGCCGAGATAAAGCCACGTATGTGCGTGCCGAGGAGGGATTACGAGAGGGTGCCATTTCAACAGGGAGATACACGAGGCTAGCCAGACAAGCGCTAGGAGAAACAAACCACAACCATTAAATAAGACTACAGTAAGGAGAGATTGATGTACAAGACATGTTATTATATGGCTATGTTTATGCGCAGCATGGTGAAATATCCCCGTGGGGGTGTGGGGGGGTGATGGGGCCAGTGGTCGGCAGCAGAGGTGTACTCACTAGGTGTCCTGGGGTGGGCGATCTGGAGTCTTTCAGGCCGGCTGTTCCTGGGACGTCGAGGATCGGCCATTTCATCTGCAGGTACTGTGGGACGAAGAGCTGAATGAGTGACACCCAAAAAACAAGACACCGGGACACAATGAGTCACACGAAAACACACAACACTCGACCAACAGTCACTTGAGCTCAAGGAAAAGAAACAAGAAAAAAAAAAAAAAAAAAAAAAAAAAAAAAAAAAACGATTGCACAGCAAAAATGGAGATGACCTCTGTGAACACGCTGTGGTTAAATTATTCTAGGGAGAAAAAAAAAAAGGGTATCTCCACGCACTTTCTTGTGAAAGGTTTTGTGACCGGTCAACTTTTGAGTCATAAATGGTGAACAGAAAGCAAAAGATCATATTTAGCACAATTTTTAATAAACAAAAAGGAATGTTACTGTTCTGCGGTGAAAACGGGGCTAATGAACATCACAACCTATTTACAAATTAGACTGAAAAGTTCACGAGGGAGCGAAATATGGTGAGACATATCTATATTTATGGGATTAAAATTTGGCCCCGGCTACCCCCACCACTTAGGCTACTGCTAATTTTACAACAGTGACAGCGCTGGCCTCAGACAACCGAGCCCGGGCCTGAGCGCTTTGTTTGTTTGAGCGGTTCCGCGTGGTGACGCTGGCCATTGCACAACCACCATTACCATACACCCAGTTCACATTACAGAGATAGACCGAATGACTGAATTTACAAAACAGGCTTGTCCACTTAACATGGATTTGCCCTGGTGGACACTAAAGTGAGAATGACACCATTAAGACCTTCACAACAGGCCTGTTCAGCTTGTGGTGATGTACAGTTTGTGGTACTGTCAGTTCATGGGAAAAAAAAAGAACAATTTAAAATTAAAATAATCAGCACCAGGTGACCATTGTTTTGGGGGGGTATTTTCCGAGATAAATTCTGCTCTGTGTACAAACCACAGCGGGCCATCCAGTCACTCATCTCTGATAAATAACCCACCGCTTCACACTTGGGGAGTCCGTAAAAAATGTGTGCCGAGTCAATTCCCCGAAATAAGCTTTTCTATCACAGAGCAGAAGAGAGAGAGAGAGAGAGGGGAGGGGGTCATAAATATGAAAGTCTTAGTGTGTCAGCGGAGGGCTGTAACTCTGATGGCCACCTGTAAGTGAAGTGTGTGTGTGTGTGTGTGTGTGTGTGTGTGTGCTGTGTGTGTATGCGTGTGTGTGTGTGTGTGTGTGTGTGCGTGCGTGTGTGTGTGTGCGTGCGTGCGTGCGTGTGTGTGTGTGTGTGTGGGAGTGGGAGTGGGGCGGGGGCGGTGGGCGGGGTGTGAAGGCCTCACACCGGTGAGGACTGTGAAATCGTGGTTTGTCGGGGAATGTGGCGCAGCGAGGGCCCAGCTGTGGGCGCCCATCCTCAGGACAGCTGGTAGGAAGTCCCAGCGCGCAGTGGGGGAGTGGGGATGCAGGGGGAGCGAGGGAGCGAGGGAGGGGGGAGGGAGGGAGCGAGGGAGGGAGGGAGGGAGGGTACGCATCTAACCAATGGCACCCTGGTGAATTGCATTGGCCTTTTGACCCACACCAAACTAATCTGCTCTCTCTCCACCCCACCTCCCCACCCCCCGATCCACCCTTCACTGTAGATGGTATCAACAGCCGCTTCATGAGTGTGCGTGAGTGCGTTTTTTTTTTGTGTGTGTGTTAAACGTGTCCATGCTCTGGAGTTTAAGTGTTAGGTCATTATTCTCTCCACAGCGGACTCGCTGGGGGGCCCATTCTCCACGGACCTGGGGATCTCGTGCCGACTGGCTCGTTTTCCCTCCTAAACGCAACGCAATTTGTAAAATGGCCTCTTTTTTTTTTTCTTTTTTTTTTTCTACTCCGTTTGTCTTGACTCCCATTTCTGGTGCTCGATTGCAGAGCTCAACCATCTGGTATGTGTATCAGTTAAACAGCAGATATATCAGAATTTCATGTGCACGGGGCAATTTCTTTTTCTCTTTTTTTCTTTTTTAAATCTCTATAAAAACCAGAGGATTTAAAATTCATTCAACAGCTTTTGTTAAAGCCCCCATTCAAATATACACACATGCACACAAAAGTGCACACACAGCAGAATTCTGTATCATACGCAAACTGCGTTAGCAGGTTTTGTTATTATAATGTACGTGAAGTTATCAAAGCTTCCCACTCGAAACTACAGCAGCAACACTTGACAGCAGAAAGGGCAAAAACCTCCCATACAGGGGCCTCCCGTGTGGTCTAGTGGTTTCAACGTTCGACGATGGCCACTGCGACCAGGGTTCGATCCCACCAGCCGCGCCAGAGTTGGCTCTGGCTGGGAGTGCCACTGAGGGCGGCGATTGGCTTTCCGCCCCAGGGAGGGAGGAGGGAAGCCGACGGGGCGTTCGCTGCACACAGGAGTGGCTCTGAAGAACCAGGTTACGGTCGACAGCCTGGCGAGTGCCGTCTCAGAGGAGAAGATACTTCACCTTCATCACTACCAGTCACAGGGCTACGGCAGCAAACTCACAATACGAGGGGGTAATGACTTAACAAATAGCGGGTGTAATTGGTTACCCAATTGGTAACAAAACAGTAAAAAATAAATATATATTTTTTTTTTTAACTCCCATAAAAAGACTGATTCCCGTAATGGGAGTTGTGGTGGAGCTAGGTGGCACGAGCCTCACGCCCCTAAGTGAGAGACAAGGGCAGCCAGTCAGGCTACGCTCCACTGAAGCGGGCGCTTCATAATGTCAGCGGATAATCTGTTCCACCTGCAGGGGCTGGGCCTCGTCAAGCCCTCTCCCATCTCCCCTTTGCTGCTGGCCTGGCGCTGACATCATTTCCTGTTTCCCAACACCAGGCCTTCTGCTGCAGAGCTGTTACAGGGGGTCGCTTGTTCCCCAACACACACCACTTCCTTGGGGCCGTGGGGATTTCTAGTTTTACACCTCGGGTCTGAACTAAACCACGGCGATGCAGTTTCACCAACCCCCCTTCCTCCAATCTTTTTTTACATTTCCGTCCTTCGGCGTTTACACAAGCGGCGTAACCGATTTGTGCCTAATGCACAAAAGCACAACGTGTCTCAGGGATTCACATTACATCGAGCAAAGCAAAAAAAGAAGAAGGAAGGAAGGGAGGAAAAAAAAGAAAAGCCCAAACAAACTGAGAAACATTGTACATTTTTTGTGGTTTTGTTCAGCGCAAACCAAAACGTTACTCTTGACTGCACACCAAAAGGTTCGGGCAGAAGTGCAAAAAAATAAAGGCCTCTGCAAAAAAAAACTAAACAACTCCTGCCTGTTCCGCCTGTGACAGAAAAGGCCGTCCCGAGTTCACCAAGGGTTAATAATGATTTGTACAGGGCTGGATTTTTTAAGGCTTCATTCATCACTGTGGGTTTGTTGTGAGGAAGGAAGTTTGGATGACTGCGGGTTAAAAATGGAAAAGACATTACAGTGGAGGGGAAAACGAGAGGGGGGGGAAAAAAAACATTTTCAGGAACAAGTCTGTCGGAGCAAGCGGAGGGTATTGTTTCCTGACAGCTGGGGGCCAACAGAGCACTGAAACGAGGGGGGGGGGAGAGGGGGGCAAGACCCCAAAGTCCACCTAAAGGGGGGGATTGTGGGAGTTTGCATCATTCCCCTTCGGTTTTAACAGTGGGCTCAGGGCCGAATCAAAAGTTCGAACCGCTGGGCCCGTGTCCACACGGCCGTCGGGAGGCCTTGCTCGTTGAGGTCGCTGCCGATTGGCCATTCGAACCCTCCTGCGCACCGTGCACGCGGCCTAGCAAATCCTGCTTTCTGCAGAAAAACAGATTTCACTGTCTAATCTATGTCAATCACGAGAGGCTTTCCACACGGGCTATTGTGAGCGCGAAGGCCGCTCCCACCCCTCACTTAACCCCCCTCTCTTCTGCTCGCTGTCCCTCGTCTGACAGCTCCTGTCGGGAATTTGGCACATGCCCCCAAGCACTTTCTGAATCTCCCATTTTATAATTGGTACTGTGCTCCATGGTTAAAACACCCCCAAAACAACACAATAAACCCTCAACAAAAACCAATCCCGGCCCATCACGCCAATCTCCCTTTCTCACTCCCACCACACTCACACACACACACACACACACACACACACACACACACACACACACACACACACACACACACACACACACACACACACACACACACACACACACACACACACACACACACACACACACACACACACACACACAGTGGGAGAGCCAGTGGAGTGTGGGGGCCAGCGAGTTTCAGGAGACACGGAAGGAGAGCAGCCAAAATAAACAGCCGGGGGTCTGGGGAGGGGGGCCACAGTGGAATCGCATGTGAAAACCATAATACTTACAGCAGATGCTTTGCAATATGTTTCGTTGAGTGAAAAAAAATAAAAACCAATAATAGATACAAACCCCCTAGTCATAGTTACACACTGCGATGGAGTCCTTCCTTCCAAACGCATTAAAAAAACGATGGCCCAGCATCAATGCACATCTTTGGTTGAGCCACAAAACATAGCCGGAGAATTTGAGGTCCACTGGTGTAGAATTACGACTGGTGCAACCTCTGCACCCCTGTGGAGTTTGTTCAAACAACTAAGACACAATGTTCTAGATTTCTCCCTACCGAACTCATGTTCTCTGTGATGCAAGTCACGACACATGACAAAAAAACTGCAATAAAAATACAAGATTTAAAAAAAAAAACTTTTCTATTCATTTCTTCAAGGTAATAGTTCACTTTAGACAAAAAAAAAAAAAAAAAAACATCTATAAGAAAAACAGTGTGAAAGTAAATAAATACAGAATAACATATTTTTAGATCTGATTCATAGCCTCGTTAAATGCATTTCTTTAACTCGGTTAAGCCCTCCGTCTGTGCAGAGTTCTTGAGATGGTAGGTCGATCCAAATGAAGCAAAAACACACAAGCTGGCTTGTAGCAAGGATATGCCCTATTAAACTGTCTTCAAGTTGGCAAAAAACTAGAAGCATGTCCGAAACAGCAAAGCCCTGGTCAGCAAAATTAATTTCCGACACACCGAGGAAAGAAAAACAAAAGCGAATCAGAATTTTCGAGAAGCGCTCTGGGCGAGAAACAAAGTGCTTCGGAATGACCCTGTTTGAGCCGTTTATTCCTGACGTGGGTTGGAAGCGCTCTGGGCCGGCCTAATTCTGCAATGAAGAGTCGAAGGAAAGCTTAATGAGATATGGCTGCCCTGTAATGTTTCGCAGGTGCACTTGATTCCTTTTGTGAAATAAACACAAGTAGGCTGGCATAGTTACGCGGGCGCTCAGAAAGAGCGAGGCCGATATTTCTGTACGGAGACGGATCTAGCGGGCCGTGCTGTACGAAACAGCTCGCCAGGCAAACTGCAAAGTAGGCAGTGAGGAAAGTACACTCAAAAGTTTTTCGGAAAACTATCTGTTCCATTTTCACCGGGCTGCGAGCGTCTTCCAACCTTCCGACGGCCTCTCCAAATCTCGCAATCAACATCGGTAAGAAAATGCTCAATTAAGGCCAGGCTCGAACGGAACAAAGGTGGCAAAGTCTATGCAGAATTTTTTTCCAAAAAAAAAAAAAAAAAAAAAAAAAAAAAGAGGCAGAAATGAAGGCCTTTTGGTTTTCGAGCAGAGAGAATACAGAAAATGCTCTGGGGCACGCTTGCTGCCAGTGTTTGGTTCTAATTGTTTCATTTCTTTCATGGAGCAGAAGGAAAAACACGGCCAAGCGTCTTTGTCATCTATGCAGTGTGTGGCGCCAGCCTGCCAGCCAGCCAGAATCGGAGCATCTGAGACAGGCAGATGTTGGGACATTTGTTCTCGAAGTAAGTCACTGCCTCTGCCAAAGGGACAGAGGAACCAAACTTCCACCCCCCCCCCCACCCCACCCCACCCCAACCCAGCTTAGAACTTGTGTCTTTTTTTGGTAAACTACTTTACAAGAGCTCATTTTAGTCACACAGAACAGAAACCAGCGGACAGTCATCTCATACACCACGGGCCTTACTTCCAACTTTTAGATAGCGAGTTACTTAAGCCACGGTTACTGCTGCAAACAAAGCTCACAAGAGTCTCATTTAGCATATCTCCCTCCGTCTATTCACGTTTAAATTTGTTTAATTGACATGCCGCATACACGTGTACGACCAAAACACTAGAAATATTACAGAAAAGCACAACACAATAGCCCTAAACAAAAGAAGTAAAAACTAATCATTTACAATGGTAACCGATGATAAAATAAAAATACCAAGTCAGATGCTTAAGTTGCCTTTTTTTGGCTTATTTTATCTAACATTTCTGACACTCTCTCTCAAGTGAGATTGGGTGGGGGAGTGGATGGGTGCCAAACCTTGACGGGTCACAAACACCACACTGTGACCCCCTCTCAGAGCAGAGCCTGCAGGAATGTCCCCGTGGGGGTGGGCCCAGCAGATAATGTCAATCACCCCACATGCAGTGAAGCCCTCCCCTGTTATTTTCTTTAGGGCCCCCCTGCTAAAGACAAATGGGCCACACGGTCTGCTGTAAGTGGACCCTGTTATCGGCCCCCTCACCATATGAACAGCAGACCTCAGACAATGGGGATCGGAGATTCTTACACGGGAGCTTCCCCCATTGTCCCGGAGCGTTTTATATCACCTATTTATGCAGGCTGTTGACACCTCTCGCTGGTCTTTTGCCGGAGACACAATTACAGCCCCGAGGGGCAAGGGCAATTGGGAGAGAGAGCGCTCCCTGAGAGCTTGATTCTGAATTCAGACCCTTTGTTTGTGTGCGTTGTGGGTAATTACGCAAACAATTCTTAAGCAAACGATAGCCCCTCATTGTGCTAATTAGTCATTAATTGGTGGGGAGAGAACTGGGTTTTTTTCTTTCTCTCGAGTGGTGCAAGCCCCATTCCTGCTACCGTTAACAGAAATAGGTGAAACAGGAAAAACACATCTTCATCCTGTCCACAACTTGCACGGGAAGTCGTAAGTGAAAACAACCTCCAGGAACATCATGTTAAGTTATCCTAAAAGGGGAGGAGGGGGGGGAAAAACTAACAAAACAAAAAAACACTCACTCATCGCAGTGATGTGACTCGAGTTGCATTGCGTAGGTGTTTCCGAATTTAGATTGGGCAGAAAGCACCACCACAAACAATTATTTTCAAAGATTTTAAGATGGTGGAATACCAACACATTTATCATGAAGAAAATTAAGAGCCCTCACAAACTGAATGGACGTAGTTATGGTGTCTGATTATATTATCTACAAACAACTCCATTGTGTACAATTAAAAATTGCATATAAATAAAAATACTAATTGTCTGACAGATCAATTACAGGTCTTAGATCTCCAAAATAACCTCATTACAGTGCTCCGTTGTCATAATTACAATGTTTTCATATTGGTTGACATAAATGCAAAAGCAGCACCCGGAATGTTTGTTTCACGGTCGCAAATTTCCTCTCCGTGTCGAATGAATCGACATCTGTCTAAATAAAACGCCCCGAGTTAACCCCTTAAAAACGGAGTGGTTTGCCATTACTCTCCGATGAGCAAACGCTTAAAGGTTATTTCTTAAGTTTTGTGCAAAAACTTCAGAAATAAGTAGTGGCAGTCTGAATCAAGACATCACGTAGTACCGGATCCTGTACGGTGAACACTCCCTCTCGATCTCCGCTCTGAAACGTCAGGCTGATCCAGCCCGATTTCAACAAATCAACGCCACTGCATCAGGGCTGCTAACTGAGGCCAAGGCCTGGCTAGCCGTGTGTTTAGAATAGTTTGTCTAGAAACTTTAATGAGTTTTTCTTTGCGTTCAATGCACTGATTACAGTATCAATTGCTCCTCAATTTTCGAAAAAATACACAAAGGTCTTGGGCTTTTTGGTAAGAAAATACAATTTAGGGTAAATAAATATTTCACTTCTCTATTAAATTCTTTAGACGCACAGGGAATGTCAATGCTCGTTTTTGTTTTGTACCAAAAGACACAGAATCTGCATTAATAATAATAATAAAAAACATGAACCTTTTGAGCACTTGTATGTTTTAGCCTAAAACATCGGTTTTTTCCCCCACAAATGTGTATGCATTTTGCACTTGTAATTCCAAGTAAAGTACACTGCATCAAACCCCTCAACTTTTCCACCATTATAGTTGAAATTCTGCATCAGGAGATGGTCTAGGCGACACCATTCAGTTAGTTTAAGTACACGCAAGTGCAGAACGTGTAAACACACCAATGGAAAGCACCATTGCCACAACAGTTAGCCTGCGTTACACGGATTTTGCAGACTGAAAGAAGGGGAAAATCCCTGATTAAAATGTGAACGTAAGCTTATAACACAGGTTATGTTTGTGTGTGTGTGTGTGTGTGTGTGGGGGGGGCAGGGGCAGGGGAGCGGGTGTTTAAACACAGACGGTCACGGCTCCTGATATGACACTTGCGTCTTGCTAATGGCTACCACATTGTAAGGGTCCATTAGGACGTAAGCGGGTGAAGTTAAGTGACTGAGACAGGACTCGCCTCTCGGCTCGCTGGGCGGCCCATTGTAACCGAGATCCTCGGCCTGCTCTCTCATTCACGGCCCCGCGGAAAGAAAAAAAAAACGAAGAAAAAAAAAAAAACACACACACAAAAAAAAAATGGGTCAAAGGTCAGCCATCCAGAGTGCAAGGGTTTCCATGGCAACGTGGCCTATTTAGGCCAGGCACATAGGCCTCTTCACATGCTCTTGTACACAAAAGAGCTATTAGCGCAAAGAGGGAGAGGGAGAGAGAGAGAGAGAGAGCGGTGTGTACAGGAGGTCTGTATGAGAGAGGGCTGGTGAAGGCTGCTGACCCCCCCCTGCCCCCGCCCATTCTAAGACTCTCGAACCCAATAGGTTACATGCTGCATAATTAAAAATCCATTCCAGGCCCCGTATCAGAACATTCATGAGTTTACCCCGACCCTCTCAGCGACCACTTCAGCAGATGTCTCACATGAGGGAACTTGACCTCCGGTGATGTCATCTCCGTCGCTGATCGTGAGGTTATCGGGAAGCAAGATCAAAACTTTACAAGTCTAAATACAATTTGACCACACACACACACACACATGCATGCACGCACACACACGCGCATGCATGCACGCACACACACACACATCAGGATTAACAGACAATTAAGTGAAAAAAAAGATTATTGAGTATAATTGATTTATACAGCTCAACAAAAATATACAAAAAAAGCCTTACAATTTTTTTTCTTTTTTTTTTGAAAATGCCCCCCCACAAATAATTTAATGTTGACCATACTTATTTACCAGTAGGTTTGCGGCATATAATAATTTCAGAGAAATTTACTAAAATTACAGAATAGATCATGTGTCAAATTAGTCCGATGCAATTTTAATTCAAAGTAGCTGGTTTTCTTACCAGCTGACCCTTTCGAGATGGCCCGTATTCTTATGTCTCAAGTGCATTAGTCGTCGTGAGCGATCGATTCTTTATCAGAGCTGCGATGGATCCAGAAACGGAAAGCAGGTGATCACCGGAAGATTTGATGTGTAAATTCCGCCTAATTTTTGTCTATATAATTTAATTTAATTCCACGTTATTTAATCGGGAAGAAACTGCCAAACGCACCGGCACTGCACGGTTCCCACAGCCGAGAACATTTATTTATACGTAGGATAAACATTTCCTAATGAACCTATAAGCATGCAAGACCGAGCAGACATACGACAACAGACTTAAACTAACACACCAATTATCGCTGCCCAGCACAATATTTTGTTGTTGTTTTAGATTTAGATTTGGCCCCATAAAACCAGATCAATTTCGCCCTGTCAGCACAGGGCAACCCAACACAACATGTGAAAAACTACAGTTGCATAATTGCAAAAACTGGGCCTGAAGCACACAACGCAGAATCAGCGCCTAGCACGAGCGGGATGCAGCCCCTCTTAGTGCAGATCGAGTATGTCTTCTCCAAATGGAGCGAGGCATTGTTCTAATCCCGTTTCATTCTCTTTAAGGGGCCTTCATTACAATAAGATGTGGTTTGAGGTGGGGGGGGGGATGATGGAAGCCCTCTGCAAAGTCTTGCTGGAACAAAAGTTGAGAATAAGTGAGCTATTGTGTTATGGAACACAACGGCAGGTCAAATAAAATCGTACGTATAATTAGAACCACAAGAAAATAATCGGGCGTCTGGCAGGAGTCCCGTTCTTCCCGACTGAGAAGAACGCAGCAGCCGTGCTCCTTAAGTCAATTACGAGTCAGTTATGTGGTTTTCTCGTACCTGGGTATCTGGTTGCAATTCTGATGGGCATCTCTGGGAAGCAAGCTCAGGCCCAAATTTACAAGGCCGTCCTAAATTAACCCATGTCGCTCCCCCCCACGCGCTTGTGGATGAAGCATTTGTCTTCTTCACCACCTCTTGGGGGGCTACGCGTCCAGTTGTGAGGCAACACGGATCAGCAGGAGGTAGCTTCCTCTCATACCGGAATCCACAGCCATTTAGCCTTAAACCTCGCCATAATTCACTCCAGAAGATGTGGTTACTGTGAAACGGTTGGCTGGATGCTCAGCGTAAACTTCGGCAGAGAAATAAAATTAAGAAACGGGCGGAGGGTGGGTGGGTGGGGTCGTTCCACACTACCACAAACAGATTGTCGGAATGGACAAGCAACGCCCCACCCCTCTAACCCTGCCACCACCTTTGTTTTTAACACTCATCTCCAACAGTTTGGCCAAATAAAGACCAAATGAGGCCCCAATAAAACTCTTGCTTGTGACTCCTAACACATATTGCAGACTGTAGTGCGTTTTGTTTGTTTTACAGGTATAGAGTGAGGCTGACGAGGTATGCCCCAGGCTAGGAAAAATCCAGTATTCCTCCAATATGAGGAGTTAAATACCTCGGTGCAATAACCACTTACATAAACCAAGAGGCCAAAATCAGAAATAAACGTAAACTTTTATCCTTTTTTTTTTTTTTTCTTTCCCCCCCCGTCCTTTTCTGAAAAAGGAAAAATAAATATTTGTCTCAGAGCAAATGTGATCTTATGCAACTTTAAGGCTGCCAACTTCTCAATAATAAGCGCTCTACTGACTAAAGGCACGCACACACACACACAGAATTTTTTTTTTTCTTGGCTTTTTCTAAATTCTTTTCCAGGGGCTGATAGCAGCAGGAGGTCATGAAGCGTCTTTAAGAAAAAGTCAGTTTAAAAAAGACGGGTGGGTGGTGGAGGAGGGGTGGTGGAGGGGGGGTAAAGAAAGAAAGAAAAAAAAAAGGTTTAAATTGAACACATTTGTTTCTGCTCCCACATACCACGAGTCTTATGAAAACAGAGGGCTGATTGTACTCACTCTGCAAACCCCCTCCCTCCCTCCCTCCCTCCCTCCCCTCCTCCCCACTCCCACTCACCCCCTTCACCAACTCCCCCCTCTGGTCCTCAACCACCCCCCCCCCTCACAAACCCCCTCCCCCGGTCACAGCTGCCTACAGATGCCTCCTGTGTCAGGCCTAAATCCTCAGCTTGCCTCTGCACAGTTTTACTGCCTTACATCCAATCTACATGTCATTCCCTATAAACAGCGCCCCCCCCCCCCTCCACCCCAGGAACAGCATGGAACAGCATGGCCAATGGCCTGTGTCATGGCCACCTTTTCTACACTGCCTGACCTAGAAGGACAACTCTAAATTTTATGTGGAGCGACACACAAAATGGACAAAATAAATCCTACAAGTCAATTGTCACGGCCTGAGAGCCACGGCGCTAGTGTGACCCTGAACTGGCGCAGGCAATTAGCGAGACGCCTAGACTTCTAATGAAGGACCCGGACAGAAACTTAAACCCGAGGATCAATATTTCACCGGAGTGCAAACGCGTCTGAGGCACACGGGAAGAGACCCCGGGCCACAAATCATAACCTTTGGGACTTATTTTGTCAGCGGAACGAAAGATCTTTGCTTCGAAATGACTTGGAGATCGGGCACAGGGCACTCCACAGTGACGCACACAGAAAGCAACACTTCCTCTCAACCTTTCCATGTAGAATCCCTTAATAATAAACATGCGTCTTTAGGAGGGGGGGAGAGCAAATCGAGATAGAGAGAGAGAGAGAGAGAGAGAGAGGAGAGGGGTCAGGAGGTCCCCCCACCTCTTCAAGGTTCACCAAGTAGCCTGAGAGCAAAACAATGAAGTTGAAAAACATATGCAGAGAGCCCTCTCCTTCCTCAAGCACATTAACCCACCCCCACCCCCTCTCCCCCCTCACCCCCTCAACTCACCGTCAATGCTGTGTAAAAATGCTTTTCACATTGTGTTGTCAGGGGGAGGAGGGGGATAAAAATGAAATTGACTGAGATGATTACCATTGAAAGTTGACGACCTGCTGGAGGAATTTGTACGGCTTAAAATTGCTGCCGCGTGAAATGAAATAATCCCATTCACCTGGCCGGAGTCTTAGCGCATGCCCACGTTTGTCATGTCGGGTTATTGACGTACCAAACACAGGGGGTGCTTGGCAACACTGTTGGGCTTGAGGAGATGGCCGGAGAATCTCTCGGGAGTTCGAGCTGAAGGAGGGGGGTAAGGCCGAGCTCGATTTTATATGGTACATCCCCCTCACGGAGAACAAGCGCGCGGATTGTATCGCTCTTCGTAGACAGCAGGCATTGCCACACAAAATAGTTGATTCAGCATTTTTTCCTTTTTTTTTTTTTTTTGACAGACCCGAAGGGAAAGTGAGAGATTGTCTGTTGTTTTCATATATGACAGGGATGAAACTGGGGGTGGGAAGGAGAGAGGAGAGAAGTTGACATGGACACACGGACACACACAAACACACACACACACACACACACAAACGGGCGTGTACACACGCCTTGCTCGCATTAGCCAAACGCTAACCTCATCTCCACAAAAAAGGCCACAATCACTGCTGTATTGTGTGACCACAAGAAACTGTTCTGGGAGGAGGGGGGAGAGTCCTGGGGACATTGGGGGTGGGGGGAGAGTGTGTGTGTGTGGGGGTGTACAGCAAATATCAGATTCCCAGGGATTGAGCTTAGAGGAGGCCCCAACAAATTATACTGTGAGTGTGGAGGAATGCAAAGAGGAGGAAAGAAATACCTCCAGGAATAAGAGAGCCGACAGACACGGAATGATTAAAAAAATGTTAAAGTTTTTGTCGTATCAGAACAGTCTTTTTCTCACGTTCTGTATTTTTTGCTAATGTACGGTGGTGGAACGCGCAGTGTGTGAAGAGAAACGGGGTTTGCGTACTTCCAAAACGTGAGGATTTTATCCCCTAAATCCAAAATATGCCTGAGACCCCCACGAGCAACAAACCCTCTTCCCAATCCAAGTCACTCCCTCCTGCAAGCAATTAGAGATGGCCTGTGCAGTGTGTGAGTGTGTGTGTGAGCCTGTGTGTAGGAGAGGAAAAAGAGGGGAGCTTGGTGCACAATTACAGCAGGGATTTATGGCCTGAGAAACAATTTATAAATCACATCGCCTGGTCTAATGTGATCCAGATTGTGCTCCGTGCAGCTGCAACTGGGTCTCCGTGAAACTGCATAATAAACCTGACTGCAAGAAAAAAAAAAAAAAAAGAATCTGGTTTTCAGAGATGTCGAAACTGTGGGTGGGGGCCAAGAGAGTGGGGGTTTTTTTGGAGAGCAAAACTTTGGAGGTGTTTGGGACAAAAACATTCCAAGCGGTTGAGTGGCTCAGACTTTTTTTTTTTTTTTTTTCTCTTTTCTTTTTTTGTACAATTTCTGCTGTGGATGTACGCTAGTACGGCTAATGAAGCTTCTGGCGTCGCCAGGGGAAAGGGGGGATCCGTGTTGCGATAATATTACGGAGTGGCCGCAGAGTCAGCAGCCTAGAAAAATAAAAAAAACTATTCTGATTTTTTTTGTGTGATTTTTTTTCAGGTCAGTATTACAGAAATTACATTACACCACATTAATACACCACAAAAGATGTGACCACTCTGGCCATTAACCCCGATCGGGGTGGCGTTTGGCTGTCTGCTCCTGAGGGGGAGGGTGGTTGTCACAAACTCACCATGAAGCACGTAAGGGTGTCTCCAGAAAGGAGGTCGGTGAGTTCTGTCTCAAAGGAGGCAAAATCCGGCCTTGGAGAGTAGCTTTCCCTGTAGAGACAGGTGGCGAGTTCGTGGGGGAGGGTTAATCGAAATAAATAGAGGGTATAATCGGCTTCCAAATTGGGAAGAAAAACAGGGAAAAATCTGAAACAAAATGTATTAAAAAAATTAATTTAAAAAAAGATGTGACCGCTGTGTCACAATCCTGAGAAACGGCATCAGTCCTGCACATCCTCTGAACAGCACACCTCTGTAATCAGCTAGTGCAGTTAGCATTACATCCTGGATGCACTCGATTTTTAAATTCTGGAGTACTGGTGGTCTGTTACCCACCTTTACATGGTGCGCATTGGGATCCAGACAACGTTTTAGCGCTAGCGGGCTGCTTTGGATATAAATGGTTTAACGTGACCGAGGGTGAGTCACCTTGCTCGGTTGCTAGGCGCGGGTTTACCTTTATTTACAGTCCTAGACAGCAAATCAGGTCATCCATTAAGTAAGCTAGCCTGTTTATTGTCTTACATCTCGGGGATGGTGCTTAGCAGGCTACCCCTAACCATTATGTACCTTAAGTACATTTCACAATGCAACTGGACGGGCACTATGCAAGGAATGCAGGTCGTTCTAGACTTGCTTAGACTGATGTAGGAGCGATGGTGCTACGCACAGAGCACAAAGTTTAGCACTGTTTTTGTACGTATTAGTTTTAACTCTTGGTTTGTTGGCTGTACATAACTCCATTTTGATTGTGTTGAATGACCTTGATTTCCTTTTTTCATGTTTTTTAATAATTACTATTATTGCTGATTCATATTGTTTGTTTTGTCTTTTCTTGTCTTGTCTTGAAAAAATCTGCCTGACGCCTTCATTTCCCCTCTGGGATCAATAAAGTATTTATCTGTCTGTCTATCTATCTTTCTATCTGTCCATCTATCTTTCTATCTGTTCTGCTCAGCGGTGGGTTTTGAGATCCTGACACGTTCTTTAAAAATTATAGCTGGCTGACAGCTGAAACAAAGCTGAATAAGGCCTTTTCCGATCGCAGCGATCGAGCTTGTTCCCGTTCCATCCAAACGGCTCCTCCGGGTTCGTCCGCCTCGTTCACGAGAGGCACCGAACAGTTCCATCGGCCGACAAAACGCAAAACCCTCGCAGCAGATTTGATTGCACAATTTTGAAATAATAACCCGCATAAAGTCGTAAAGTTTGTTTTTAGAAAGAGCGCGTCATGTCGGGCTCCTAGGAGCGCTGGCTGCCACCATCCTTCATCTGAGAGCAGCTTTAACATCCCAAATCCTCGGGGAGTTTGGATTTTTATCATCGTATGATGTATGATATATGATATATATATATATATATGGGTGTGTTCCCATTTATGACACACCATTCCATATCGATGACAAGATCTTGACTGGCAAGACCAATTCGAGCTCTCTTACACACCCCCCTCTCTTAAAACAAAAAGCCGCAGTAAACCGCTGAAATCTTGGAAGCACTAAAGCGCTGCCTCGACAACAGCAAACCGCCTGTCAAATTGGGCCTCCCCCATTTTGGAAAAAGGTAAGGACCCCCATGATCTGAACACACCCCCCAGTGGCAGGGGGGGGGGGCATGACGGGGTAAGGTGAGGGGGGGGTCACGACGTCGTGCCAGACAGACGGAGCCCAGCTGGACATAGGCGAGCCTCGGCCGCTGACAATCCCCAGGTCCTCACCCAGCGCACCGATCTAATGATAACAGTTTCCTGTTTAAGTACATCCCTTCCACTGGCGGTATGAACGCCAGCCCCCCCCTGCAGCAGCGTGTCCACATTAGGAACACAACTGCAAGGACTCAGCCAATGACAGGGCCCTGTGACTCAAGCTCAACGCTTTGTCTTTTTTTAATATATTTTTTTCATTCAACTAAATTTCTTGAGCACACGGCGTACACAGCTGGGAAAGAATGATGCCGACAGAGAGGATAAAGAAATGAGAAACCAGACTATTTTTTTTTCTAATTTTGCCCAACGTCGACCTTGGCTGTAATCTGAATACGGTTAGCTAGCAGCAACAAGCGGCTCTAATCAATTGAGACAAATGCTTGTCGGATGTTTATGACATTTCAGTGCATTTGGACGGCCGCGTACCTTTGCGCCTGAGCTTCAGAGTTTTGTTCGTTTTCAAGCTAGCTTTCGTACTGGAGACTATGAGTGACACGCACAGAACAAAAAGTACTTGCAGAAAAAAATAACCTAATTCGCAAGTACTACTCTGTCACGCATGATTAACAGCCAGCATATAGGGCTGGAGTGGGGGGCAGTTGACCTCTGACCCTGCTGGAATGGGTCTGGGTGGGTGGGGGAGTGGGGGGGGGGGTCAGGGATACCTGCAGAAATCCGACCGAAAAGGCAAAGCACCATCTCGAATGGCCCCAAGATGACACGGTCCGGTTCACCTGCACCTGAATGCAGCCGGTGACAATCTCCACCACACCCCTCCACCATTTTGGAGTGGTGTGAAAGGGGAGTACAGAAAAGCACACCAGCTTGGTGAACTCCAGCTTCTAGGAATCTGAGCTTTGGTGCCCACTCAACCAACTGGCCCTGAACTCTGACCCCTCACCCCCTGCCCCCCACCCCCACCCCCGGGGTAAACAAAGCCTGTGAGTGACGTCCGAAACAGGGGGTCCCCGTATCTGGAGAAAGTCTGGACGGGGCTCGACTGACCTATTAACTCTCGTGACAAGGTTTAGTGTTCGCTTCCCCCCGCCCCCCTATCCTCATTTCCAACAAAGAACAGGCCCCAAAAACTATAGGTTAAAACAAAAGGGGGCTAATTTTGGGTCAGAGTCCTTAATCCCGTTTATTTGCCAACACCTACGCATTATTCTAAAGGCACAGAGAAATGTTGGCTAATGAATTGCTTTATCCAGCTGACAGAAAGCGCTGCGGTAATTACGTAAACAAGGGCACTAGGGCTCCTGGAACAGAGCGCTAATACGTGTTAAACAAGCGCTTCTACTAAGCCGGGATAAAATGAGTCATAACAGAGGAGGAACGAGCGCAAACGCAACACACGGGCGAAAGCAGAACAGCAGAGTCTCAAACATGTGTGTGTGCCTGTTTCTGTGTGTTCATGTTGTGTGCGTGTGTTCGTGTGTTTGCGTGTTTCTGTGTTCCTCTATTTTTACATGTGTGTGTGTGTGCATGTGCGTGTGTGTTCCAGTGTGTGTGTGCATGTGCGTGTTCACGTGTGTGTGCATGTGCGTGTGAGTTCCTGTGTGTGTGTGTGTGTGTTCCTGTGTGTGTTCCAGTGTGTATGTGCATGTGCATGTGTTCCTGTGTGTGTGTGTTTGTGTGTGTGTTCATGTGCGTGTGCCTGTGTGTGTGTGTTCCTGTGTGTGTGTTCCAGTGTGTGTGTGTGTGTGTGTGTGTGTGTGCGTGTGTGTGTGTGTGTGTGTGTGTGTGTGTGTGTGTGTGTGTGTGTGTTCCTGTGTGTGTGTGCATGTGCGTGTATGTTCCCAAGTGTGTGTGTTCCTGTGTGTGTGTGTTCCAGTGTGTGTGTGTGTGTGTGTGTGTGTGTGTTCCAGTGTGTGTGTGTGTGTGTGTGTGTGTGTGTGTGTGTGTGTGTGCGTGCGTGTGTTCCTGTGTGTGTGTGTTCCAGTGTGTGTGTGTGTGTGTGTGAGTGTGTGTGCGTGCGTGCGTGCGTGTGTTCCTGTGTGTGTGTGTTCCAGTGTGTGTGTGTGTGTGTGTGTGTGTGTGTGTGTGTGTGTGTGTGTGTGTGTGTGTCCAGTGTGTGTGTTCCTGTGTGTGTGTGTTCCAGTGTGTGTGTGTGTGTGTGTGAGTGTGTGTGTGTGTGTGTGTGTGTGTGTGTTCCAGTGTGTGTGTGTGTGTGTGTGTGTGTGTGTGTGTGTGTGTGTGTGTGTGCGTGCGTGTGTGTGTGTGTGTGTGTGTGCGTGCGTGTGTGCGTGCGTGTGTGCGTGTGCGTGTTCCTGCCCCTTGCCTGTCGATTTCAACAGACGTCATCGCACGCACAGAGCCGGGATGGTGAAAGGAGGAGAGAGATCACCGTAAACAACAACAAAAGGAGGGGAAAAAAGGAAAAAAAAAGAGGAGAGGAGAGGAGAGGAGAGGAGAGGAGAGGAGAGGAGAGGGCAAGTGTGTGGCGTGATGGTGAATGCACGCCGTCTGCAGAATGCCTAAAACGCAGTAGTATTTAAATCAGGCTGAGGAGGGACACCGGGCGAAAGCATTCTGCAGCTCAGCTGTGCGTCTATAAGCCGCGGGCCCAGGGGGCTTTGTCCTGCCTTTCAGGCCAGTCTGAGGCTCTGAAAGGCCCTATTCATGCGCTCCGCTCCCCCTGCCAACACGCCCATACAGCCCCGGTCAACTGGGCCGAGAGCGGCTATAGAGCCTCCCCATTTCACACGAGAATCAGGCCGGCCCCCCAGCCTGCTTCAGGGATTTCCAATGGCCGGCCCTCCCAGCCCACGGAAGGCCAAACAAAAGGCCTTCGCTGCCAACTCCCTATCAGAGAAAACTTGATTAGATCAATTTAGAAAAAGTTTCCCCCATTTTTTGGGGTGTTTTTTTTTTTTTTGGTGGAATAGGTCTGAGGAGGAGAGGGATGAGGGGGGTGGGCTGGGGATGGTAGGCCTTGTGCGGTGAGTTGGCAACTTATGCAAGAAGCTCCCCGAATATGCTCACGTTTGTGAGGATTTGTTCCATACGCTGAAACTGGATGAGGGATTATCCCAATGCGCCAATGACAGGTATGGAATTTACCATCCATCAAAGTGTATCTGGCTTTCCTTCCTGTGACCCCCCTCCTCCGTCCCTCCCCTCCTCCATCCTACTCCCATTTCATCACTGTGCTCAAGCAGTCAAACAAACTGTAAAACAAAAAACTGCCTCCATTCAAAGACAAGAAATATTACATTATATATATAAATAAATAGATTATATTAAGGATATATTCTTTGAGTAGTTTTCTGCTAACTCGATTCCTACACCATATTTGCATTCCTTCCCTTCATCAATTGTAAATAAAAATAATGTGTGTGGCTAAAAAAAAAACAACCAAGGGCAATCCCAAAAATCGACGATAAATGTGGTTGTGTGCGAGTTTAAATAAATAAATACCTACAATACCTACATAATTTTTGACCATAATTTCACCTTTAGGCACTCTAAAGATGCTAGTGTAGACGCAGGACAACCAGAAAACAAAAGCGAACACAGAGTAACACAAGGTCCTTAACCAAGAACAAAACGGGAAACAATGGCTTGACTACAGTCTTCTCTGACAAGTTGCAAAAGCGTGGTTAAAAGAAAGAGGCCATAGACTCAGGGCGATTTGTGCTTCTGCTCCTTGACCGTAATTCAATTTGACTCACCACCAGAACATTGTGACCCTCTAACGAGCGCAACTCATTTAGGGAGTTCATCTCGAGGTAGGTGAGGACCCCTCGAGAAGCGGCGTGGACGCTCATTAAAACACACGCTCAACTCCGCTCAACGTACAGGTCGATCGGCAAAACAGCATCTTAGTCACCTGTGGTAACTTCGGTCATAGTCTTATAGCGACGGCTATTTCAGTGCATCTGTGGCTTCCCAAAAGGTTTTTTAACCATTTAAAACCAGACTTCTGCTGACTGGCTAATTACCAAAATGGACAGTTAAATGATGGTCCACAGAACAAGCGAGTGAGCATGGAGGACACACACCCCCCCCCCCCCCAAAAAACCCCCCAACCTTTTAACAACCTCTTTTAGTAAACCTTGAAGAGTAATAGTCTACTTGGTCTCAAAACCACAGAATTCCACACAAAACACTGATTGGCTCCTTCTCCAACACCTCAAACTACGTGCAATAGCAGCCATTCCCCATTTAGGGAAGACATCAAAGGTACAACTGAAGCATTGACTGAATTGTAGCTCAGTTGGTAGAGCATGGCACTGGCAATGCAAAGGTTGTGAGTTCGATCCCACGGGACTACATGTCAGTTGTTCGGATGGGTCGGTAAAAATCGTGGTCCTGACTCTCTGTGGTCATAAAAAAATCCCATGGTTCTTTTCGAAAAAGAGTAGGGTGTTAACCCGGTGTCCTGGCCAAAATATATATATATATACACATACAACATGCATGGAATTAATTCATTCCCTCCCTCCTGGCCTCTCCACTGTGTATCTGATGTGTAGTGAGTTTGTACTGGCGCACTATGGCTGCCGTCGCGTTCACCCAGGTGGGTGCTGCCCATTGGTGGTGGTTGAGTTACCCCCTACCGTTTGTAAAGTGCTTTGGGTTCATTGAAAAGCGCTACGTAAATCCAATGTTCAATTCATTTCCGTCATAGACAACCGGGACCGGCCGGCCGAACGACTTCCCTCAGCGCCCCGGTCGCGTGCTCGAGCGGTCGACAGCGTCACAGCCGAGGTAATTCATCGAAGAGCAGGGGATGCGGACTCCCAGCTCAGGGTGGTGGAAAGCTCAAAGTGCTACGCTCCCGGGACACTAAGGGAGGGAGGGAGGGGGGG
This sequence comes from Aldrovandia affinis, assembly GCA_029706075.1. NCBI lineage: Eukaryota > Metazoa > Chordata > Actinopteri > Notacanthiformes > Halosauridae > Aldrovandia > Aldrovandia affinis. The sequence goes on along the minus strand of JAINUG010000073.1, from coordinate 1,082,076 downwards.
TTATAGGAAAGAGGCATCGTACGATTGCGGGGATCCACTTCACTGGAAGGAACACAGCTGATTTACAACTTCAACAAGAAGGAACAGCTGTTCCGCTCTGTATCAGCTACCCTACCCCTACTCCTGGCGAGAGGAAACCTGTGGGTTTGTTCTTATCTTCGTTATGTTGTACCCGTGAAGGCACCACAAAAGGACAATCCAATACCGGAAAATATGAGGACAATCCAATCCTCACTCAAAAAACACGAGTGATCGTTCAACTGCAGAGAAACTAAAACAACGCTCACAGGGTTTTCACGCTAACTTGATGGCCTTTACCACCAGCACCGTTTGGTAAAGGCTCCTGAGGCACAGGCAATGTGAAACGGGGGACCGTGCCTGAAGTGCATCTCAAAGTGCGATGGAATCTTAACCTAAAAAAAGGTGTCTGCTGCTAAAAAGGTTTTCATTTGACTTGTAATGAATGGGCGAGCAAAGTCCTGCTACACAACAGAGATGGGGATGGGGATGGAGGACAGACCAAAGATTAGATTAAAAAAATAATAAAAATAAATAAATAAAAAGTTTTAAAGCAGCAAAAAGAACACAGGTCTGGAAGCTAGCTAGCCACCCTGGGATACGAGCTAAGGTGAAGGGACTTCCATATCTTCCCCAGTCTGCACCCCCCACCCAACCTCCTCCCCCTCTCCCTCTCTCTCCCTCTCTTTCTCCCACCCGTTCCCTCTCTCCGTGCCCCCTCAGCCCCGGGAAGCTGTGACGGGAAAGCTTTAACTGAAAACAGCTGTTTGGAATACCAGACTGATGAAACCCTATTTAGGGCTTGTTGGGGTTTTTTTTTTTTGGTTTTCACCCCCACCCCAACCCCCCCCAAACTGCACAATCAGGTTTTATTAGCGCGGGGCCGAAGCGTTTAGTGTAAGGCTTAAGTGAGTTGTTGTTTCTCAGAGGGAAATAAAAGCAGCTGTGCACGTGAGGGGCCGCACAAGAGCGTCGCGCGCGGGAGGGCAGCGGGTTGCGTGCTGTCACGTCCGGCCAGCGGCCCATCAATCAGCCGCCGGCCTTATCACCTGGGAGAGAGATTGATTACCCCCGACCCCCAGCCCCCCACCCCCAACCCCCAAACCCCCCAACCCCTCACACACACGGGGGCTAAACGTACACAGGGACGGGACGGGGGCTCCAGCCCTGCTCTGGAGAAACTCAATAAAGGCCCCGGCGCCTCGTGGAGGCCGGGCCGGCCGGTCGCTCCTCACAGGGGAAGCGTGGGTCCAGCTGTGACCCGGGCCACTTAACACGGTCGTTTTCATATTCCGCGTCTGTTCCACGAACCCCCCGATCTTCGCTTGAGAACTCGTCCTCCTGCCTTGAAGCGCAGTTCTTTTCTGGTCTACAGAAACGATATTTATAAACGTGGAGGGGAGTGGAGTTTGTCGTTTCTAGTTTTTTTGTCGGGCTCGATAGACAAGACACGGATCTGTAAGGACGGGATGCCACATTTTGTTTGTTGGGGTGCGTATGATGGGAGCTTCAAACTAATATTTTAAAAAGTTAAATGACCTGACTCCAGGGAGGTTTCACGGGCTGAATCTGTTATCTAATCAGAACATTAGATGTTGTCAACAGATCAATTTCCAAAAATACAATGAACAACAAGCCAAACAGTGGTGATCTGTAATATAAATCAATGCCAGCAGAGAAGTGAACCTTCACCACAGTTAAATCTGTGCGTGCAATACTAATGCTCAACTAAAACACTTAAAAAAACTAAAAACACCACCCACTCAAAACTTTAAAAATCCAGCCCATACACACATGCTGTTGTTGTACCAAATGGAAAGTTGACTGCTCTAAGGTCCGGACCGTTCCCATGGTAACGCGGGCCTCGGATAATCTGGAAGGAACAACCATCAAATAAAGACCTAGACGTCTCAACAAAAGCCCCAGAACGCAAGAGTTTGTGCCCCAGGCAGGGGAGGAGCACACAGTACCATTCCCTCCACGCCAGAATCCAATCGTGCGCACCCTAAAAAACTGAACTGGCTAATACCAGAGCTATTCACTGGCTTCTTTCCTCCTTCAGAGGGGGAAAAACTAAAAAAATGTCAGTCTGGCACTGGTGCACTGGGCGCTTGTGCAAAAAGAGATTCCACACAATCTTCCACGGAAAGGAAACATGTAATAAATATTTGACAATTCTGAGACAATGTAGAGCCACGTGGGATTCTGGGACCGAGGCCGTTTCATTTGTCATTTCTTTTACAGGCGCAGTCGGGAGTGAAAAAAAAAAAGAAGAAGCTTCACAAATCATGATGGGTGGAGAGTCCATTCGCTGACTCGCACGAACGAATCAAAATACTTCCACTCTCCACAACGGGACACTACAATTGGTACAAACAAGATATGACATATTTGTTAACAAATAAAATCACTGACAAAAAAGTTTGTTAAAAAAGTAGATCTATGCTTATCCGACGCAGAAGCAGAACCGGTGACTTTCTGAGGTGAGGTTCCTGGATTTCCACGACCAATTTTGGCATGCTTCACCAGGTCCAACTGTGTCATTTCAACCCCACAAACCATCTTTGTGCTGGCCTAGTTCGCAAAATGCGTGGTGACATCATGCTGGGCCACTTCAAGGGAAAGCCAATATCGAGCCTTGCAACCCAAGCCCAGCCAGGTTCCAGCACGGTTCAGCTCAGCTCAGCTCAGCTCAGCTCAGGTACACCAGTGGAAAAGGGGCGTAGGCCTACTCGTCACGACCAGACTTTACTTTATGCGGTGAGATTTACGGACTCACACTAGATTTGGTGTAAATCTTTCCTTAAAAAAAACAAAAACGAAAGCAGTCCATTTTTTCAACGGCTTTACGCAGGAAGGTATCGTACCGAATCCTACGCAGTAGTCCTTCTAACCTCCCACGCATTTTCTTTTAATAAAGTACACTACAGACTGAAAAACACATTTTGCACTGCTTCCAAGCCCAATCCCGGGCAAATCTGAAAAGACACAACGTGGATAAAAACACACATACACACATATTCATCTTGGCACATCAAAGGGACTCATTGATGTCACAGTATGTAGGGAGAGTGGTGGTGGTGGTGGTGGTGGTGGTGGTGGAGATGGGGGGGGTGGTGGGGGGGGCATTCATTCCTCAAAGGGTGTCGAGATGCTCCTGATGGGCCAGCTCTGGAGAAACCAGTGAGTGCTATAAACAGAATTTATAATGGCGGGTGGGCAGGCGAGCGGGTAGGTTGTGGACTAGCTGGGGGTGGCGGGCGGCATTGACGCCAGCTCCTGTTCTCCGCAGAGACCAAACAGGGAGGAAGCGAGAACCAACAAAATAATTTTTATTTTTTTAAACTGGCATCGTTTCACGTACTTTTAAACAGAAATACACAAGCAAACAGCAAAAAAGCTATTTTTTTAGGTGATCGGTTTAGGGACGAAACACCGGTGTTGGCACTTGCCAAAATAGAAACGGGTCGTTTGCTTTTCACCCCCACCGAATCTACACAGGATAAAGAGGCAGGCAAAGATCCCTGCCAAAGGCAAAGACCTCCCCTTCCTCCATTCTACTTCCTGCGACACTTCAAAAAAACGAAACTCTACAAACATGCTGAAAAAAACAATCAAATCTTTCCACTTCTTTTGTGCGATTAGCTCAGAACAAATGCACAACACCCAAATGTGCTCCTCGCAGCACAAGAACTGGAGAAAACAGCACATCTAACACTGAGGGGGTGTAGTCCGGCTCTTTCAGTGACGTCACACAGAGGAGAACGTTTTAAACCGAAACAGATCAGACCAGTGTCCAATTAAGAGCCAGAGGCAGCCCCACATTTGCGAATGTGTGCAAGGAACGCCATCGGCCCGACGCTCTTCCTTTCACAAAGAGCCGATAAATTCATCAGAGTCCTGACAGCCGCAGAGACAACGGCACACGTTAATCACCTCCGACACCGCCGTCCTCACCCTCGTCCGCAGCCCACATAACTCATAAGTCAAGAGTCAACGAGCGCTGTTTTTTGTGGCGCTCTGAGCAAACAAAAGAGGGAGCGGGCAGCAGACTCGCTTTACACAATAACCTTCAGAGTTTTACCCGAGCACAAAGGAGGCGCACTGTGCAGCGATGTATTCTTCACACACCTCTGCAGCATCCTGGCCTTTTTTTATTTTATTTGCGTTTCGCATTTTCACAATAAATAAAATCTCTTATTTTCTGGGCCTTTCTCCCAACATTCTCTTCTGCACACAATGGGCACAGTATGACTTATCAGAGGTCTTTTTACGTGCCAGATATTACTAGGCCTTGACCTATTTGAGAATGCAATGTTAGTGTGGGGGAGAGAAGGGGGAAAAAGAAAAAGAAAAAAACTCTACTAAATTAATGTGGATTTGTTTGCCCTTACAGAAAATAAAATCCTTTTCATAACACATTAAAACTTGGTTAAAAATGTAACGTCCGTTTACACAAGACGTTTATGAAAACATTCGCTCGCCGACTTTCAGATTTCCTTTAGCGTCGCACACAGCGGCAATGTTGCTGAAATTAAAGCCCTGGACAATGTCCCTTCTGTGGCGGGGCGGGGGGGGTTGGTGTGCAGCGCTCGCTCCCCTCCCTGCCATGCCTGCTCCGGCCCGCTGAGCGCATGGAAAAGGCTCGGCCTGTTGACAGCACCACTTCCCCGAACGCTGTGTTTTGTTTACGCAAGGAGAGGTCCCTTCTATATCGCGGGACAATGCCGATGTTTACTTTGCATTGTCTCGACGAAAGTCTTAAAATACCGAAACCCCAGCAGAAAGAGTGGACACAGACAGACAGTTCAGCACAGACACACACACACACACACACACACAGACACACACACAGACACACACACACACACACACACACACAACACACACACACACACACACACACACACACACAGACACACAAACAGACACACACACGTATGTGTAATAACTTGACGTGTTCGGACAGCATTGTTGCATGATCTCCCCGTCCCAGTGCTGTTTCCCAGCCCTCCCCACAACCCTACCATCGGGACTCGGTACTCTAATTGGTGTTTTGGGTGAGGCCTACTTGTTTGGGCGCCTGTGAAAAGCACTGTTTATAGAGCTTACGTGGGCCTACCAAACAATACAGGCAGTTACTATCATACAGTTTTCCAAACACCATGGTCTCCTGATAGGGTCCCATTAAAAAATAAAAGCTACATTCATTAAAAAATGCTCCCGTCCGGTTCTTTCACAGCTTAATGGACGTCCACAGCTGACCGACCGCACACAGTGTCCGAAGGGCCCTCGTCTGACGCAAACCGTCCATTCTGGCCATTTAGCAGAGGAACTCTTTCCAGGCCTTTTCCCGGCGTCACGTGGCACACATAATCTGTGACCTCTAAGCAGCAACACGTCACCTCAGCGTGCCTCCTGACATCTCTGACAAAGTCAAACCGCTTGGCAAATGGCCGACGTTCTCTTTCACAGTCAAGGCTAAGAGGAAGGCTTAAGTCTTTCGTCCCTTTTCTTTTTTTTTTTTGTCCTCACAAAAGCAATGACTAAAAGAAAAAAAGAAAAAGAAAAATTCCCTCTTGAACTCCCGATGGATTATCCAAGAATTTCAGCACGGAGCAGGCCCTAAATGAATTATGGGAATCCCCCACCCCACCCCCCCACCCCCACCCCCACACGCTTTTTTGTACAGAACTTAAACTCCTATTGCTGGGACGCTTGTTAGTACAACTCGAAGCGGGTGTTATCGCCTCATTAAAACGTCCAACTTTTACAGGCTGCAATACGGAGCCGTGCATCGAAGACAAACGGCCCTCAAATTTCAGTTCAGCCAAATATTTGTTTCATTTCAGTTCATCCGTTCGAGGACACAATTAAAACGTGCTGTGCAGTTGAGCGCTTAGACTGAACAGTGTTGGTTCTATCGGCACAACGTTTAGCCTACGGCACGAAAGGCTATGAACCGGCATTGGCCCTTTTTCGCCACTCAAATAAAGTCCCCAGGTATCATTAAGTACAGAATGTCTTGACAATGGAGACCTTCGCTCTCCTGATGCGAACAGAAATATGACTTTCATGATCCTGGTTTCTTACTCGGCCGATGAAAGGCCAGAAGAAGGTGTTGTCAACAGAAGGCTCCCAGGGACCTCTCATAAAGGCCCACTGGGAGCAGAAACTAATCTCTTTCACTGACAATCAGACATACGCCAAGGTTAGAGTTACATGAAAAATACAGAGCCAGGGTCTCGAACGGAAACTGCTGTCTGCGCACACACACACACGCACGCGCGCACACACACACACACACACACACACACACACACACACACACACACACACACACACACACACACACACTTTTAATGAGCCGATAAACCTCCAATGTCGCAGACATACTGTATTTCAAAACTTCAGAATCGAGACGCTGCGTCGATGCTTTTAAAAACCCACATGCGGACACCATCACGCCATAAAAGCAGAGTTCACTGCCCACTAATTAAACTGACAGAGGGGGGAAAAGAAGCCAGACCCGCAGTGCATTTACTGCTAGATTGTGTTTACATTCCTTGCTCCGAGCCCACAGGTACTCTAAACATTTCCTGTTTCAATTTTGTAACACGACTGTTTATTTTTTCCCTTTGTCGTGAAGGAGCTTCAAAAAATTACGCTGCAATAAAATATTTAACGTACAAAGACCTGGTCATTGTGCAGTGAGGAAGACAAAGTTTGGTAGCCTTTCCTTTGTTTTCTCACACGCACATCACGGGCTGTGTGCAAGAGAATATCGTTAAAAAAATATATTTAAAAAAAATAATACAAAAAACAATGCAGCTATTTAAACTCTGGGCGCCTAGGTTTTCCACCACTGCAGCTGAAATGTTTATTACGTGACATGAGCACTATTCTTCCCCACTAACGGTACAAAATTTACTGCTGGAGAAAGATTCGGCATCACGCCAGAGGGCCCCCAAACTTTTATGCCCTTGGATCTTTCACAGTGTAGAACGCAACTCCCCGCCCCCCTGCCCCCGCCTACGCCAACCAACCCCCATTCATATTCTGCACAGAAACTGTCAAACCCGACAGCTGAGCCATTCTCAACTGCGCAAGGTTATGCGGCCGCCTCGTGGATTAATATCCTACAGGCCAACAAAGACCACCAAAATCGTTTGGGTCGCAAACTAATTCAACCCCTCGCGGCACGTGATGTCCTCCGAGCTGGGAAAAGCGTACAGGGGTCCTCGCAGTACAGTACTGCGCGAGCAGCTGAGGGTAAATCATACAGCACGCAGTAAATTCATAAAAGTCAGCCCTTTTGGCTTCGCCTGCTGGAACCATGGAGCGATCACCTCAATTCTGGAGACGGCTGTGGGAGAGCTTTTTATTTCATTTTATTTTTTTATTTTTAAAGGCTACACTAAAAAAAAAAATACTCAGTCAAAAAACTAAGTTAATCCAACTCCCTGACCGTGCTCGTCTATGAATTTTATTTTTATTTTCCAGTGCTCGTCCTTCATATGAATGTCATTTTGCGTTTCTGCATTCCCCCTCTTCTTTAACAATCGTAAGCAGAGACTGGAAACAGGAGTTTAAAAGGAGGCCCTGCTGTTGCATTTCAATTTACAGCAGTTAGTAAAATCAACTACTTCTTAGATTTTAATCTTCAGGACAGCTTTACCGACTGTGTGATTTGTTTAATAGTTTTATTTGGGGGGTTTCTCTCACTGGGGTGAAGGTTCTGCTGCTCAATCTGCTGGTTAGGCCAACAGTATGCTTTCCCACTTAAAGACTGCTTGCTCTGTAAATAACCAAAGTATGCCAGCAAGCTATTGTCCTGCTATGTTTTTTTTGTTAGTTTTTTTTAAATGACATGCTGATTGACAGGACAAGCTCAGGAGCCATCCACATTTGTCAGTTTTTGTTTGTTTTTTGTGTTTTTTTCCCCCTCTCCCCTCCCCTACTTTTCTTATTTTTGGCAACCAGAGCCCTGGGACGGATGGAGCGTTTTTTTTATCAACCCTTCTACGAAAATCATCGTCAACATTTTCATTTTTGTTTTTTTTTGACAGTCCCACTCCCGTTTCTCCATCTCCTTTTATTCAAACAAAATCCGAACGATGCTGAAGGAGAGGGGGGGGGGGGTCTTCGCCCCGCCCTGCAATGAGAGGGGTCACTGAGGAACAGTGTGGGACCATGGCCGGGTTCACCCAAATGTTGTTCTTTCCCCTCACGAGGACAGAATAAGAAAAAACGTCCTCCTATTCCCCCCTCAGATTTTCCACGTGAATCTCCAGCAGGCATTACAGTGGGAAGGCGAGAATCTGGATCTGTTTTGGGACTTCCAAATGGCTCCAAGAAAGGAGGCTCTCAAATTCAGCAGCCACAAAAAAAAAGGGGGAAAAAAAAGAAAATGAATGCAAGGAGTTTTTGATAACACTGACCGTCAAAGAATATTTACACTGTTCATTTTTATTGAAGTATGCACTGTCTTCTTCTTCAGATGTTTTTTCAGCTTCTGTACGGTATCAAGGCAAACAAGGCAACTATTGTGCCTAAAATTAAATGGCCATATTAGTCAATATGCGTACAGAGCTTTGGGATTCAAAACATGATGAATAAGCATTTAAAAAAATGCTTGCTTTAAAAAAAATATGAGACTTTAATTTGCGTCTCTTTGCAAACGGTTATAAAAAAACAAAAAAAACGTTTGATTATGACACAGAAAACCATAACCACAGAGATATTTAACGGGGGTAGAGTGCAGCCTGCAACCAGAACAACAACAAATAGAAAACGCTGCACTGTGGTGAACTTTCACTGGTGAATTTCTACGTCACTCTAAAACACAACACGGACACAACCTCTCTTCGAGAAAGAGTTTTCTAACAAATATTTTCGCACGGCTCTCTCTCGCATTTGTATCTCCAAATTATCCGCGGGTGACTCCTAGATACAGGAATTTCCAGAGGAGCCATATTTTCATAAAGAGCTACGGGCACGGCAGACACATCCATCTGCATGAAAGCTCAGAAGACAGCTGAAAAACGGAGCAAGGCGTGGAAACCCAAGCACGCTACTTATAGGAATTACAGTGCGCTTATTGGCTATCCCCACAAAACACCTATAGCTTAAGGAACAAAAGAGGCTCCCACACTGGCATGCACCTTGTGTGCAGAGAGCGGCCATTAAGTTAATGAGCCCCAATGGAGACCTCCAATGAAGCCATCAAGCCCCTGCTCAGAATTACAATGGTCAACTAACGCCTCACTAATTGAATGGAGGCCATAGGGAGCGAGGGAGAGTTGGTTTGGACCAGTGGAAAAGAGACAGAAAAGCAGGGATGGGGGGTGGGGAGGATGGGAGAGGGGGTCATTCTGGTCTCATTTGCTTTTCAGTCTAACGCTTGGCTGGTTCCAATCAAATCACTTGCTTTTTGGGGTGAAAGAGAGGGACAGGGGGATGGAAATGGACTCTAAACAATATAATTCCATTAGCTAGCATTACAAAGCAGTGCCTCGGTTGTATGAAAATAGCGGGCCTCAATGCAAGACGGACTAATGTCGTTGGCCATTTTCATCCAGCGAAACGTTATATCCACCACACTCACATCCCACTTTAATAGAAATAAACTTACTTTAGGGAATCTGATACATGCTATTTGAACTTGTGCACAACACTATTTTTTTCCCCATTAAATTTCACATTATCAGAATCACACACCAAAGTTTAATCTACTTTGCCAGTTGTAAATGTGTATCCACTCCCTGTTAAATCCAATTACAAGAGTTCACAGGTATACCCAAAAGGGGTGTTGACCTTTCCTCAGATGAACACACAAAAAAACAAGTTTGAGCTCATCGTGGAGAAGACCAGAGCTGGCAGGAGGAGTATCGAGACTGGAACAAGTCAAATTTAAAAAAACACACCACACTCAGGCAATTAAATGTGATATTCCCAGCCTGGTTTTAAAGCACATTTAATCTGATTTAAACAACGGTTTCTCAACTGCTTACATTGCTGTACCACAGTATCAAAACAGTTAGAGAGGCATTTGTGAAATAAGTCTCACTGTTGCCAATCATAATAAAATTATGTTTGCTTACGTGTTCTCGTTTTCAGAGACTGATCATTAGCCTTCTTTATTTCAAGACAGCACAATGAAACAGTGAATCTAAAAAGCATTCATCTCAATTTGATCAAATTGTATGTCATCTAAAAAAAAAAAAAAAAAAAAAGAAGAGTTCTTGGAAATATTATGCTTTTCAAACAGTACCTGTTGATCTTTGTGGAAACCAGTTCTAAATATCTACACATATTATCATATTGTAATGGGGCCTCATTTCACTTTCTGTAACTAGCAGGGACCTTGGACTAAATTACACATTTTGGAAAATGTTGTGGATTGGCCCAGTGAATGATTTCTTCTTTTCAAGACGTTCCAACTCAGGATAAGCGAAATATTCCCCATACAGACCATTAAAACTAAGACAAGGACATCATCACATCCTCAAAAGCTGTAACGTCATTACATTGGTTTAGACACCATACACTGTTAGTCCATCGGCGTAATGAGTGTGTGCGCGTGTGGGGGTTGGGGGCATGTCCCCCCCCAATATTCAAAACAGTCATATCTGTCCCCCCCAATCATTTGTAAAACACCCTCTTTCATTGTGTGTACCCTGAATATTTAATATGTGGTTACGCCCTTGTGTTAGCCCGCCTTTAATTTTCACGTTTACGCCAACAGCCTAAGGTCAGGGGAGCCATTTATCATTGCCGTAAGTCTATTGACACAGTAACGCTAACAGTTGTCACTATTGTACTTCTCCCAAATGTGGTTGTCAGAATATGATTTAAAAACACAGCGCTGGGTCCCTGCCAATGCCTTACTCCAGGACTCACAAACACCGGCGGGTCTTAAGATTACATTTTAAAAATATATTTTACGTGAAGAAAAATGTCAACATTGTACGCGTTAAAAAAATAAAGTTCGTCTATGCCACAACTTTTTTCTGGTGCGTTGTCGAGCCCATTGGCATTGTGACAATGTGCTGCAGTGCTGAGAGGGCAAGCACGGGACTTGTTGTTGTGATGATTCCCTTACTTCCGAACAGTCTGGTCGCAAGGACACTACAACTCGGACCAATGTTAGATATTGAAAATATGTCACACGTCGAATGATATGACGTGACAAAAACTAGGGAACTGTAAGACGACATTGCTGAAATCCCAGTAATGTCTTTCTAACATGGGCGTCTTCCAAGCTTAATAGATGGTTCGTGGCCCCCGTGTTATCACAACAATAATAATGCACAGTGTTATCATAATACGCAATTAATTCTGCACATGGGGGAAGGGGCCTAAATCTCTGGAGAATAATACTGTCATTGATACACTCGTATAATTGATTTATATGGTTGCAGTAAAGTTTACTCACAATACCGAATCTGAATGTACACAACAACTTAGTGAAACGAATCATAACTAGATGACCACAGCTACAAAGCTATACCCTAATGCGAACAAAATTACAAAGCTACAATGTCGGTATTCAGAAAACAAGAGCGCTCCTGGACAAAATTGAGACTTCCGTCCCATGGGAGGGAATAAAAAAAACGAGAAAAGTTTTCAACCTCAACCCCAGTTAACTAACAACCCGGTTTCCCATCGTCTAATGGCCATAAATCGATCGCCATGCAACACGACCAACCACACTGATTTAAGGACTATCTCCGGCAAACTTGGATAAGCACTGAATGATAATGGCTGTGTCATAACAGGCTCCTAACTCGGGGGGAAAAGACATTCCGAAATGAACAAAGGGGCTGGTTAGTCCTTAAGAGGCCACTTATGGGGAATATGGCGCTCCACTCTGCCGCTACGCTGCCAACTTTTTTAACGCGTGTCTGCAGTGTGTATCTGACAGCATAGGTAAATAAATAGCTCACTGTGCGTAATGTATTGGTTGTCAAAATGACAACATGTGCGCGTAGTTCACGAAACACCACTCACCGTTCTGGCACTGGGGGACAGGGACCCGTTGGATAGGTAAGGGTTGGTAAGATCCGGGATCATTAGAAATGGATAACCAGGATAATGTGGACTCTTAAAAAAGCCTCCATCTTGCGGTCTTCTTAACGCTTCGGGGAGAAAACGACACGGGAAACCAGGGAGGGGGAGAGAGGGAAACAGCGTGAGGACAAACAAAAGGCTAATATTGAGTTTGGAGGGTCAAATTGCAGCGAAGAAGGAGACGAATAAATGCAATATTACCTTCGCTAAAGTAATCTCTGGCTTTCTCGTAACTTTCTGTGTCTGGTCTGGGCTGGGGACGCCTCTCTGCTTGCTGACACGCGTAACGCACAAATGGGGAAAGAACATGGGAAAGAGAAGTTTGAGTGTCGTTCGCGAGAGCAAGGATCTAGCTTTAAAAAGAAAGTAGGCTACAGGCGACGTGTGTAGCGCTTGAATACATGTTACAACGCGAAGGATTCTTACCTCCGAATCAGAAGAACTGCTGTTGTTTTCCGACTCGTTGACCAAAGAGGATTTCACATCGTCCAAGTCCCTCTCGGCCGAAACATTTTCGGATATTTTTTCCTCCTGTTCCCCTTCGTCTTTGAAGGAGATCATTTCATCGTTGGCCCCCAAGTCATCTCCACCGCCTCCGTTGAGTTGTGGCATTTTTACAAAGTAAATTATCCCACTTTATTCCCCCTGAAAACAATAAAAACGAACCGATGTCTGTGTTGTACAATCCACTGGTTTGCTGCGGTTTTGACTAAGGGAATACTGCTGTCCGCTTTGCTCGCACTACAATAAACCCCAAAAACTTTGCTCTCTTTTTTCTGTCCGTTCCCACGGTTTCAGATCTTCAGTTTAAAATACATAACAATAATCTCCCACTTTTCCATGGCTAAAACATGGCGAACTTTCCATTAATCCACCAGATACCTTTCGGTTACGAATGCAAATAAATATTGCGTAAAATGTAATGTTAACCGAAAATAACAACAAAGTATGCAAAGTGCGTCTTCTTGGCAGTTGTGTTGTGTGCTCCGTCTGGGTATCGGAGAATGCAGCCTCGGTCTCCTTCCCTGCAAGTTTCGGAGGTAGCAAAATGCAAGAGAAACCAGCGCGAGAGCGAGAATCATAAACGAGCCCAAATTCATCCCTTACGATCCATATCCGTGCTTCCAGCGAGACCCCGCTCTACGACAGATCTGAGTTCGACTTTTAAAAAAACGGACTCTGGAAAAAGTTCACCGCCGTGGCTGCATATGCGTCGAAAGCGCGCACCAGAGATTAAAAAAGTTTCGGGCGACCAAGTTTCCACGGGATTGTGTTCTGTCTTGCGGGACTCCCTCTGCAACTTTTGTATTCGGGTCCCAGACGCAAATTGCCGTTCATTAGATTAGCGCGTGTCCGCCGACAGACGTCGAATGGGTGCCTCTCTCTATCAGAAATAATGCACGGCTTGAAGAAACGGGGCAGGTCTGTCGTTCTCTCCGCATCGGCCGACGAGGAATGTGCAGATATGTTAGTTTGCTCGCCGAAGTGGAAGGAAGAGGGACGCTTCATTAGAATACAGAGGAGGAGTTTGCGCTGAAAACCGACACTTCGCCCACCACGGCCAAACCGGGGTACACGTTGGGACGCAAGGCGTGCCTCGTCCAAGAGTTGACACTGGGATGGAATTCCACATTAAAAAATGTGCCAATGCTTTACTCGAGCGTCTTATCAAAAAATTCGACGCTGCAATATAATTTTAAAAAATCTGAGAGATCAAGGCTGGAACGGACTGTCACTTCGTTTTGATAGGCTGCCGTTTCGAAGTGGATTAGGAGAGTGGCCGTGGACGAGTGCTGGCGCGGAGTCGAGACCTGGGCTCACTGAACGCGGACCGGTGAATCAAAACTCGCTTTGCGTTATTGTAGACGCCAAACATGTTCAGCAGAAGCACATTTGGCGCAAATCGTTACTTAATTGTTTAGGAAGGAATTGACGAATTGACGAAAGTGCATATGGCGAAATTCTAAAATGTCATACAGTATTACCTGAACTAGACATAAATTATCATTTTCACATGTAGCCTACTCAAGAAATATGCTTTATATAGACAGCTACGTGTATGTGTCTTCGACCATATGAAATGTACGCTTTTTGCGTATGTTGTCTGTGTTAATACATTTTAAAAAAATAGGATCCTCATTAAGTTCTAGTACTTCAAAACCTCTTTTTCACCGGTACTTTTGGGCAGGGGCAATCGAGGCATTGCTTCGTGTCCAGATAGTATTATATATTTATTTGTCACGTTGGCTACAAAAGAATGCATTGCATGGAAAATATTTGCTAAAACATGTTGAGCAAACACATAGTATATCTGGTTGTACATAATATACCAGCATACATGTTTTTCACTAGTTAGCCTTGTATTTGTCACTCATTCGCTGATAATCGGGTGTATGGATGTTTCCTGACCTGACTGCGTTTTTATTACCGAACATACTGCTGGTTTCAATTGTTTCGTTGGTAATAAAACTCGTGTACGTCTCTTATTAATATTTATTTCAATGCGCGCTCGTTTTGTTCATTGTTAGACGCTCTATCATTGGTCATGTTGAAAGTGGAGAAACGGATATATTAAAAAGCAGATACAGGCTTACAATTAAAAAGTTAAATTGATTGCTTTTGTGGAAGGAATCATTTTATGCAATACAAATAAAATATGCCCCTCATTTCTCTTTTGTCAGTATTATTTTCAAGCATTCTGACTTTCATTATAAAAGTAAACGTAGCAATATATGTGCTGCTTGGCCTTCTGTCTTATTCACACCAAATAAACAGAAAAATACGGATGTTCCGTGATCGGTGTTGATCGAATGCCGCCTTCTCAATCTCCACCCATTCTTTCCTTCAAACTTTCTCTGAAAGGCGGTCCTGTCTGAGACGTCATAAAACAACCAAGACAGACAGACAGACGAGGTGAAAGTGTCATCTCTCTGGGTCATGCGATATTAGCCTTTAAGTGATGTCATGCTTTCCTTGGCTTACACACCAACATTTCTGTATCACGACCGTAGCTCCGCCTGTGCATTAATAACCCAGCCCAGGCGTTACTATACTATATCTCTCGGAAGGACTTGGGTATTCCGTTCCCTCCCGAGCTAATAACCGGGTCAATAACGTGGAGAAGAAGGGCAGCTGTCTGAACCGGGTCAGGCTGTGTGGCACGGAGGCTGCTACATCACTAACAGCTCGAGAACATGGCGTTTGTGGTGGTATGCAGTGCCACTCGCGAGCTAAATATGTCCTGAGTTCTGCGGCCAGACACAGGCCGTGAGGACAGGGCTGCGATTAACCCTTTACTGTCTGCAGGAGCAGCACAATGGAGAATGTATGCTCACTTAAAAACTTTTAGGGCGTCTGTGCCAACGCTCCTGATTCATTGGAAGGTAGGTTGGGGTGTGGGTGGGATGGTCTCACGTTTATTTGTCCAGTGCCTCCATCACCTGGCATTTCCTAGGTCCTGCTGGGGTCCAAATCAGGGGCGATTCTAGGATTTGACCTTTAGGGGGCCGGTGCAGTGTGATGGTTAGGGAGCTGGGCTTGTAACTCAGAGGTTGCTGGTTTGATTCCAAGGTGGGGGCACTGCCATTGTACCCTTGAGCTAAAGGTACTTAACCTGAATTGCTTCAGTAAAAATATCCAGCTGTATAAATGGATTGTATGTAAAGAAATGTAAACTGTGTAAGTCGCTCTGTATAAGAGCGTCTGCTAAAATGTAAAATGTAATGTTCAATCCCCACTGGGGCCACAAAAATGTATGCATTCACTACTGTAAGTCGCTTTGGATAAAAGCGTCTGCTAAATGGTGTAGATAATGTAATGTAATGTCTCAGCCCCCAATGACAATGTGAGATGTACACATGCAAAGCACACATTTTTTATTAATTTACTGTTACATTCCCCCAAAACAAAAACACCACAATGGTGCTCGCTCTCAAATTTGAAATACCACTCTCTATCTGTGGTATTTCAAAATGTTGAGTTAAGTAAAAATGTTTTTTTTTTTTAAAAGAATGACTAAACATTTTCAGGGGGGCTAAAGCCCCCCGTAAATAGGGTCTAAAATCGCCACTGGTCCTAGTGCACATATACCGCCCCCACCCACCCCACCCCACCCCACCTCCTCTCCCAGCCAGGGCTGCCAGCAGCCGTGTGATAATGACAGGCTATGGCATGAGACTTAATTACACGCTGCCACGTTAATTGCACGTTGGTGCGACGCAGAACAATGGGCGCGCGGTGGAACGGCAGAGCCCGGCAGCAGCGGGGATAAGCAGGTCTGTTAGCGGGAGCTTTAGCCCGGCTGGGTGACGAAATCCTCTCTCAATGAGGTGTGATCCCTGGCCCCCCCACTGAGCCGGGGGGCCCCCGCGAGCCGGCCGCCGGAGCGAGGAGGGGAGCGCGGGAGGAAGGTGGGAGCCAGGAGTCAGCTTTCCTGAGCTGTACAGACATGAAGTGGAGTAATGACTTCACCAGTTGTGCCGCTCCCACCCCACCCTGTGTACCTCCACACACACACACACACACACACACACACACACAGACAGACAGAGACACGCACACAGACACACACATACATGCATACAAACACACACAGACGCACGCACACTGACACCGACACACAGACGCATGCACACAAACAGACACGCACACACACACAGACGCATGCACACAGACACCCACGCACACACACACAGACAAGCACACAGACACACATACAGATGTGTGCACACAGACACCCACACACAAACCCATGCATACAAACACACACACACACACACACACACACAGAGACGCACACAGACACACACACAGACGTGTGCACACAGACACCCACACACAAGCACATGCATACAAACAGACACCCACACACACACACAAACCCATGCATACAAACACACACACACACACACACACAGTAAAATACTGTTTTGAGTTTTGATAATGAGCTGATTGTTCTCTTTTACTTTACACGTTTAGAAGTCTGTTGTCTTTTAGACGACAACAGCTAGTGTTGGTGCCATGGTAGTTGGCATACTGCTCGGCCGCTAGCCAATGATATCAACAGAGGTGCTTTCCTTCACCTCATACAAAGCCATGTATTTGTCTTAGATAAGGCCTTCATGTTGGCTATGATTGATATGATATTGTGTGATAATTTAATTCACAACAATGGGGGAAAAACCTTATTGGGGTAGACATTTTGTAACATATTGCCAATTTTATTTTGCTTCATTAATGAAATATTGCAAACATTGTAAACCAACTAGATAAAAATCTCACACACTTTGTTGACATACAATTGTCATCACCACTGCCTGCCAACTTGTTCAATACTTTTTGTATATGTATCCTTGCTTACTCCTCATAAAAAACCTTTTCCTTCCCAGTATTACAGGTATGGTATGCAGCTTCCAACTACGATGTCTATCGCTGTATTACTGCACTGATCTCTTACGCAAACTATGATTGTTCTTATCATGTATTAAAGCACATCTTGTAAGTTGCTCTGGATAAGAGCGTCTGCTAAATGTTTAAAATGTAAAAATTTAAAATGAGTTTGTAAGGTATAAAAGAGACGAGGCTCTAAAATAACATTTGTATGAATTGAATGCTTACAGCCCTGTTTATGCACATATTCAAAACATTGTCTTTATACCAAGAGAAGTTATTTCTATCCTTTCTACACAAGTTGATTACAAAATGGAACTATTTTTTTTTACATCTGTTCATTATTTCAAACACAGTTTCAGTTATGTTCAAACACAGTTTCAAATACAGCTTAAATTCCCCCAATTCAAAAGAAATGAAAGGATTAAAATATAAATAAAAATATTTTCTGTGTGCCAGTGTATTAAATTCATTACCCTGTGTCATAGAGATAATATCTTTGCATTCATGTCTACTTGAGATTACTGAACACCAAGGACAAAGGACAAACAAAGATCCTAAAAATATATGTTGACACACCCACACACACACACATGTGTAGATGAATAAAATGTAGAATATGCTGTAAACAGGTTCTTGTTTAATCAGTTTTCTTGCCTTTGAAAATAATACATATGTGTGTGTGTGTGTGTGTTTGTGAATATAGTTTTTCAGGATCTTCCTTGGTGTTGATATTTGAATCCTTTCCTTTTTTTTGCTTGGTTAAATTTAAGCTGTACGGCAGATATTTTTGATATTGCCATAAACAAAAATATGACAGCAATCAAAGCAGATTCAGAAGGTTGCCGTGCAACAGGCCTCTTACCCCATTCACACCAAGAACATGAAATACATCTCTTTATACCACAGCTCTCATTTCACACGCCACCTTGCATCTCAGCCGCAGATCGAGAATTAATTGCAATTAGTTGGGAGACCAGTTGGTATGATCATAATTGCATTGTGAATATTATTCATTTCAGGATGACTGTCTCTCACATCAGGGGTGATTCTAGGATTTGACCTTTAGGGGGGCTCAGCCCCCAATGAGAACGTGAGATGTACACATGCAAAGCACAGGCCTACATTTTTTATTAATTTACTGATACATTCCCCAAAACAAAAACACCACAATGGTGGTCGCTCTCAAAATTGAAATACCCACTCTCTCTCTATCTGTGGTGTTTTTCAAAATAGATATTAAGTAAAAATGTTTTTTTACCAAAGAATGACTAAAAATGTTCAGGGGGGGCTGAGATGAAAGACAGGGGGCTAAAGCCCCCCTAAATAGGGTCTAAAATTGCCACTGTCTCACGTGTGCCGTGTTGTGAATGTATACGTGCGTAGTTCAGTCTTCGTCCTGTGTGAGTGTGAAAAAGTGTGTGTGTGTGTATGTGTTTGTGTGTGTGAGAGAGAGAGAGAGACCAAGACAGAGGAAGTGGTGCGAGGCAGGATAAATTATTCAACTGGTGATATATTAAATCATATGAAAGATAAATTATTGACATGTTGACTCTGTGCTTATTCGTAAAGGGGAATTTTAATGTCAATTTCCGTCCTTGTTGGCCAGGGACATATGATTGACACAGATCAACGCCCACCCCTCCACCCCTCCCTCCCTCCCTCCCTCCCCACCCCTCCACCCCTCAAAGAAAAGTAGATGAATAAAATGTAGAATATGCTGTAAACAGGTGCTTGTTCAATCAGTTTTCTTGCCTTTGAAAATAATATATAGCCTTTAAATAGTTGGTCTCACCACATAAAACCACCCTGTGGGTATCAGAGAAAGAAACACTTAAGGCGCTCTGGATAAGAGCGTCTGCTAAATGCCAAAAAAATGTTAATGTAAACACATTTATGACTGCTCAAACTGTCGTCACATCTTGGAAAGGTTTACTGCTTGAAATGACTCCTGTAGTTCCAGGAACTGGGCTTTTGCACAAATTGATGGACGCGTCGTCTCTGACCATTTTCCTGGCCTTAAAATAGGTTTTGTTTATAAGCGTATAAAATAGTTTGGTCTGCAGGGACCCGTACATATGAGTTTGTGTGTTAAAATGCAGACAACTTTAACTGTGGTATCCCGCATGGATTAATGAATTAATGTGTTTCCTGGTCAAACTTGTACAACCTGTTGTGCCAAAAGTGTCTCGCCTGGGCCCGCTTTCTTAAAGCAATCGTGTTTATTATCAAATAAGGTCTGATTTGAACTCAGATTAAGCGTTGAACAAACAAGAAGGCAAACTAAATCAGATTTCTTCCTCGTTAAAAAAAAACGCAGCACCTCTGCGAAGGTTTCTCACAGTTATAAGAAACGCGTCATCCTCGGTATGCATTACCATTCACTCCTTAGGTGCTGTGAAACGGCTTACAAAAATGTTAAGTGTTTTTGCAAAGACAGAAGGGGTCTAGTGCCGATTTAATCGACAGTGCTTTGATGGCGCTTCCCAGTCCCATCTCCACAGGAACAAAACGAGTGAACGCGTCCAAACGAGGGCGAGACACAAGCGTCATCGGATTCGACAACTCGCCATCCGTCTCGTGCGGGGAGCCGAGAGGACGCACGAGCCGTGTGGCTCGCGCCGGAGGACAGGAGGACTTGGCCACCGGCCAGGACCTTTGGGGGTCCGCGCTCTTTCAAGCCAATCTGGGTCTTCTGAGCGCCGCCTCTCGCCAGCGTTGGGGGGGTAAGGGGGTGGAAGGGGGTATCGGAGGCGCATCGGGGGTTAAAGAGCGCAAGCCCCTTCAAAAAGACCCTCACCCAGTCGGGGCTTCTTCTTCAAACGAGCGGATTCCTCTCTTCCTCTTCCGCTCTTCTCTTCTCGTTTCTGGGCTCCCCGACCGCTTCTGTGAAGGAGGAGGAAGGGGGAGGCGGCGACGACGGGGCGGCGAGTGAATAGTTAACCGCACAAGTCTCTTCTCCGTGTGATCAAAGGCTAAAGGGAGAAGTGTAGTGGTTCGCTTTTCATTAGGCTGCGTCCCCGTCCCCCCCTCACTGAAATATCACCATAACAACCTGCCACTGATACATCGGTCCAATTTCAGATAAGCGATGGAGAGAAATATGGGGAAGGGGGGGGGGGGGCGCAGTCCCACGAATCATTACTATAAGGAGGGTATGTGCCACAGCGCATGAATATTGTATCACCTGCCACCTCCACGTCTTGTATCCTACTTTTGCTGCAGAAGTGCAACCGTAAGAAATTTCACACCGCACGCACACGCATGCACACGCGCGCACGTAGCCTACATTACGATACGCAGCACTTCCTTGCCAAATACATATTCATACCTACAGATCAGGGCTACTCCAATCTCGAATCCAAATTCCTGGTCCAGGTTACTTTCCTTTCTCGCCCGCCGGTAGTTAATTGAACAATTAGTGTAATTAACGGTTGGCCTGAGTGTGGCCTCACACCTGACTGCCAGGTAAAGGTGTGGAAAAACAGCAGCGCTCGGCCCAGGAGAACTGTGAGTAAGTCTGTCACAGATCACAGCTCAGCCTTTGGGCGAAGAGGCCAAAAACAGTGGGCTCTTGCTTATATCCGTTCCTTTCGTATGGTACTTTTAAAAATATATATATTTTGTTTCAGATTTTATCCTATTTTCTCCCAGTTTAGTAGCCAATTACATCCTCTATTTTTCATGTCAATCCTCCCCTTGTATTGTGAGTTCGCTGCCGTAGCCCTGTGACCGGTAGTGACAAAGACAAAGTATCGAAACGGAGCTCACCAGGCTGTCGACCGTAACTCCGGCACCCCAGAGCCACTCCTGTGCGCAGCAAACTTCCTGTCAGCTTCCCTCCCCCCTCCCTGGGTCGGACGGCCAATTGCCGCCCCAGTAGCACTCCCGGCCAGAGCCGACTCTGGCGCGGCCGGTGGAATCGAACCCCGGTCGCAGTGGCCAGCGTCGAACGTTGTAACCGCTAGACCACCCCGGAGGCCCTTTGGTATGGTACTTTACCTCAGTAACTGCAGTGGACATAAATAAGTTGTATAACTGTAAAAAAAATAAGTTGCGGTGTACTATCTGAAATTCTACGTTGCCCTGGATAAAGGCAGCTGCTAAACAAATAAAATCTCCACAAATCTCCGTTAACAAGTCCCTAATACTGGAGATTGAATTTATGGGTGCGATGGTCCTTCCTGTTCCTGAATGACATCCATCTCTGTAGTGTGGCGGTTGGTGTATCACAGACTTGGAGCCTCCCTTCAGAGTACGACAGCAAGAATGATCCAGAAACAAGGAACCGATCATGAGCGTGAGTCATCCTGAGACGAGGAATGCTGATTTCTCCTCACGCCGCTCGGAGGTCACGAGGTTATCTTCGCTGTCGATTGGGCCACTTCTCCTTTCCTGGCCGCTGCTTCTTCTTATTTCACCCGGCAACTCCCTCGTCTCTGTGACAGCAAGAGGCCTCACTGGCCAGAGGACACGCCTTTATTTTACAGGGACCTCTGGAGCCAACAAATCGTCTTTCAGGACACAACTTTTTTAAACGATTAATTGTAGCTTGCTCATACAGAGTTGGACATCAGTTTTTGTTTCGTTTTTGATCAAGGTGCACCACAATGTTTTTCTTCTTCTCTTTTTTGAAAATGGCTTGCTTTGCAGATGACCATTTCAAAGGACTTCTGAAATTCTGGATATTTTCGGGAGAGCTGGAGAATGCCACAAAAGCCAATTTCAATTCCTATTTTTTTTGTTCATTGATGATTGTAATGTCATTCCTACCACAGTGTGGGACCGTTGTAAAGAGATCTGTTAAACCATTATGCCAAACTGAAAGCATTTTGCTCTGTTCGGTGAAAGGCACACAGTGACAAACGTCCTCATGGTCAAATGTTTTCATCGCTAGCTGATCATACTGGGGTGGCACAACAGAGACCCCATTGGGAACTGGGAAGGGTGGAATAATGTTATTTCTGTTTTCCTATTTGTCTCCACACCACTACCCCCCTCTCTTGTTTGCCCACAATTGTGCTCTCTCTCTCTCTTTCTCTTCGTCACACACACACACACACACACACACACACACACACACACACACACACACACACACATCACACGCCTCCTTCGCACACTTTTCCATCTCTTCCTCCTTCGCTCTCTTTCGCTCTTTTCATCTCTCCCCACTCCCCTCGCTTCGTCTCTCTCTCTCTCTCGTCGTTCCCTCTCTTTATCTTTTCTCTCTCAAGCGCCATGGAGCCCGGGTCCTTCTCGGCTCTCATGCAATCTGACAGGCTCCCTTCTGGAAAAAAAGAGAAAAAAATCTCTTATTGATGTTGTCGACCGCGTGTCAGCGAGCTGTGGCTTGACTGACAATCCAGCTCGGTCTCCAAGGGCCTCATTAGAACCACACTCCCCCGTGGTGTGTGTGTGTGTGTGTGTGTGTGTGTGTGTGTGTGTGTGTGTGTACGTGCATGCTCACTGGCACGTGTGTGTGTGCATCTGTGTGTGTGTGTGTGCAAACGCATGGGACTCTGAAAGTACATGTGTGCTTATTCTGTACAAAACGCCCCAGCTACATGTTTCCACACGGTCTCGTGAAGAGGGCACGTGGCGACCCCTTCTCCATGTCCACACACGATACTACATGCGCAGCACAAAAGCCCAAACCCCCTTTTTCCTCTTCAGGCGGTGAATGTGCCGTACTCTTCCCTGCTGTACGGACGCTTGCTTCAATAAAACACTTCTGAAACACCACCCTCACTCGTCCCTAATTTTCTTATCATCTTTCCAATGTACATGCTATACACACCACTAGCATGTTGTCTTCAGTTTTCCATTAGGCGTGGAACCAATTAGCCACACAACAGTGCCATACAATGCAGTTAACTTATTTCATAATCAGTGACCAAATATAACATGACATATTCTAATAACATATTATTCTATATTGCCCTTTGTTTTAAACACAACGCCGTAACTGTTTGGCCTTATTGCTCTCCTCTTCTGTCGTGACTAATTTTATGGATCATTTACGACAACAGCTGAAAGATAAGGTTGTGAAATATCACGCCTTTTTGTACAATGCCATGGAATGCGAACGCAGGCGTTTTTTTGCTCTCCTATATAAAGTAAAGTGGAAGTCATTTGTAAAGCTATTGTTGACGTAACAATTACGAGACGCGGTAATTAAAGGCTAGAGGGAAGCACGAGATAGTCGCACATGTAGGAAATAACACATTTGGTGCACGTGAGCTTCTCGACGCCTCGCTAGTGCGTTGTAATGCATGTGTGTGTGTGTGTGTGTGTGTGTGTGTGTGTGTGTGTGTGTGTGTGCGAGTCAAGTGTGCGCGCTTGCTTATGTCGTGTCTCAGATGACAAAATTACCTTCGCTCTCGACGGAGGCCACACTCCGAGCGTAATGTATAATTAACTGAATCAAACTCCCGATATTCACACAGGAACAGACACATTTAATTGACGATGCACTGTAAATAATGGATTGCAATTACACCTGAACAAGATCAAATCAAAGCCGAAACTGTAACTGAAACAAAAACACACAGCTCACGGATTACCGTTTTTAAAAAATAATTTACAAACCTATTCGACTGTCTGTGCGATTTTGGAGGAGCTAAAACTCAGCATAACACAAGTAAACTATGGTGTATGATGATGATAGTCGATGATAATCTGATGCAGAGACTTGTGGATATACAGTATAGTACACAACGTAGCCTATACAGCGTAAGACACATTACTTTGAAGAAGGTACCTTGTAAGAACCTTGAAAAAAATATGGAATTTAAACTTGGTAACATTATGCAAATTTACGCATTACGCATTACGCATTATTTCATTTATGCATTTACGCATCAGGGCCATGCGAACCCCCTTACAATGTAAACGCAATGTTAAGTATGTATGTATAATTTAGTAAATAGAAAACAAATACATATTATTTTTGAGAAAACGTAGCACGGAGCAGTTACTGTTTAATGAGGAGAAAAGGGGTCTCTCTCTCTCTCTCTCTCTTTTTCTCTCTCTCTCTCTCTCCCTTCTCCCCTCTTCCCCTTATTATTGCAGGGTTCCTTTAACTGGGAGTTGACGACGGGGTCAGGGGATATAGACAGCCACAATCTTAGCCCGAGGGCAGATCGACTGGTGGCCAACAAATTTATTCAGAGGGTGCAATCCCTGCCTCCGCCTCGCTTTGAAGTTGCTCTCTAAACTCTGGCTTCTAATACGTGACTTTGTGCCTATTATTTCATTACACTCAGGAGTGCGGGAGCGTGTGCGTGTGTGTGTGTGCGCGCGTGTGTGTGTGTGTGTGTGTGTGTGTGTGTGTGTGTGTGTGAGAGAGAGAGTGCCTGTGCCAATGGATCCCTGTGTTAGAGGATTCAAGGTCATTCTTTCATGTTATGCCAAGATGTGCTTGATCAGACTTTCTCAACAAAGTGATGATTATTACAGAATGAATATCAACCTCCCAGTCACGGCCCGATTCCGCTGTTCAAATCGGGGAGGGGGGGAGAGAGGGGTCCCAACAATCGTTTAGTATGTGTAAATAGAGCCCCTCTTTGTGCCCTGCTGCGGCCCTGCCTACTGCCTCCTGAGCGTGGCGTTGCACATAGGCCCATCTTGTCTCCGTGTCTCGTATGTGTACATTGAGATGTAACGGGACTCACAACAGTGGGCCGAGTCAGAGCTAGCGTCACATGTTCATGTCAGTGTAAGCTTTCAACTCGCGTCCCTTAGCCCCCCCCCCATCAAAGTCTGCACTGTTTTTCCTGGTGGAGTACAACAAATTGACCTGTGGTAGCCTAATAATCACTGGTTTTGAGAAGCACTGTCATGGCTATGGAAAACGAAATAGCAAGTTTGTTGGAGATTGCTTCTTGGATGCATACTCAATAATAAAAGCCTGTCGGGTCAGACTGACTGCTTTGGACGTGGGGGAGTGGCATCATTATTTTACTACCGTTTACGCCAAGCGCATGATGACACGCGGTAACAAACGTGCACTTGTCAAAAAGAGAGTGAGGTAAAAGAGGCACCCAGCGATTTGATGAAGGGCGATCGCCAGGCGCACCAGTGAATAGCCCTCCCAGTATCTCCGCCTGTCGATCTGCCCAGCTCGCCCTCCGCCCACGCGCTTCCACGCGCAGCTGGGTGGGAGCGCGACTTGCGATCGTGCGTTTTCTCAAACAACATCATATCCGTTTCTCTCGACAGCAAATCAGTTCTGTAGAATGCGAAGGGCGTATATGGCATTCAGGGCTGTATTAGATGACAGTATTTTACTGCTCAGAGGGTGTAACTGAAACTCTAAACTGTGTCGAGGAGGAAACAGAAGAAAGGCGCAGTATTGGAGCACTTTAGTTTTGACTTTCTTAAGTTTCTTCTTCGCTGTCGCTCTCTGTGTCAATGATCCTTTGCTGTTAAAAAAAACAATCGCCCTACAACCCAACTGGTTTCCCCACAAAAAAAGCTGCGTTTTGTTCTATATATCAATTTTTAAAATGCGCCCCAAACCTGCGTCCGCATGCAGTGACAGAGACGCACAAAAAGGCCAGATAATATAATATATAATAATAATACATGCCATTTAGCAGACGCTTTTATCCAAAGCGACTTACAGTAGTGAATGCATACATTTTTCAGTATATGTGGCCCCAGTGGGGATTGAACCAACAACCTAAGCGCTGCTAACGCCGTGCTCTACCAACTGAGCCACAGGGAACCAGATTTGAGGCAAAGCTGTCCACTGGTTTAAATCGTTTTTTTATATCCATGGTATTCGTGGAGATGCGACAGGGCGGAGCAGTGCCGCACAGTCACGACAGTATAAAGCTGCTAAACGCAACAGGAGCACATACAGTACACGCGACAGACGTCACTTGCGCTCACTCGCCGCGAGTGGCCGGCCGCGCGCTCGAGATTGCCCGCGTGCGCTCTGCAGAATGCCGCAGATGCTTTTAAGGAGCCGTCATTGTTCCAAACTTCAAAGGCTTCCTAATGCACCCTCTTCACGAGCGTGCGTCCCCTTGAAAGGGTCCTCGCGTGGCCCAAATGGACAGGAAGTGGCGCGCGGCCGCATTGAGGTGGCGATGCGAGCAGCAGCGTCTCAAAGCTCCTTGCCGTGCTTGTTTTTCCACATACCACTTTTTTGTCATCAATGCGCGAGAGCCACTTGTGGGATTTTTGAACAAAATATAATTAATTCTGTGCAGCGTCCTTAAGGTAACCCTAAAGGCCTTTCTCCCCCCGAAGAACTGTAACTATAACAATACTTACAGGTTGTTCCTTGGCATCACACCAACACTGCAGACACACATACACATGCACATGCACATACACCCCTCTCTCTTTATGAGACTGAACATAAAAAGTCTACACTAGGAGAGCGGGGCATTTTATCTCATCCTCAGCCAATAATCTAGGTCGAATCAAACACTGTGTCAGGATAGAGGCCTCCTAAACAACAACAGTGCAAGCAAGAGTACTCAAACTCAACCGTGTGCATCCATTTCACTGGATGAAGCCACTCTCCGTTCACTCACGAATGTGACATCATTGCTTCTTCGGTTGCAGTGTGGTGATCAGGACTAATCCGTTACCATGAACCACAAAATAAAGAAGAAGAAATGCCAGATAATTGGAGCGTCCGTTGACTTAAACAGCTGGGAAACATCCAGTTATGGAAAGCAGATTAATATCAATCTATCTAAACGAACGGGGAAATAAATTGGGGAATTACGCAGCCAGGTGGCAACTTAACACTGTACCCGCTGACCATCAGCAAACCTTATCTCACCCCACCCATCTCCCACCCCACCCCACCCCCCAGCAGTTGAGTTGTGTAAGACATAATGGATGCCGGCCCTTACATATTCAAAGCCTCGTCTCAACCTGGCTTTAAAAATCCGTTTGATGCTGCAAACCGTTGTGTCTCCCTCTGCTGTCTCAGACTGACGGTCGGCCTGTCAGACCCTTATTGTGTCTGCCAAATTTATGAGGGTCATTAGAGAGACAGGGACTGGGGCTACCTGCGAACAACGCCTGATTTATGCCCTCTGCCATCCTCTCAGCGCCTCTTCTTTTATTATTTAAAAACAAAAAGAGAGAAAAGAAGTTTCCTGCGTTATCGTTGGCACTTTGTCTTGCTGGTTGCCCCTCCCCTTCCGCTGAAGTCGCTGCCCGCATGTCATCAAAATCCCCGCCGCGCCCCAAACGTCCAACCCCCCCACCCCCACCTCCACCTCCGCCTCCGCTCCCAGGCCGTCCCACCTACGCCTCTGGACTCACCTAAATAAAAACACACTTTGAACCGGGCAAGCGGTGGTAACGCACTACAGCACAAACGGGGGAAAGGGTGGGAGTCCGTGTTTTGGGGTGAACCTTGAGTCTGACGTTATCAGAAGGGTACGGTGCACAGCGGTGGTTCAGGAACAGAAATAGCACCAGTTAGTGGAAGCAGGTGTTTTTTAATGAAGAGTCATAGCTGAACCATACACAAAGGCTCAGCTGCAAAGGAAGGGAAACCCACAGACTTACTGCGCCAGTGATGTGTGAAGGTTGCAGGCTAAGCTCTTTGGTGTGGCTTTATGTTTATTTTTTTTAATTTTTTTGGGGTGTCTTCTCTTGAGCGGCAGTGTGGTGTAATGGTTAGGGAACTGGGCTTGTAACGTTAAGGTTGCAGGTTCAATCCCCAGGTGGGACACTGCCGTTGTACCCTTGAGCAAGGTACTTAACCTGAACTGCTTCAGTTAATATCCAGCTGTATAAATGGATCGTAAAGAAATGTAAACTGTAAGTCTCTCTGGATAAGAGCGTCTGCTAAATGCCTGTAATGTAATGTAATGTAATGTAATGAGCAAGATGCTGACCCTGAACCAGTGATGGACAGTAGTGTCACTACAAGTAGCGAAGCTACTAGCTTAACTACATTTCCCAGCAGTGTGGTGGTAGCATCACCATTTCCTAAGTCAAACAGCGGGATTAGCTTTTCATAGCTTTCAGTGAGGGATAGCTTTCATGTAGCGGAGCTATGTTTTCTGTAGAGTAACTGGTAGCTTAGCTTGCTACATTTTCAAAGTAGCTTGCCCAACACTGCCCTGAACTGCTTCTATGAAATGATCCGGTTGCATGAATGTCTAATAAATAACACTGAAAGCTCTTTAAGTAGTTCTGGATAATAGCATCTGCTAAGCAAATTAATAGTACTTCTGTGTGATGGGGCTTGAGAAGGTCACCCCTGCTGTGTTTCACTTTGAGTCATAAGACCGCAGGACAGAAGCATAAGGACAATCATGTCTGGGCCTTACAAACCCCAGACATGCGTGGTCATCAATCCTACGGGCCTTGAGCGTAAGATTTCTATCAGGGAGCCACACACGGCTATGACTTATTCTATTAAACTGGTTTTCCGTCTTAAAGGGGACCTCCGTGTCACGGCATTAACGTCGTCTCGGATTTGATACGGTCACACTCTCTCATCGCGGTGCGTTTGCACCGGTTAGTCTCGCGCCCGCTCCACTGAATCGCGTCTCTCTCTCTCTCTCTCCCTCTCTCTCTCTCTCTCCGTGTTTGCTCAGCTGAGGCCCCCGTGCTTTGAAAACCTCGGAGGTCCCGCACTGTGATGTAAGCCCCGTACGAGAGCGAGAAGGCCCCTGACCTTATTTAATATGTCCTGCTGCTTTTGGGGGAGCTTTACGTGCGTGAGATATTTTGCATTATACATGAAACATACGTTGGGAGGCGCGGCATTGCCGGAGACAGCTGGACGTAACCCGACTCCTCAGTTACTTATCAGCGCTGGCATCCCCACCATTTCCCATAGCCGCACTCCGGCCGAGAGAAGAATCCGCCCTTTGTTTTGTTCTCTGTGGGTCCTGTGTGAATCCGAGCAATGCGTCCCCGATTGTTGCAGAGATATTTAAGAAAATGGCAGCTCCGTCTTGTTGACGCCGCCCCTGCTCCTTGTCACATCCGCGGGGCGTGTGGAAGATCCTGTTCCACGAGGGGGCCTCCCGGAGAAATGTGGAGCGGGGGGGGGCAGAGGGGGGGCGCGTATCCGAAACGAGGGGCGAGGAGCACCTGGCCCGTACGTCAACATGGAGGATAGAATCAGACACTCGGGCGGAGGGCCCGGTTTCACACGCTGGAGCGCCCAGCTGCCCTCTCCATCAAAAGGCTACTTACCGAGGATGACAATAACCAAATCCCCAGGCCGGCTCCGACCCGCGGAGGAATCGGTCCATGTGACCCGCGAACCGTCTCCCTGGCGGCCGTTAAAAAAAAGGCCCACGGTTGCTCTGGTTTGTCGAGCTTGCTCATGCCTCGCCGCTGGTATTCGGCTTAGAGGAGTTCTAGGAGGCGTGTTGTGGGTCTGTTTTACGAATAGGGACAAGACCCCCCCCCCCTCCCTCCTCCCGGGGGTCGTTCAGAGGTCACAGGGGGGTAGTAAAGGGGTCAGGGAGATGCACTCTGTCTATTTCCTTTCTCTGGCCTTGGGAAAGTACACCGCAACTCGCTTGTGTGTGTTTTTTTCCGGTGTGCTCCACGTGGTCCATGCTCCAGTTTTTCAGGATGAACGTAGGAGGAGAAGAAAGAGTGGTAATTCTCCGCTTTTTCGGAGGCTTCTCTCCTGTAGAGGATTATCTCTCTCCTTTCACAGGGGATTATCGCTAACTCGCACCTCGCCAGAAAGACGCGGCACCTGGAAGCCATCATCTTTATGTGTTGTGTGTAAAAGTCGGGACCATAAAATTACAACACGGGCCACTTTAGCCGCTCGGCCTGAGGTGCTGAGTGCCCAAACTGTGTCTACCGCAGTGCATTAGCCCTGGGTGTGGAAGCACTATGAACGCAGCGGATAAAACAACTCTGGATTTTTACTTCAGCTACTGATCAAAATACTTTAATAGGACCTGGAAAGAAACACTCTGCTTAGGGGGGGGGGGGTTGAGATTATATCATCGCCTTGTTTATTTAGCTTGGAGAATTAGAGTTCTGTGTTGAGAAACGGTGCGCGTTCTACCTCTAGGATGTTTTCTGGCAGCACGGAATTGTACTGTAGGGTTTTTTTTTTCCTTCCCCCAAGAGTTCCAAGTGTCAACATGTTTGAAACGCAGAGTCGGTATATTTCCGTTTCAGCGGCGACGTGCTGGCATAATAGCGCTGGCTTAACGCGGCAAATCTGGGTTTTCGGGATAAAGGCCTGACACAGTATGCAGAAAAGCCAAAACAGAATTTTGATCTCTCCGCACTTTCCTCCGAATTATACAGCTATTCCCAAAGACTTTTCCAGGGAAACCAATGAAGGAAGAGTTTGTCTATTTACTGGGGGCGAGGGAACTCACTAAACCGGTTTAAGGATCGTGTTGATTCACAGATCACCTGCCTTTGCACACCGTACCAGCATCTCAGGGTTGGGGGGGCAGATATCTCCCTGAAGCTGCACTGTCTTAATGGCTCTTGTCAAATATCTCACAGGGCCCCTCCCCACTTCCCCCAAGCCTCCGCAGGGTTGTCCCTGGCCCATTGGCTGGACTGCCAGTCTGCCTTCCCCATCCATCCCTATCCCCCCCACAACCGCCACACCAGGATGTTCCAGGTTCGTTTTCAGTCCTGTTGACGAGCCACATTTAGGGCCAGCACCCCCTCAAACACCCCCTGCTCTCACACACACACACACACCTTATCACCTCTTCCGTCTTCCGCACAGGTACTGTTGCACCTTGCGTGTCCGCGCGTAGCCACACTCCGGGATACATTTCACGCAGACGAGCAGCACAAGTGTAAACAGTGAAGAACTTCCACTAAAAAGGATTAGTCATTGCCAACAACGTCTAAAAATACAGATTCTGGAATAGGTATTGGCTCGCCTCAGTCTTTTTTTTTTCTTTCTTTCTCTACCTGGGGTCACGGAATTATCTTACCCAGACTGTTTTTTTTTTATTTCTGCAGTGCAATTATCAGTTTGTGAAAGGACCTTTTGCCTGCCAATGAAAATAATTTATTTCTGTGGAGTGCTGGCCTACTTCTCCCAACAACGCTGAGCTTTCCACAGCTGCACCGCGCTCCGAAAACAAACAGCACCGTGCAGCTGGGCTCCCGAAGACGACGCAGCGAACGGAGAATTTTAATCCACTGTTTTTCTGCTCTTTGGCACAGGCCAGATTCATTCGGTCCTAGAGGAGTCAAGGGGGCGTGGGGGCACACCGCGCCGCCCCGAAGAGGCGACGGAAGTGTTGGGGGAACAGACGCGGGCCAGATCCTGACGCAGATAGGGAAACGCGACGCAGCAGGAAATTAATCCGGAGGAGTCGAAAGTGAGCGAGGAACACAAGCGCCATAATACAAGAGCCCAATCAGCCCGCATAATAGGGTCTCCTTAAGGAATAGGAGGGCAATTGCACGGGCACTTTCAACAATGACAGATGCGTGCAGTACTCCAGCACGCAGGATAACCACCGTTTGGGGGACGACGATGCGAGCGGTCAACCGATCTGCGGGCAGGCAGACTGACTGCGGGGCCACCGTGCTTTCAAAAGGAATGCATCGCTACTCTGAATTACTAAAGCCAATACTTGCGCTATTCGGAGTTCCATTTCCTCCATCTCGATGTGAAAACAAACTTTCGACAGGCCTAAAAACCATTTCCAGCTGTTGCCCCAGCCCCTGGTGGATTACGATCTGGTGCCATTAGGGCAAGACTCGGTGAAGGTTAAGCCTCCGGGAAAATTCAAGACGTATAAATCAAATACTAAAATTGAACTACCCATAGCGACCTTTATTTGGCCATGTGAGAAAGGAACCCAGCCGCACGCCCTATCGCCTTACAGCAGCCCCAATTTCAAGTGACTCTATGTTTCATTCATATTTTTTTTCTTCTCTTCAGATACAATCGAAAGACCTGCAGGCTGAAACTCTTACGGGTATCAGAGATCCGGACTGCCGTGACTCACTTTGGTCAGGTTCCCAAAAAGTGTCTCGCTCGTTTAGACTCCGGATTGGCCAAATAACAACATGCGCCAAGGAAACGTTTGGCACAAATACCCTCGGCCGTGGCCACTGACCAATCAGAGCGAGGGAGCAGCCCGCTGCAGTTGTGCAACGTTCAGGTGGCCAAATGGTTCTGTGGGGCTCAGTAGGTAGAGCGTGGTTCTGTGTGGCTCAGTAGGTAGAGCGTGGTTCTGTGTGGCTCAGTAGGTAGAGCGTGGTTCTGTGGGGCGTGGTTCTGTGTGTCTCAGTAGGTAGAGCGTGGTTCTGTGGGGCTCAGTAGGTAGAGCGTGGTTCTGTGTGGCTCAGTAGGTAGAGTGTTCTGGTTCTGTGGTGGCTGGTTCTGTTGGCTCAGAGGTAGAGCATGGCGCTCAGTAGGTAGCGTGGTTCTGTGTGGCTCAGTAGGTAGAGCGTTGGTTCTGGGGGCTTAGATTCCCGCTTATTGGGGACCACTGGGGACCACATATACTGAAAAATGTATGCATTCACTATTGTAAGTCGCTTTGGATAAAAGCATCTGCTAAATGGCATATATTATATATTGTTATTATTTTCGAAACCTGGAAAACTGGCCTGGTGCGGAGCTGATGAAGGCCGAGTCCGCCCACATCTGGAATACTGCGCGCCGGGCTGGACGCTGTGCCATAAAGATGATGCATGCCTCTCTGAGAATAGTCAGAGAACAGCACACAGGCTCATCCCAGGGCCCTGGAGGCACACATTATGAGGACAGATTGGGTGTACTAAATCTCTTTAAGTTTAAGTGTACAAAGCCCACGGGCAGAAGAGCCAGTGTGCAATTTGAATTAGAAAGAAAATTCCATTTGTTTGAAGATGTAGTTTTGGGCCTAAGTGGTCACCACAGATATATACAGACACACATACACTGTACGTATACATTTGATTTGATTTGATATATATATATATGTATATGTACAGTAAGTGTGCACTGTACATATATATATATATCAAATCAAATCAAATGTATTTGTGTAGCGCTTTTCACAAATGCCCATTACAAAAATATACATATATATATATATATATGCCATTTAGCAGACGCTTTTGTCCAAAGCGACTTACAGTAATGAATGCATACATTTTTCAGTATATGTGGTCCCAGTGGGAGTTGAACCCACAACCCAAGGGTTGTCAACGCCGTGCTCTACCTACTGAGCCACACAGAACCACAAACCACATTGTCACAAAATGCTTAACAAAATGGAACCCAGGCCTAGACCCCCCAAAAAGCAAGCCTAAGGCGATTATATATATATATATATATATATATATATATATATATATATATAAGTATATATATATAAGTATATATATATATATATGTAACGGAAATAGGGGTGTGGGGTTTCCATGCAACCAAGTCCAATAACCCCACAACACACAAGCCTTTCAACGGGTACAAAAATGAGTTTATTGGGGAAAAACTCAGAGGGAGGGAGAGGGGAAAATCACGGCAAACAATCCAAGTCTGTAATCCGTATTCGTTGTCGTGTTTTGTATTCCAAGGTCACAGGCACATTGAGGTTCTCCTCCAATTCCGTTCAACAATGCTCTCTCTCTCTCTCTCT
The DNA here is from genome assembly GCA_029706075.1 of Aldrovandia affinis. Lineage (NCBI taxonomy): Eukaryota > Metazoa > Chordata > Actinopteri > Notacanthiformes > Halosauridae > Aldrovandia > Aldrovandia affinis. Next base: position 1,048,015 of record JAINUG010000073.1, on the reverse strand, counting down.
CTCAGAGAGAATGCTCGGGTTATCCAGTCGGTCCAGGTCATACACAAATATCCAAAGCAGTTTACTCTCTCTTTACTTCCAACAACTCACCACGCTTTTCCCTGACAGTACTTTGCACCTTGGCTAGGGGCAACGCCCCCTCTTTTATTCTCAGTCAGCTGTTAAAGGGTTCCCGGTGTGTCTTACTTCCCCCGGACCTCCATATATGGTCTGAGGGTGGAGCCAGTGTGTCCGCACATACCTCCCCTCAATCACTACTTCCCGCACCTCCCCTGGCTGGCTGCCATAATATATATATATATATAAAAATGTTAACTAAATTTATACTGTAACTACATCTAAATGTATTTTGGCCATCTTTGCACATGACAGTTTATAGTGTTACTAATGACTGCATCTCCTAAACTGTAAGTGGTGGTTCTGGTCCGTGGTTCTGTGTGACTCAGTAGGTAGAGCATGGTTCTGTGTGACTCAGTAGGTAGAGCGTGGTTCTGTGTGACTCAGTAGGTAGAGCG
>JAINUG010000073.1:810000-1042500 GCA_029706075.1 Aldrovandia affinis | reverse complement strand
AAGGCTGTCCGGTGTGCTGCCTGCATGTATGTACAGAGAGTGCTACTGTTTGGGAGACTTCTCGCTCCACGTCTCAAACCACACCACAGCAGAGACCAGCTCTCCAACAGAGGGCAAACCACACTCCGGAGATCTGAAATTATGGCATCCGTCAAAGTGCAGCATTTTAATAAGTTTGAAGGGTGACTTGTTTTTCCCCCGTACGCATTTGTAAGGCCATGACATCCCTTTGTGTTGTGGTTGACTCGAAAAAGGGGACATTTTCATCCCTTTTGTTATTCTTATTAAATAAAGCACAAAGGCTCTACTCTGGCTCTCAAGGACACACTCAATGGAGGACCCATTTCTTTTGTATGGAAAAATTTATATATAAAATAAATACAAAAATAAAGTATTTTTTTTCCCCCATTCGGCCTCATGGCTCATGTGAATTATAAGCGGTTGATAAATGCCCCTTTGGAGTACAAGGAAGACCTGTGTCCATTTCTGTTAGCCTTCAGCCAAAAACAACATTCATGCAAAAAAAACAAAAAAATCTTTTTTATTTATGTTTGAATTTCATGGGCGAATAAAATTTAAAAAAAGCAAACTTTAGCAATTTTGTGGCTCACAGCCATGAAACTACAATAAAAACATAAGCGCACGTGCAATTTTCCTTTCTCAAGCATATGCTTTTATGAAGTACATGCAGATACACTTGACTTTATTATTAATGTAACACTGGATTTGGAGGGGGGGGGATTAAATCCAAAGTGGTGTTTCCACCGTGGAGATGACTGCAAGCTTTGACTCAAAAAGTCGCCCCTCAAAGCAGACAGATGCTGGCGCCCAAACGCGCATGCGGTGGACGGACTGGATTAGCCTTGGCCTCGCGTAACGGCCAGCAGCACCACAACCCACCGCCCATCTGCACGCTGGCTGGGTGTGATGCGCAGGGCGTCCTGTGGTTTAGGCCCACAGGGGGTTCTGTGCCATTGCTGGTGCAGGAGAATAGTGTGTTACCCCGCCCCCACCCACCCACCCCGCCAAATCCCCCCTTGCCCCAGAGCAGAAGTGTACAGGAAGAAAGGATGGAGAGGAGGGGGATTAACAAGGCAGCTGGATCTACAAGGTGCACAGTGACTGTGAGAGTCCGAGCTGGAATGAGGGGGAAGAGGGGTGGGGGGGGTTTGGGCCGGAGCTGCCCCATACATGACTGTAGGGGTGGGGGGCATTAGAGTCGATTGCTCAGCCAGGTGCACAGATTTCGCCTCCAGCATGCCAGACACAGAGGGACGCTTGGGGGAGTTTGGGAAAAGGGGTGGTGGGGGTGGGGTGGGGGGTCACTATGGGATACATGCATATTTTTTGGGAGGCTCTCTGCCTCTGTAATCCATCCAGCGCTTTCAGCTGAGCCTCTGGTTTTCATGTCAACATTTTTCTGTGTGTGTGTGTGTGTCAATCATGGCCCCATTTTAGATCCGCCGTCTACAAACCTGCGGGGACGGCCAGCGTTTCACAGCCCCCGACCCCAACAAACGTCATACCCGCGATCTTCATAATCCAAAACGTCATACCCCGCGATCTTCACGTTTGCCCGGGCCAACGCCACGCACGTTATCTGGTAAAGGGGCCGCAGCGCATCTCTCCAAAAAGGAAATCCCTCTTTTGTTCCTCGAGGAAACCGGAGGAGGAGAAGGAGGAGGAGGAGGAGGAGGAAGGCTGAAGAATGTGTCATTCAAACTCAAACAGCTGGAAAGCGTTTAGCGATGCCTGCGCTGTGACAAAGTTGCCGAGACAGCAACAGCCCTATTAGTTAACAGTCATGTCAGCCCCCTCTCCCCCACACACCCCACCCCACCCCACCCCCCGCTCCTTCCCCCTCCCCCTCCCCCAAAGAAACATCTCCCTGGGCTCTGTTACTGACTCACACAGTGAGGAGGGTTTAGTAGGACAAATCCACAAGCAGCCACTGAGGAGAGGCGCATTAAAAAGAGAGAGAGAGAGAGAGAGAGATGCGTGGGAACGCACTCGTCCCCCGGTGCCATCTCCTCCCGTTTCTCCCCGTTCCTGGAGGAACGGGACGGGACGTGTGGGGCGTGGGGGGGGCCCCCTCAGCTTGGGGTTCGGGGGGCAGAGGCCCGGGCCTGTCTGAGCCAACATGGGGCAGGCAGATTGATCTGAAGGAGGACAGAGGGCTGGCCGCCCTAATTGCAGCCACAATGGCCTCTCCTGATGAACTGCTGATGTAATCCCGCCGTGGACAATGGGCCTCTTTGTTTGGCCAATAAGGTGCCAAAAGTGCTCCCTGTGGCCTTGTTTGATTCCCCCCCCCCCCTCCTCCTCGAACAGATCCTTCTCTCTTAAACCATCTAACTTATTGTGGATCTCCCCATACAAATAAGAGCTTGTCTAATTGAAGGCCAAGTAGCAGATGGGAGATTATCTAAAGGAAATATTTATATTTGTAATTTGTATGTACCTTCCCATTCACGGGAATGTTGTAGTCTGCTGTGTTGTGTATGGTGAAATCAACATGAGCACCAATGAAGTGTGACTTTGTAAAAAACAGCTAATGAGGTGAAAATGGTAGTTACATTGATTTCAAAAGGTTGCCTTCAATGATTGAATGATTTACTAAGTGGCGCTGTAGTTTCCATATCTCTGAACAAGGTAACGGCAACAACAACAAAAAAGATAAACAGTTTTCTTCGACTACAGAAACATCGCAATAATTTTAAATAGAAAAATTTTTTAAAGTGCATTCTGAACCAGGAACCACAGACTAAAATATGACTAACCTATTGAGGTATGGCCCCACAATTTAAAACAAATAAATAACGACCCGTGTTCCAGTAATCTAAATCAGTCAGAGGCATAATGCTAAAATTAGGGCACAGAATTGTCTCCATCCAAACCTCAACAACAGAACACTCCAGGGCCGATTTTAGGCAGCGCTAAAAAAATTAAAAAAATAAAAACAGCAAACAAAGAGGGCCTTAAAAACCATGACGCATAACTGGGGGAATTTTTGTGGTAACAAGCAACAGGACTTTAAAAGCGCAATAAGTAGCAAGCAGATGTCAAGCCAAGTGGCTGGGCTCTTAGTGCGCGCACAGAGGAGGAAAAAAAAAGACATGTCCGCGTTGGCTCGCCCTGGCATGCGCCCCAGTCAATCACGTCGTAGACGAAGGAAACGAGGAGTTATTAAAAACGAGGATTCCCCGCCACTAAGGCAGCCTGCTCCCCCCCCTCCCCACTCCCCACCCCCACCTCCTTCTCGGAGCACCAATTAAGGTAATTAAACACTGCAGCGCGCGCTCTGGTACCTGTTAAAAAGCAAACAATACAATTTAAACGAGCGTCGCCCCGGGGGTCACGCGCTGCCTCACCGTGGAGCTATGCGGAGCGCGAGCGCTATAGCCGGTCGGTCGCTCGCTCGCTCCTGTCCGGGCAGCTCCGGGCACCGGGGGGTGTTCAGTTTAAACGCTAGCAGCAGCCTAGCATCCTGCTCGCCAGAACGGGCCAGTGACTAAGCCGGGAGGGTACTATTAAAGGTAGTTATTTTCGCCCAAAACCACATAATCAATAAAGTCACCCTGAGTAGGCTAGAAATTATTTGAAAAGCTTTGCTTTAAAAAAAAAGAAAGAAAAAGAAAAACATTGTCTGTACATGTGTACATTATTGGTTTTGGTGTGCTTTGCCCTGCCCCTGTTAGAGCAGCTAGCAATGAAGTCACTCCGCTTCGCATAGGCCCCTCTTTACTGTGGATGGAAAGTATCCAGTTCCCTTAAATGCCGTTACCTGCATGTAAAATCGCGTGCCTGCGAAAGCCGTGGAGTGTGCATATTTGGAGGATTAAATGGCAGTGCATTGAGCACGCAGCTCTATTCAAAAAACGGAGGGGGCTTACTGAAGTTTGTCTGGCACGACGTACACTGATACACCCTTTGTCTCTTGGTTTCAGAGTACACAGCGGAACACGGGCTGTTCTCCCTTTTCACCTGACAGGAGACGGGGGGTGGGGGCTTAGCCCGGAGATCTCTGGCCCTTGGCGTTCGCAGCAGCACCGATCAGAATTGAGCAGGTGTATTTGGGCCCTCGTCTCTGGCTCCCACGCTTTACATTCAGAACGTCTTCGCGATGCGTTTGTCATTCCGGCTAGCACAGGGCTAAATAAAGACGAGGCTTAAGGGAGAGAGAGGAGGGGGAGAGAGAGGAAGGCTCACTGTTCGGGCGCGCGAGTCCACTTGTCAGTACTTTATCGATCCGGGAAGTTCATTGAAGCCGCGTTTTAAAAGATCCTGAGAATCAGACTGTTTGTAATTCTGCGCTGCGCTGCACCACTGATTGTTCGCTGGTTAAAAAAATAAACCCGTCCACATACGGACTTGATGGGTCTTTCATTTAGTGGTTTCTTTTGGTTTATATTAACCACGGGGTCGGTCTGAAATTGATCAACAATGCAGTGGAATTTAACATAATTGAAAAAAACTGTGATTCTGTTATGCTTTCAATATGTTAATTTGTTGTGTCAGAGATTCATCTGCTCCCGACAAATCAACTGATTACCCAAACAATAGCTTAAGTCAATCAAAGGTGTTACATATTAATTAGAGACAAGAACACACAGCGTAACTGAATTAAAAGTGTGATTGAAAAGCAAACCAAAAAAGCAAGCCTAGGGGGGAACTCCAGCAGACCAGACTAACTAAGTCAACACAGAGACAAACAGTGAGGCGTTGATTATTTTTGGTGGTCAGGGCATTGTTTTCGAATAGCTGGTCGCACCTGGCCTCCGCTGATTGTGTCTGCCTGACCACTTAGACGTGCGTTTGCATGTGCGTACAGACGAGCAGGTCGGCGGCACGCTGCTGTGGGCTATGTTTCTCGTGGACTTGTGGGCCCGTTGTGGCCTGACAGGCAGGTCTTTGGCCCCCACAGAGTCTCATGGCCCTGGCAAGACACTTGTAAATTTACATTTTACATTTTAGGCATTTAGCAGACGCTCTTATCCAGAGCGACTTAAACAACTGACATTTCTTTACATCCAATCTATTTATACAGCTGGATATTTTTACTGAAGCAATTCAGGTTAAGTACCTTGCTCAAGGGTACAACGGCAGTGCCCCCACCTGGGAATCGAACCAGCAACCTCTGAGTTACAAGCCCAGCTCCCTAACCATTATACTACACTGCCGATCATGTGAGAGGGAATTTGAAAGTCCCCCCATTATGGTTGATGTATAGGAGGGTAGGGGATCCAAGGAGCGTGTGGGTGTGTGTGTGTGTGTGGGTGTGTGTGGTGGTGGATCGGTGGGGGTGTGGAGTTTAACTGGGAATCCTGTACTTTAGATGCATTTGGACAATTTTTGGGACTCACCAGCTTGATACAGGGGTACAGCACTTTTACAGTAACTAAACCGATTCACAAACTCACCTACCAGCCACTACAAGCGCACACTGTCCTTCTGAATATGCGTGTGTTTTGTTGGGGCAGGGGTTCCAATTTCCAATACTCTTTAACTTGCCACGAATTCACATGTGCAAGTTTCTGCCTAAAATCCTTCATAACGCTGGTCGGCTGTGCTCAGCTGTCAACAAGGACACCAAGAAGTCACCTTTCATAGAAATCAAGTGCCGTGTAAAAAGATCAGGCCACCAAAATCAAGTTGGCATGAAATTCACCCGAGCATCGTAACGCGTATTGATATGCCTTAACAAAGGAGGAGTGCAATAGTGAGACGGAGCGAAGCCCTGCGCTTAAACAGTAATGATGAATTGGCAAATGAAGCAGACCCGTTTCGAATAATGCATAAGGGCACATCGGTTTGCTGCTAACATTGACAAACAGGATTAAATCAGAGTGAAGGAAGTGGGCCATGAAACACTATTTGCACTCGAGATAATGTGGCCTTTTCATTAGCATGACCGGAGAAGGCTTAGGATTGTGCGCCCCAGAGGCTGACCACACTATAAACACGAGAATTGGCTGCACACAGTCGCGAGCATGTAATTAAATCAGGCACATTCGCATAGGAATTGTACAAATATGTCGCTGTCAGCAGCAACAATGGGCCTTTGAAAGTGACACAAACCTCTGCGAAGGCCCGCAGACAGGGCGAGGGTACACGGGCCCGCCGAGGGGCTCAAAGCTCTGAGCTGCGTCTGTGCTCGGCGTCGAGAGTGCCTTAATTGGATAATTCCAGAATCATCGGCAGAGCCCCATTTTAAATGATTGTGAACACATGTGGACAAAGAGGTGTAAAGAGCCCTCTGCATTCCCTCCGTCACTGCAGAACGGCGAGCGCGCGTTCTGGCGGAGCGGCACCGTGAGTAACCTCCTCGACTACAGGGATCTGTGGGGCCGAAAGCCACAGCGATCGCCCTGGCAAACAACCTTGCCAAATCCTCTCACAACGGGCCAGATCACGGAGCGCCCGGCTCCCTGAATTCAGCTCCATTTCCGGTCCGGGTCCGCTCAAGATGACGTTTGTTTTTTTTGTGTGCATGCGGCTCTGTGGCACAAGCATTTCAAATGAAAGTCCTGTGACGTTATCGGGTGCTGAGGTCACAATCGGGGGGTCAGTGAGAATCCAAACCAGCCTATTGGGAGTGCAGGAGGCACTATGGTTGAACAGGCCCTGGTGCTGCATATCTGTTTGGTGGGGGGGGACCACAGGCAACAGCAGAAAGGGGGGGTTGGGGTTGTGGGTGGGGGTGAGGGTGTGGGTGAGGGGGTTGGGGGGTGGGGGGGACCACTGGCAACAGCAGAAAGGGGGTTGGGGTTGGGGTTGGGGTTGTGGGTGGGGGTGAGGGTGAAGGGGGGGGGGGTAGACGTTTAGCCTTGACTCTAATAGAGACGTGACATAGGAGACGCGCCCCACCCTGCCCCGGGCTGAGAGCGCCCACGGGCCCTGCACTCCGGTTACAGCCCAACAATCAATTGTCTGCAGTGTGAGAGAGGTCAGACCCCCACCTCTTCATCATATCTGTCGACAGGCATGCACACCAGCGCCCATATATCACGGCAGAGCCTTGGGGGTTCACGCCGACCTGGGGACAGTGAAAGTGAACACCTACATCTGTGGGGGGTTGGGGGAGGGAGAGAGGGAGGGAGGGAGGGGGAAAGAAATAGCTTTCTGCTCATAAGGGGTAACACAAGAAAGGAGGGAACCATTCGGAGGTGCTCATAAAACACAGTCCACGTCTGCAGCCAGTGTCGCCCCTCAAGTCCGGAGGGCAAGGTCTGAGGCCGTATCGCTGTGACGGTGCCCGGCTGGGCAGGGTGCGGACGGCCTGAGGTGACCCCTGGTGGCGAAGACCACACAACACCCCCCATAGCTCCGACTCACACCGGTGCCGGTTGTGAACACTGGTGAGGGGAAGAAAGCATAACCGAGTGACCACAGAGAGGCCAACTACTGCACATTGTTTTAGGAAGCATGTGTTTAAAAAATGTTGCCATAACTGTCACAATAAGTGTTGTAACTCCTTGAATAAATCAAAATTAAAACTTTGCCCCATAGTCACTAAGGAATGCTGAGGTGTAAGGCTTGCTGAGTGGGAGTGGGGGGGGGGGGGGACTTCGATGCAAAGTTCTCCTGATAAAGGGGCCTGACGGGGCAGGCGAGCTCAGTACCCGCGCCCCCTGCTGCACAGGCCTGACCTGCTCCTGCCGCTGCTGCTGGTTGAATCTGATTACAAGCTAGGCCCCGAGGACAGTGGGGTCATTGACAGCACGGGGATGAGCAGACAATAAGATATTATCTGAAGGAATCTCTAGGTTTTCCAAAGAAAATGGTCCTTCTCAGTGTCACATTGACGAGAGGATCCTCAACCTGACATTGAATCAGCCATTTAAGAGGAGGGAACAGTGCCACCCATTCAGGATCGCTCACGAAAAATAATGGGAGCTCTTTTTTCACCCTTGTTGAAGACGTATAAAGGGAAACTCATGAGGGTTTCGCGAGACAAGGCTGTGCAGAAATCGGAGCACGCAGCTGACTAACAAATGAATGCGTCTTCACAATGACTAGATATCGCCTGCACAATCCCGGGGTCTGTGAACGTGGTGCGCAACAAGGCTAAATGGAAAATGCAATATACCCCTGCTGCCACCCCCTCTTTCTTCCCTCGGGGTTATTAGCAATTTCTCTACCTCTGACGGGGGAGGTCACGTTCTAGTGAAACTCCTAAATGCCCGTTGTAATTTCTTGTTGCTCCAAAGTCTCGAGAGAAGGCAGGGTCTGCAGTAACATTTACAGAACTTTAAAAAAAAAGATCACTTACATGAAAGGTCTTATTCCTTGGTTGAAAACGTATTTTTGTTTATTTTCATGTGGTACAAAACATAAGTGCACAAATAAGTAACAATCGTGAACAATTAAGTATACCAGGAAAATATTTTAAGTGAAAGGTTTTTTTCCCCACTTGTATGAAAAGATTGAGTTATTTTTTGTTGTTTAGTTATGAGCTTGTTTGGTGACGCAATTGTTTACGAAGCAAATTTGTTTCCAAGAGAAATCAGATACACAAGAAAACCTGTTCGTTTCTTGATCTTGCCACTCACAAACACACCGACTCACACAAACACGCACACACTCAAACAGACATAGACACTCCCGTTGTAACGTTGCGAAACCTCTCTCCAACCATTCGAATCAACATGGGTAGCCTCATAAATTTCTCAGGTGAATGCTCTGTCAAGCCTGAGCAGGGATCCTGTGTGAACCTACCCTTCAGACATGGATGGAAAGCAGGTCAAGGGACGGATCCATCACACCCCACTTTCTCAAGCTTAAAAGAGCACATTTTTCGCTCTTAATAATACATTGGTTTTTGCTGGCATCCATTCATCTCAAGTTCAACACTGACAAACACCTGCACACTTGCACACACAGGGTACAGGGTTCAGGTTAACTGTAATTCACTGCGGGTAGCCTTTAGGTGCAATTGTATATACTGTGTGAATTCAAGACGTAAACCACACCACGGTCGTACAGTTGAGTCACGTTGTTTAGGAAAGCACCATCATGAAAACAATAGCTGGTAAATGCATGCTTTTGTCTGTCTGCATATAAGATTTCCTTCTTTTTTTTGGCTCTCTACTTTTCTACCAATCATTGTCCTTTCTTTACAAGTCAAGTTTGTTGATAGCTTGTTTCGTGATCACAGAAGACTAAACAACAAATAACATTCAAATTGAGGTAATTAAACTATAGTTAAAAGATGCTTGGATATCAGACCCATTGTCCTGATTAATTGCTCTTACTAAATTATGTATAGATTCAAATGTTTTCTCTAATTATAATAATCATTGTAACATACTCCATCAATGCTTTAAGGGCCTCAAAGCATTTTATGTTAATGGAGGTAACTAATGTGTATTGCCCTCGTCAGACAACACTTGTGCGCAGATGCAAGGATTTATTTAACCACATAAACTAGAGTTGATTAAATGGCCTGATTGATAGAGTCCTATTAGGAATTTGGCCAAAACCCTGGGGGCCACATCTACACCTCCGTAATAAGTGCAATGAACACTTGAATGAGTACATCTGGACCTTAGCTTATTTTCTGATTTGAAAGACGAAGCAACACAGTACTTCACTGCATTGGGGTTCATTTCCCACCTGGTCTAGAGGGAAGACTGCCACCTTCTGGACAATCCGAGAATAGTTCCACCAACAACCTGATCTTCGATGGACAATACATATCCAAACTAGTTTTCAAATGAACCGTGTATACCACAACACATAAACCGTACAAATGTTTTGCCTTAAAATGATTGATGCTGTTTTTTTCAGCTTGTGCTTTTATCCTCAATGACGTTGAGCATTGAGACATCACGTTAGCTTTTAAAAGTGAATCACCTTGGTCTTTGAAGGGTGCCCATAGCAGAATCAGCGAGTTGAATCCGGAATCGTTGTTTTATAGCGAGGGGTCTTTAAAAAAAAAAGACAAACGGGGACATCTTGTGGAGAGATTAAAAAATTACATTGCGTTGACGAATGGCGCTTTCACTGTCAGCTATCATACACGTCATCTTCGGGTAATCACTGCATGTAATCGAATGAAGGAACTAATCATATAGGATCCCCATACACCCTATGCTAATAACGCTAATAAATGTTCACGGAATATTATATTTGTACATTTGTATATGGCTCGGAAGAAAAACTCAGAGTCATGTTTGTAAGCAAACCCCATGCCAGGTGTACATTTTATTTTTACATTTTGTATTCTGTTTTAATTTTCTAAATAGTTGTATATACACCATTACTGGCTCGTTCATATTATCCAGCCACCGTCCTTTTCACCAAGGATACATGCAGTGTCTGCAATTGTAACTCAAATTTATGCCTGTTTCAAAAAATGTCAGATCAAAAAACGATTGGGAAAATTAAATAATATGGAGCAGAAGTTGGCATAAAACCCTGAAACATCGATCCCCGTTGTGCACTAGAGTGCAGGTGGCAAAAGTTAAACTAGTAGGCTAGCCAGCTAACAATCTGTGCCTGAAAGAAACTGAGAACCAGACGCACATGTTAGTTATCCGAGTTAGTGACAAATTATCGGGATTGATCACGAGCGTGAATCATCCGTCCCCAATTATAAAATAGGTAAAATTCATTTTTCTCCGGCTAATTATGCCAATTATGCAATGTTCAAAATAAATAAAACTGGTCAATTTTGCCTAATCAGAAAATAATACAAAATGTCCACAGCCAAAATGTGTACTCAACGTCTTTGGGCGTAAATGCTTGTACATTTTCACCTTCACAGCTCAAAAAGAAAAATGAATCTGTGCAGTGCACCTGCGCGCGCAGCCATGCGTCTACGTCACATGAAATCCAACGCAGGGGTGAGAAAACTACAACACCCTCCAGTCCATTTTTAGACATCCACTCTCGTGTCTCCTTGGGTCGTATTCACGTCATTTCTCGCGATATCACTGGCTAACGCTGGATGCTGTCAGCGGCGATAGGGAGAAGGAGTGCGAATGAACGAGACCAAGAAGTGCCGTAGAAACTGCAGTTAAATCCGATAAAACACAACATTTTGTCAAGGGCTATTGACACAGGAGTAAAAAAACCAAACGAGCGTCGCCTAATTTGTAGTATTCATACCAGCTGCATTTATTATAGAACACGGTCTGGTATATTAACGAGCAATGGCGTTGAAAAGAATTCAAAAGGTGAGTGTTTGTATTGTTTGGTTATTTTTGCTTTGCTGGCTAACGTTAGCAAACGTTAGCTAGCTTGCTAGATGGCTTGCTCGTTCGTTATATATTAAGGCTGTTTACTAGCTCGCTGTTACCGTTGCCGCCAATGGCTTCACTAAGTCCGGTGAATTGTTTTTTGTTGGCCATTTTCTTCAAAAGCCCTAGAAAACAAAACACAAAAGACCAGCAGGCAATGGTGTTGAAATTGACGCACCGTAGCATAGGCTAACGATGTTAGCTCGCTATCTAGCACCGACAGCTGTTTTTTTCGCCGGTTAGCCAATTTATTAGCAAGATAACTAGTCACATAATTTACCACGATAGCTAGCTATATCACGACTGGATTGAGGTCTCAATTTTAACGCGCTAGCGGTGGCTATATGGCGAGATGGCCTGCTAGGACGTATTATTATAGCTAGCTAAGCTAGGTGGGGGAGGAAAGGAGGGGATCGCTAAATCGCGTCCCCCCTTCGTCGGTTATGAATGAGTGAAAGGCTGATGCGCAGGCGTGATGGATGACAGCTGGATGCAGGTTGCCAAATACTGAACCCCAATGTCAATGTTGCCATATATGGAGTGGCAAATGGGGCACGCGGGCAGGCAAGGGTATTTTTAACAGAATTAACAAAGTGCTCAATATACACAGGCGTTTAGCTACATAATTGGACCCAACGTAGATTCGTGTGTTAATGTTTCCTCTTTTTTTTTTTAGGAAACCCGGGCGTTTTTAAAATGAGGTGTCAGTAGGATTCTGGCAGCTTGGCACACGGTATGCTGGGTGTCTCCCAGCAGGGACAGGAGATAAACGAACCTCCTCGATTTGAGTCGTAACTAGCAATAGTTTGACAACAAGCCAAAAGGCTTTCAAGAGTGTCAGGTGCTTCTATTGCGAACAGTCCGCAGTGTGCAAGTGAAATGTTATAAATTGTAAAAGGGTGTCCCAACAGTCTCTCTATACCTATAAAAGCACGTTGGCTAATTTGTTTAATATAACTATATATAGTTAACTATATTATATATATTAAAAAATATGAATTTAATATTTCCTCAGTTGCTTTCTCCTAAGAAAGGCAGGATTTAAGGACAGGTTCAATGATTTGTGTTGTAGTTGACAACTCTTCCAGTTGGAGTCTTGTCCCATTAAGCCCAACTTTACCCTGGAAAAGGTCAAAATGAAGGAAAAAAAAAAAAAACCCAGCAACTTCAAAGCAGTACCTTTATGCCCAAGGGTAAAAACTTACGGGACAACCTGTCCTGAACCCCTAGCGAAATGCGCAAAGCGTTACCTGCCGTCCATGGGAGAAAACATCCGGGTTTTGAGTTGGAGCTGCTTTTGGAAGTTTTCTCCACTGCTCAACGTTGCCAAAGCAACAGAAAATAATAATCTTTTTTGTTTTGGTTCGTTGTAGTTTCTGTAAAAAAAATTCCCCTACATTGTCTAGCCAATGTCCATGCCTTTTGTTGGCCTTTTTGTCTTTGAGGCCTACAGAGAAGTTGCCTGTCGGTCATGTGCCATGGCAGCCTCCTGTGTTCCGTTGACAAATTGCAAGTTCCATCTGAAGGAAGAGCATTCTTATTCGGACATCTGAAACAGCGTACTCAGTATTACAATATTGCAAGATTCGTTTAATATTTTTTAGTTGTGCCTTAGCAGGGGGAACCACAATGGGTTATGAGTAAAATAAATGTGTTACGTTTGTTTGCTATGAAAATGATTTCTTCAGGTGAATAATTAATTTTAAATGCTTAACTGTCACTGGTAATAGTCTACAGCAACATTTGTGGAATGCCATACCGGGTTCAAGTTACTCCAATAAAAAAACAGAGATAAGGGCTTGAGCCCTCGTTAATTTAGACCTGTGCTTTGTAACTGTAAGGAACCAGTGAGACTGTTTATTATGCGCTCACCGTGTTTTTAAAGGTAAGTGAAAAAGTCTCAGAGAATTGAACATGAAAATGCTTCCTTCCCTTGGTGGTTGCGTGACCATGTGTGTTTGTGGTGGCAGTTATGAGCCTTGACTTTTACAGTTTCAGGGGAAACCGCAACTGAAGAATAAAACTTAGAAGGGGAGCCGGGTGGAAACGTAAGGCACCCAGCACTGTAACGGCAAGAGTTAGCCAGAGTTTAAATGCTCATCAGTTCTCTGGCTTCCCGTCATTATATTTCCATGTTGGATGGAAAGCTGTTTTAGTTTATTCCTTCTCATGCAAGTCTCTTCATCTTTTAATATTCCATTTGAGATTTATTTTACATTTTTTTAAAATTAATTTTGTTTCTGATTTCCTCCCAATTTGATAGCCAATTAGACCTGCTATTTTTTTAATGTCAACCCCCCTTTAATATTCCATTTGAGATTTTTACAAGGGTTGAGAGATTGTGAAGGGGTGATGATTGGCATTGGCATTAGCTACAAATAGTTATTCCGTATACTCTGGTAAAAAAAACAAATTTTAAATCCATGAATCAGGAACAGCAAAAATGTAGGGCAGATGCCTCTTTGGGTCAGGTTCCATAAGCGTAATTTTCTTATGCAAAGGTCACTGTTTGGATGTGAATTTTAGGTCAGTTTAAATGTGCCTGGATATTTATGCTGGAAGCATTCAAATGTGTTTAGCGGACTCAAGTTTGTTTTTCTTGCCGATAAGTTCATAAGACATTTTTGAAAGGTCCATTCAGTGTTTATTTTTAAATGCTTGCATCAAACGAACACTGCAGTGACCTTAGGGCAGGCCTCGGTAATGAAGTGCCACTTATTTAGTCTGATAGAGAACACAAAGGCAGCGATGGCCCATGTGCTGTTACTCCTCACAGCCCGTCCATGGATCCTCTGGGTCCAGGTGATCGTTTTACACTCTTGTTGAAATGGACTTCCTTGGAGTCATAGAAAATAGTTTACTTCATAATGTTGCTGGAATACAGTGAGCCTTCGTTGGCCGACTGCTTGGCCTTCACAGCCAGGGGAAAGAAACCGGTTCCAACAGAAGTAGCTGGTGACAAACAGATTTCACCGTTTGGATGCAGCCGTGAAATTTGATCACCGAACGGCAGGCTCAGTATAGCTAAATGCAGTTTTGTCGGTAAAGCGTGTCCTCAAGTCACCTAATAACAAACACGGAAGGATCTACACAAAGCTTTGGTCTGCGTGCTGGTAGCAGACTGCAGGTGTCCGCGGAGGGTTGCGTTGTAAACAAAGCCGGTGTTTTCGCCCGTGACTGCTATCACCAACGCGGAAGGGGGTACGTGTGGGTTTTCTGCTTCAAAATATGCGAAGCCTTTCATGATTTGGCCTGTCGTAGGCGTCTTTGGAGTAGTGAACGAGCCTGCTATTTTACTGTAGTTTTTATGTGCCTCAACGTCTGGCAGTTGGCCAACTTATTTACTGGTCTTGCAAGCAGGGAAATATGCAGAGATTGTTGAGGATAATTAAGTTATTCATAAAAAAAACCTGATGTCAGTGATGGCACTTTTGGTGCATGCTGCTTTGCTCTGAGTCTGTGTGTGGTCCTGCCACTTGTTTCACTAGGGCCCTATGGTTGTGCTTTTAATTATGTGTGACAAAACATTGGCTTGTTTTCTACTTACAGATTTGCTAGAAACCTAGCTGTTGCAGTAGGGATGGCAAGAAGAAATAGACGATAACTAGCTATGCAAACCCCTAGCTTTTACACACATCTAACATGCAGTAATATGCAACGATAGCATTTATCATTCCTGATAACTGTTACGTTGACCAAATAACCCTATACCTAATATGAAAACCACTGCTAACCTGGTACACCTGACGTCTACAGTGAATTGAGCTTACCTGCCTTTCTGTGAACCAAGGTACAGTTAATACGCAAGATGGGAACAAGCCAAAAAACTCAAAACGTTCCTTATCAGATGACATGGATAATTCTATTTTTAATCAATGCCACCTTTAATATTCATGGCCATAGCTCTTGAAAATTAATTGATAATCCTGCTTTATATAGATGGCTATTTCTGCCAGTGACTGTACATTTTTGCAGGCCTGTGGTTCATAACAGCAGAGTTTGAAGGTACACAAAGAGAGGGAAGTGAACTTGCCGTCACCTTGTATTTTCTGTTCCTCATGCTTGCCTGCGTTGTTCCAAACAACACCTTGGGTCCTATCAAAGGAGGGTGGCGTGAACAGCGAGATCAACTGCAACGTGAATGCAGCCAGCATTCCTATTTGTGTAGACCCTGTATGTCCATCGTCAACATGGTATCCGGGGGAGTGATGTAATCCCTGTACTGACGCACTGAGATATTATTTCGAGTGTTGAAATGATGTAAGAACCTTCGCAAAACCTGCTAATAACCCATTGCAAATCCTGCTTCTCGCTTTGCATTTAAAGGCACCTAATTACTAGACAGGTTTTGGCAATTAGTTTGCATTTTTGAGGGTCAAGATTTGACCATATTGTGCACACAATATCTAAGCTAATCGGTAGTGGCCATACTGGACTGAAAATGTTCGATTTTCAAGCGTCTTTTCACTGACTTACCAAACGTATATGGGCTTGGAAAGTGGGGTGCTGAAAGCTGTGGTATAGCATGGCACTGTGAATGGGGTCAGCTATATCTTGCATGCTGATTCATTCAAACCAACTATACTTTTCATAGAAATCTGTGTTCATCTCTTACGTGAAACATAGTGGCATTATTAAGTGACATAAAATAATCTACTAGACCCAAAATGTCAGGGATTGCCTCTTGATTTGATCCATACGGCACTGCAGTACTCTACCTCCAATTTGCTGCATCATAAAAATACGACCTCTTGCCATTTTACATCTGTTGAAGCCATGGAAGCACAAATAGCAAGATAATTAAAATCTTCAAATATATTTTAACCTTGTTTTTTTGGAGCAGAATAAAGCAGCATTTAAATCTGTGAAATGACATAAAAGCCGTATGTGATCGAGAGCACGAAACCAGGGGAAACCAGCTTGCAGGGCAGGTCCGGTACACGCATAATCAAATCAAACCATGCATCTTTTATGAGGTAGACGGTTTGCTCACCAGGGTACTATAGAGTCGTCTTTTTTGGCATTAAGTGAAATGACTTAATGACAAACCATTCTCCTTCTTTTTAACTTGAATGTATTTATATATATATACATTTATATCTAATAGTAATAATGTGAAACTAGTTCTCAAACGTGTGAATTACTGTGAGACCATTCTGGAAATCCTTTGAGACGTTCATGTTAAATCATTTTGTGATTTAGGCTGGAGGCAGAACAAAGTTAAACGTCATGTCCAGCAATTTATTACATTTGCTGCGTGCCATTGTTATTATGATTTGTACGTCAGACAGAAATCAAGTGTAGGGTCTGTAAGGCGACCAGCATTAATGAGGTGTATAAAATGTATAGTGGGCAGTGTGTAGCCAAACTATGGCAGCAATCACATGCATAAATGTGCCTTCGCGAAAGTCACCCATTACGTGCTAAATTCGATCTTTTGTGCTTGGTAATATGCACCTATTGTGCAGATTGTTTGAAAGGTAGAAAAGATCTTTTCCTTTTGTATTAATACGGGTCTTCGGAAGGATTGAAGATGAAAGATAAAAAGGGTGTCATGTCAAACCATGGCCATTCTAACAACCAATCACAGAGCTCTTTCACATTCTGCATTTGATCTTTATTTTTTTCCCTCCCATCTTCTGACGGGTCACTTCGGTGCAAAACATGTGGCGTGACATACTAATTCGGTTTTACGTTGGATAAAGGCCATCCGAGGAATACTTTAAATGGCATAGTTTCAGAGGCTCCTCGGTAAACTTGTAAAGGTGTAACCGGTAAATGCACTTGTTCTAAGTGCAGGTTGCCCACTGCAGCCTGGATTCGAGGTAACCAGGTATGCCTGGTGCCGAGGCTGCACCGGCCTGGCTCTGACTGGGAGTCCCGCTCGGCAGGGTGGAAGGAGGCCAGCAGGAGTTTGTGTGTTGGAGTGACAGTCGATGGCCTAGCGGGTTTCGTCTCGGAGGAGGCGGTTCGGTTTGCCTTTGTCACTGTCCTGGTCCCAGAGTCGCAACTGTGAATGGAATGTGCAGGGGGCAAAGCTGAATAAAAGAATACATCTTAAATAAAAGAAAATGGAAAAAATAGTTTCTGTATTGAACCACATGTTCCTTCATACAAGGGCACTCAGGATCATAAGAGCATAAGAATACATTTTGACATTCAGCCCGTCTAGGCTTGTCATTTACCAACTCGAGAGCGTCCAGCACAGTCTAAAGCAGGGATGGGCAAGGAGGGCCGTATCCGTTTCTGGATTTCATGCCAACTTCTGCTCTTAAGTATTTTATTAGCCCAATCATTTACCTGATCTGACATTTTAGCTAAATCTCTTGATAAGCCCATGAAACACAGCTGAAGACTGTTCTTGTGTCCCCATACTCTGGTCTAATCTACAAGTGAACCAGCATTGGTGTATCCAATTAATTAGTTAATTGAGCCACAGGGGTAATTGGTAGAAACAAAAACCTGCACACACACCGGCCCTTCAGGACCAGAATTGCCCACCCCTGGTCTAAAGCCTACACTTGAGCGCCCCAAGGGCCTCTGCCTCCACTACATGACATGGCGAACGTCCTGATATCCGTGCAGAATTCACCTCCCACCTGTGTCCTATGATTTGCTGGCAGAACTCGACCTGAAAAATCTTTTGTAGTTCACTTTGTTTATGAATCCCATTTATGAATTTAAAAACCTCAATCAGATCTCCCTTCAGTCTCCTTTTCTGAAACCTGAATAGGTTGTGTCTTAAGTTTCATACCTGGAACCAATTTAGTTGCCCCTTTTAGTTTTACAAGAGGTTGTACAGGTAACTGCTATAATAAGGGCGACACTTGAGTAAATGAGGGGTATAAAGTATATTGAAAGCAGGTGCTTCCACACAGGTGTGGCTCCTGTGTTAATTAAGCAGTTAACATCCCATCATGCTTAGGGTTATGTAAATAAAAATTCTAGGGCAGGCCCAGTTGAAGTATTTCTATCCTGATGGGAATGGTCTCTTCCATGATGACAATGCCCCCATCCACAGGCCACGAGTGGTCACTGAATGGTTTGATGAGAATGAAAAATGATGTAAACCATATGCCATGGCTGTGTCTCAGCCACCAGATCTCAACCCAACTGAACACTTATGGGAGATTCTGTAGTGGTGGCTGAGACAGTTTTCCACCACCATCAACAAAACACCTAATGATGGAATTTCTCATAGAACAATGGTATTGCATCCCTACAACAGAGTCCCAGACAGGTGTAGAATCTATGCCATGGGGCATTGAAGCTGTTCTGGTGGCTTGTGGTGGCTCAACACACAACTAAGTCACTTTATGTTGCTGTTTCCTTTATTTAGTCAGTTACCTGTATCTTTCTCATAGTTTGGGGCCCAGACCTGCATACAATACTCAAAATGTAGTCTGACAAAGTTATTGTATAACATCAATATAAGTGGGAGTAGTAGTAGACTTCGGTTTATAAATTATAAATCAAGCTTTGCGCATGTCTCCCAATCAGCTCGATTTCACAACCCCATGCAGTCATCACCACTGCCTACTTGCTCAACACTATATACTCCTCCTTACTCCATAAAAAAAATATATATATATATATATATATTACTAACCTTTTTCTTCCCAGTGTTACAGGTATGGTACGCAGATGCCTGCACTGATCTCTTGCGCGAACTATGATTGTTCCTACCATGTATTAATGCACATCTTGTAAGTCGCTCTGGATAAGAGCGTCTGCTAAATGCTTAAAATGTAAATGTAAAAAAAAAAAAGTAAATATGTAGTGAAATTTCTTCATACCATTTTTAAAATCGGCAACAAAAAAACCAACACGGTAGCTTTATTTCCAGGATTGCAATACTGTGGCAACACAGTGGTCTTGGGGAAAGGGATGGAGAAAGTGACAGGAACCTCCTGCCCAGAACGCATTCCGAACTCGCCAGCGGATCGATCTCTCCGGGAAATGGCGATCAAGTGCTCGGATTCACCCGGGTTTCACGTTCACGTTCACCCCAGTTTCCGCGTCCCGAGCGCGACGAGCATTCGAACGCCGCGGGCCGCCTCCCCTTTTACGAAGCGAGTGACGGATGTGAGACGCAGAGCGGGGGGGCTGCGGCGGCCCTTTCAGCCGTATTGACAGATTTACCGCGGGCCCCGTTGCCTTGACAGTCCAGACCTTATACAGCCGGGGCCTGTGTTTTTAAATGGCGGCAGCAAGTGCGCGTGCTAAAGGCCGAAGTTGAGAGGAGGCCGGGGCACTCGTTAGAGACACTATTGATTACCTCACGTTTACCAAACAATCAGGCCTAAATGTAATCCGTGATCTCAGGCCCCTGGTGTAGAAGAAGTCACAATGGCTTTTGTAGTTCCGCTCCAGGGCGTGTTCCTCTGGGGCAGGCTTCTAAGTAAATGGGAGATACCTCTCACAAGGAAGACTTTCTGTTTGGTGATAAGCAACCAGATCTTGGCCATCAACGTATGCCAATCAATGGTAAAGCTGCTCCTCTCTCTGTTTAGATTTTGCAAGGCATGCAGGAGCTATGTTTAGCCTTCGGAGGAAAGAGACACGGTGTTAATGCCACACACTGGTTGCAGTTCTTGGTATAGCAAATACAGCAGATTCTGTTCAGAGTAGAAATCCCTTGGAGCGTCAGGGTTTTTGGAGACAACTTTTAACAGCGAGGATTGCCCAGACACATGAAGTTACACAGCTTTAAAACATTTCCATTGAATGTTACATTTACATTTACATTTTAAGCATTTAGCAGATGCTCTTATCCAGAGCGACTTACAAGTAGTGCATTAATACATGGTAAGAACAATCATAGTTAGTGCACAAGATCAGTGCAGTAATACAGCAATAGACATCGTTACAGGCGTCTGCGTATCATAGCTGTAACACTGGGAAAGAAAACGTTAAGGTTTTTTTTGTTAGTTTTTTTAAAATAGTGTAGAACAAGTAAACAGTGGTGACGACAGATTGGCTAGATGGACAGTGTTCAGTGGTAGTGGAGTCTGAAGAGGTGGGTTTTAAATGTTGCCGTATTTAGAACAACCTGAGGCCAGATACAGTATATAATCAAGGATCTGTTCTCTGATTTTTTTTAAGTATTTGGTGGCAATAAAAAATAAAAACAAGTCTGGGTACATGTTTGAGATCAATTGCAGTGGAGTAAATGGATGTGAAGTTACCAGCACTGAGGGCTAACTTTAGAAAAGACCTTTCTGGTGCTATGAGTCAGATGCTAATGCAGTATGTTTGTCCAAAATTGCACGCGGTAGTGAAGTTTACAGGTTGTTGGGAAGGAGTAGTTTGAGGAGAAATTCTCCAGATGCTGAACTTAAAGAGCTGGTCCTTTAACTCAAATGCCCTTTTGTATTTGTTTTTGTAACGGCTCTGCCTGGCGCCAAGTGCTGTTACGTGATTTGCAAATGTTCTGTAAAGGCACGGAGTTAAAATAGCGGCAGTGAAGCAAAAATGGCCTCTGTGTTCCAGTGATGGGATCGCGTTTCTAATGGGAGAGAAGTCAGTCAAGATGAATGACTTGCAACTCTCTTCTGTATTCAGCTGCAGACCTCAGTAAATGTAGCAATATCATTTTTAAATATCCCCCTTTGATAAAGGCTATATTTGGTCAAGGCACACTCCCAAAAAACAAAAGGGTTGCGTCAAGCTTCGCGTCGACGTGAAGTGCCATGTGAACGTAGCTTCAACCCTCTAGCTAGCTAACAACGTCTACATTTTTTAAACATTTTAAGCATTTAGCAGACGCTCTTATCCAGAGCGACTTACAAGATGTGTATTAATACATGGTAAGAACAATCATAGTTAGCGCAAGAGATCAGTGCAGGAATACAGCAATAGACATCATTGCAGGCGTCTGCGTACCATACCTGTAACACTGGGAAGGAAAAAGGTTAGTGGTTTTTTTGTTTTTTTGGGGGGAGTATCGTGTTGAACAAGCAAACAGTGGTGAAGACAATTTAGCTAGATGGACAGAGTTCAGTGGTAGTGGAGTCTGAAGAGGTGGGTTTTGAGTCTCTTGTGGAAGATTGCAAGTGATTCCGCGGTCTAATCCAAGTCTTGCGCCACTTCATACGTCAGAAGGCAAGAACACTCAAGCATACATACATGATCCTGTGCACTCAGATTTCCCTCGGATATACTCTAAAGAAGTGGTTCTCAACCTCGGTCCTGGGGGCCCACTGTGTGTGCTGGTTTTCGTTCCAACCATAATTGCCACCTCTCCATTGTAATTAGCTGTTAATTTGTTCTTAATTAGACACTTTCCATTTCTATTAAAGCAAGATTTACTCCCTTAAAGCCATATGTCAGAAATAGCTGTGCATGCCATGAACAATAAACGTCCCATATTCACATCCCCAGAATTTTAATGAGTCAGATCAGCTAATGCTCTCATTTTCTCTAATGCGCTGTATGACACATGAATCCTTTAAAAAGAAGGTTATGTATTTTAATTGATTCAATTGTAGACTGACAGGTGAAATCAGTGGGGGCCTATTTTTCGAAAGTGGACAGCCGGCCACTGAAACCATTTGTGGAAAATTGAGAATTCAGTGACAGAGCAATTGGCAACGAGCCAAACCTGCATTGTGTTCAAATAAGTTTAAAGAAAAAAAATGATGGTAGAACTTACACAGATGTTTTCAACAACCTTAATTGATCAAGAGACTGGCAGTAACAAAAACCAGCATACACAGTGGGCCCCAGGACCGAGGTTGAGAACCACTGCTCTAAAGAGCTCATATATGTATTTCATGTGTAGGAATTATGAAATACATATTTTACAGCATTAATACATTGTGGGATTTCCCTGCTTTATAATGTTCGAGATTGTCAAAGAGTGTGTGATTCTTGCAATCCTGTACTGAAATTCGAGCCCTGAAAATCTTTAGATAAAACAATTAATTTATTTTCAGTTTAGCTAGCTAAGAAAATCCTGAATAACCTGTCATCTTATGAGATTAAAATATTGCTCATGCTTGTAAAGATTTGTTAGTTTCATCTTATGGAAGCCTTCTGTTCTACAGCTGCCTTAGTTTTTCTTTTCTCTTTTCCTATCTGTACTGTCACCTGTCTGAACTAGGAACATAAATAAGAATTGGTGTCCTAAAAAAGTGCTTGGGGGGAACACTGTTCTATGCAGCTGTCACTGTGTGGAAATCAAGACACTGCCCCGCAAAGATGTGTTCTTTCAGGTTATTTATGATCAAAAAAATTGGTTTTCAGATTACTTGTGAGCAAAATTTTCTCCAGAGACTTACTGTAAATCCCCAAATGTGAAATGCATCTAATTGCTGAAATACAACCAACGAGCAGCAGCTCCTCAAATCCAAAGCAGAAGACACAGATATTTCTCTGATATTTATTTATTTTTTAATAGAAAAAAAATTGAAATAACATACCAGGTGTTCGCACTTGATGTTTGCCAAAATCTGGTGTGCATTTCTGGACTGAATGAACGTTTCATGTCGATCTGAGCGAATGCGGTGATAGTGTGTCACAGTCCCTTCCAGAAATGCTCTGGGCTCATGGCGCTACAGTGTGCAAAGGCTTACCTCCTGGATGTGATGACACTGTCAGCATGGATCCTTTGCCTAATGAAAGCCTTTTCTCTGTTACTTTATATGGAACACAGTTCTTCTTCTTGTCATCTGATCAGCAAACACCATCAAACTGTCAAAAGTCCCGTTTTTGGCAGCACTTCAGAATCCGACTAATCTTACTCCAGACTGCTTTTGATGGAATGAACATATGCTGTGGAGATGGAAGTGTTTAAATTGGTTGCTTGTCATTGAGGACCCACCATACAACTGATGGGCTACACATTTTCAGACAGAGCCTTTTATACTTTCAACAAATTAGACGGTTATGATGCAAGTCCTTCTCCAACTATGGTCAGCGTGAAGAAAAACAAAATCTTGCATCTCCAAAAATACAACTTTTCAGGAAATAAGAAATGTCATTATTACATTAGACTTTTGACACTATACTAGTTTTAGGTGTGTGGTGTTCTCAATAAGCCTTATCAGTCACGGAGCCATGACTGTACACAATTGATGATGCAAGCTTTGTATTCATATATCAAGCTAAAATAAAATGAGTTGATGTTATGCACCTGTAGGCTGCTGTTCTGTTTATGATGTTTAAATTAATTCCTGGCCGATGTTTGTTTTTGTTGTCTCTCTCTCCAGGAACTGACGGATTTACAAAGAGATCCTCCAGCACAATGCTCAGCGGGACCAGTTGGGGATGACTGTAAGTAGAAGCCAGAAACCCCCCCCATACAGCAAGGGGTTCCTCATGAGTATATTCTAGGTCTGCCATTTTGTTCCCTCTGTATCTGAAGCCAGAGGAGTCTTACAGTCAGCAGCTTAAGAGTACGTTTTCATTCTCGTAGGGAGCCGACAGGATTGTGTGATTTTATCGTGTCAAATTTTATGTTTTTGTCAGGTGCTTTTCCATATGGCGTTATTGATCGTGCATTTATAAAGTCTTCATGAAAGTCTGCAGTTTCAGAAAATGGGAATTGTAGATCTAATTCAGTGTACAGGGCTTTTGACTGAATAAGCATGACTATTTAAACTATTACAGTCTGAAAATTATGGTAAACGGTCTTGGTAAATTAAACACTGAATTCCCCCCCAAAATATCATTAAAAGTAAAAAGTCCCAATCTAAAGTTTTTGTTCGTGATTCGTTTGATTAAACGCATATCCAACAAAGAATATAAATTGCTTTTAAAATGAACGTATTGTTTGAACCTGATGGGGTCATTGTAGAACCACATTTTTTCCTCCCCCACCCAAATGAACTGCAGTGTATCTAAACCTCAGTGATCTCTTTCATTTCAGTGTTTCACTGGCAGGCCACTATCATGGGACCGGTAGGTGGACTCTCCCCCTCCCTTTTCCATATCGGTTTATTCCTCAAACCCAATTGTGTGCTCTATGGCTATGCCTCGTCTCCCAACTAGTCCCCTGATTTTGCCTCTGCTCTCTGCCGCGTCCCTTTCAGAATGACAGCCCATACCAAGGAGGGGTGTTCTTCCTGACGATTCACTTCCCCACAGATTACCCCTTCAAACCGCCAAAGGTGAGACATTTCACCCCTCCTTTGATTACATTACATTACAGGCATTTAGCAGACGCTCTTATCTAGAGCGACTTACAGTTTACATTTATTTACAATCCATTTATACAGCTGGATATTAACTGAAGCAATTCAGGTTAAGTACCTTTAGCTCAAGGGTACAACAGCAGTGTCCCCACCTGGGGATTGAACCCGCAACCTTAACGTTACAAGCCCAGTTCCCTAACCATTCTACCACACTGCCTGCCTAGAAAGATTGAGATGTAGCCTAGAAAAATAATCTACTTGCATCATAACGCATGCAAAAAGAAAGACATGTAGCATACGCTAAGTGCTATTAATATATATATATATCAATATATGGCATTTAGCAGATGCTTTTATCCAAAGCGACTTACAGTAGTGAATGCATACATTTTTCAGTATATGTGGTCCCAGTGGAAATTGAACCCACAACGTAACTTACATAGCGAAGTCTTGAGTGATTCATTTCCAGTGTCAGTGAAGACTACATAGCGTAGTTATAACCAAGAATCATGCAAAACTGGGTGTTTGTGTCATAGAAAAGTGTTAAAAAAATAAAATGGTGATGTGTCATCAGGCCACAGTAATTTAGCTGCATCCTCAGTTTGATAAAAAGCCAGCAGCTTTCAGAGGGAGCAAAAGTTAATGTTATTTAGCAGAATTGTGTTTCAATCACTGTATTACATTTCTAATCATAAGCAAGGTGAGCTAACTAGTGCATTTCACACCAATGCGAAGACCATGTTGTTATTCCCAACAGAGAATTTACATTTCAATTGTTCCTAATCCCCTTTTACCCTTGTTATCTTGGTGGTACCAAAGGTGTGAATCAACAGCAATCCATGGGGAGATTATAAGTGTTTAATAATTGACAAATGTATTGATTTAAAATGTGGTAGTGTGGCCATAACATGGTGTTGGGAACAAACTGAATGTGTCATTATATACTTAACTCTGTTGGAGTTTACACTGTAGGTGTTGATTATTAATTGTGTTTGCAAGTGCTGAGGAAAAACAATGCTACAGCTTTTAACGGCACGTCGTGTGAACGTAACTATAACGGTGTCAAAGAAGTAACACTTTCAGAAGTGTAATATCATACAGATGGGGACAATGTCGTCACCGTTTTAGCATTAAGTTGAACTCTGCCAGAGTTTGGCCTGACACCGCTGTTCTTGCTGTGTGCCACAGGTTGCATTCACGACAAAAATCTACCACCCCAATATCAACAGCAATGGCAGCATTTGTCTGGACATTCTGAGGTCGCAGTGGTCCCCTGCTCTCACGGTATCTAAAGGTCAGTCCCTTTTATCGTTCTTTACGAGCGCGGATCGTAATCAACGACAGGAGTGTTGTGGGGAGAGAAGCTGTACCACAGGAAGTCTTTTTCGCCGAGGCTCATTTTGAGAAAACGTCTAAAGTGACAAGGAAACATCCCTCATGTTTAAGGCCGAAGCCTTGATAAGCAAATCGTAAATGCCTTGCACTGATGAGAAGGGTGTTTCCAGTTCTGGCGCGTCTACACATCTCAAGCCCACCTGGCTTGCTGCAGACAAAACTACTACTGTTTCCAGAAGGCAATTTGGAGCGTATTACTTTGAGTGACACGTTGTAATTGGTCCTTAAAAATGGAAACACTTGGCGGAAAACGCAAGGCACGCTAGCCGTGATTGATGGATAAAAAGCCAGCGGTAATCAGATTCCCCGACTAAAGGGTAGCGGCTTTTCTACTAAATCCGCAAAAATATAAAATACTGTTTCAGTATAGTGCAGTCATTTATGTGGTACTGTTTAACATTCTTTCTCTTTGAGGAAGTCATGCTTGTGTGGAGACCAAATTTGTTCACAAAGTGTGCAGTTTTTACATTACATTACAGGCATTTAGCAGATGCTCTTATCCAGAGCGACTTACAGTTTACATTTCTTTACAATCCATTTATACAGCTGAATATTAACTGAAGCAATTCAGGTTAAGTACCTTGCTCAAGGGTACAACGGCAGTGTCCCACCTGGGGATTGAACCTGCAACCTTAACGTTACAAGCCCAGCTCCCTAACCATTATACCACACTGCCTGCCCTGTTTCTTTGCGAATGTAAAGCAGGATGCTCTCGTGAAGTAAGTGTGAGGTTGTCTTTGGACGTTTGTTCAAACGGTTGCTCGTCTGTTTTGTGGCCCTGCAGTGCTGTTGTCCATCTGCTCCCTGCTGTGTGACCCGAACCCAGATGACCCGCTGGTACCAGAGATCGCACACACCTACAAAGCAGACAGGGAAAAGTGAGTGTCTCCCTCAAAACTGCTCCATTTTAGCCTCTCTGTGACAACCGTTTTCTGACTCGCAAAATCGTCCGACCACATTTTTCATATTCTGCACATTGGTGTCGTGCTGTGGGTTTTTGTGTTTGTGTGAACGGAGCTCTCGTTTTGTAACTGGCTTATTGAACTTAAGGGGTAGGCGTGTGACAAAGCGGTCTCATGGTCAGCATCAAATATGAAATGAAATGAAATGAAATGAAATGAAATGGATTCAATTGAGCTCCCCCCCCCCACCCTTTTTCTCATTTCAGGTACAACAGACTAGCGAGGGAATGGACACAAAAGTACGCGATGTGAGAGAACCTACGAAATTAAAACAAAGAAGCAAAGAAACACAAAATGTTTTACATTAACACTAGCAGAGAGGACAAGAGAGGGGAAATGAAATAAACCACACACTCTGGAGAGAGAGAGGGAGAGGGAGAGAGAGAGGAAGAGAGGGGGAGAAGGAGAGAGAGAGAGAGACAGACACCAGTGCTTCTGTACCTGGCTGCTGACTGCCGAGGTCTGCCATGTGCCATTTACCATGACCTGTGTGGGTCTGCCATGAATGGCCTGGGCGAAACTGCACACCACCACCGTCTCAGAGAAGGAAGTCACCTCCTCAACTCTTGAGTGCCCTAGGCCACCACCCTGGAAGTGGGGAACTGTCTTTTACTATTATTCTTATTCTTATTACTACTATTATTATTAATATTATTATTATTACTGTTATTACACTGAATGCTAAATATTGGGTTGAGAAGTTGGGAAGGGTCTCGGCTTGGCGGCTCGCCCCCCTTTCCCACGTTGTGCTTCGCGAGGCCCTCTGGTTGTTGTGTTACCGTATGTGTACGTATGCTGTGGCCCTCTGCCATATTAATGTGAGCGGCCCCCTCTCCTCTTCTGACGTCGAACCAGCTGAGACGAAAACGCACCACTGCAGCGGAGGGGGTGGGGGTGGGGGGGCCCGACCGGTTCTGCGTCTGGCAGCTCGACTTCGCGGGTCACACCGAGCCTGAAGGGGGGGGGGGGGGACGTGTTATGGCCTCTTGAGCTGTGGGAAATAATCAGGCAACAGTGTTCTATTCAAAACGACGCTCATTTTAATACGGCAGAACTCTGTATGCACATTTATACATAGGTGCACTAATATTTGGGGGTAGTTCGTGTTTGTGCGGTGACAGGCAAGCGTCCCTTTTTCGCCCCAGCCCCAACCATCTACCCCCTCCTCCCCTCCACCACACCTCCCCACCCCACCCCCCGCCACCTCCACGTAACAGACAACTGGAGTTTTCTGCCCTTAGCTGGGATGACGCCTGTGGTCATGGCAACAACATGGGAGAACAGACTATTCTGGAATAAAAGCCACTTTTCCACCCGCGTTCTCCATTCTACGGTCTGCGATCCACCCCACACAGAGATTCATCGAAGGGGTTGGCATCCAACTGTGACGTGGCACTCTGACCTTTGACACAGGAAGTGTTCCCTCCCCCAGAGCGTAGCCATAGAGCAGGGCGACTGGGCCTCACCCCAACCTTTACTATTCATCGACCGACTGTAATGAGCTGCTGTTGTACAACCGCTTTTAAACTAGCTGTTATTCGCTTTTGGTTTTGGTGTGAGATGGGGAGGGGCGGAAAAACAAACAAAACAAACACACTATTTGCATTGCACACAGAGTTGCTGGTTCAATTCAAAAGGTACTAGCATCCTCCCAGAGACTTGCATTAAAGAGGATCGTGGAAGGGTCCCATTTCAGCGTCCCCTCTAGCGACGAAACAAGTCCGTCGCCCGCACACACACACACACACACACCGAAAATCGATTCGCATCGCGGTGAAACGAACGCTTGAGCCGTCTTGCCAAATGCTCGCAGTTCATTCAGTGAACGGCATCTTGAACGTGCTGTTAAATTCTGTTCTCTCGAAGGGTATTGGATGAAACTGGAAAGAGAAAAATAAAAAGGACAGGCTAACTGTAACCATTTGTCCAGGTGAAATTGACAGTGTGTCGGCCTGCTCTGAGGAGGTGGGATATTTGAGACGTTTGTTCCCCCTTTTGATCTCGCGCTTCAATGCACAGATCTGTTGCGAGCCCACGCGATACTTATGAAGCATGCTTTTTTTATTTTTATTTTGAGATGTCAGATTGTTGAGCCATCGTGCTAACTTACATTTTTTTGAATGCTGACTATAGATACGGTTCTCACCCTCATATACTGTGAAGTTATAGACAACCTTTCACCTGTGTTTCTCAGTAGTGGAGTTTCCATACCAGATTTTTGGTTCAAGCTGCTGTAGATGTACACTCATTTACATGTACGTTGTTGTTCTTCGTTTTCTCGTAAACATTAACGAATGACTCCACCCTAGAACTTGATCAAGGCCGTTTACTAAAGTGTCTGAATTGAAGGTGTGGACACTGCGGTCGTATCCCAGAGCAAGGTGCGCTACTTAATTGGCTCCAGTAAAAAAAAAGACGTTTGAAAGGGTCACAGAGAGCTTTAGTGTGTCAAATTGTTAACCCGTGTATATCATCTGTTTGTTCAGTGACTACAAAGGTCAGCCTGCCAATTTCCATATGGAAATGAGCGCTTAATTACGCTCATAAAACAAGCTGTGCAAAGACCAGAAGTCTCCTTGGAAACTCCCTTATTCATAACTGTACCTCTAACGTTCGCTGTTATCAGTTGTTTAAGTCAAATTAAAAAAAGACTCACTCCGAAATGTCCCTTTTGTTAGGTGCAGTGAGTGTGTACAATCAACGACTGTGTATTAAGCAATGCATATGTTCTCTCTCCCGTTCCTTTCTTTCAACAAGTGTTTTACTATAATGAATGTATCCAGGCGCTAGGTTTGTTTTTTGGGGGGGGTGGGTGGGGATACAATTAAAAACTGAAATGCCAATCAATGTGATTTGCCTGCCCTTGACCATTTCAGACGGAGCCCCGGTCTTACCATGCCTCACACAGTTCAGGTGCTGGAGGTGAACGTGTGCGTTTCGATTTACCGCCGAGAATCCTCTTCAGTGTGCGCTTCCGCAATAACGGGGCGATGGCGGAGACTGAAGTGGCCACGTTTTGGCAAAGTGCACTAGGGGGCGGGGTGGAAATGGGCAAGCGTTTAGTGAACCCAACCGCCTTGTGAACGAGTCCATTTTCACCAAACGCTTATTTCACAAGGTCATTTGAAGGTCGTCATCGGAAAGCGCAGCAGTGGTTAATGTTAACTGGCCGGGTCGGTAGTTCAGGCAGCTACAGGGGGTGGAGCCGCACACTCACAACGCGCTCTGTCCCGCCACACACTCCGTCTCCTGGTGGTTTTACCCCGGGACTGGATGCCACAGGATAACTTTTTTCTCTGAAAAGGGCTGAGGTTTCTACCCCCTCCACCCCCCTCCACTTTTAATGGCTTCCTAAGTCCCCCCTCCCTCCTCAAGAGCGGTACTGTCATTTCCATAATTAAGGCTATGATTTTGGCATCCATTTTGTTTCCTGTACTACAAACAGCGTGTAGATTTGCAAGAGAAATAAAAGTAGGGAAATGTCACAAAAAAAAAAAAAACAGGATCCTCAACATACCTATGGTATTCCAGAGTGCTTGTGTGAATGTACCTGTTATGTGGGCTAGTCGCAGGGTAGAACAGTAGATGGTTAATTTAGTGTTTTAATTCACTGGGAAGAGGTCACTAACTGTAGCTCACTTGTGCTTTTTTTTTTTGTATTTATTTTTTATTTATTCGCTATTTATTTGTCTTCGGGTCATCAGCTTGAGGGCAAGCGGACTCAATTCGTAGCCCGTTCCTTTTCAGAATCATATTTTCTTGGATTATCCTATCGATTGGTGCTGTGTTCTCTCAGAGTAGGCCGGCAATTTGCTGGTATTCTCTGCACACTCAAAAAAATAAGAATAATTTATAGCCATTTGCAAGATTTCAGGGATTTCATTACAATTCGTTTGCCTCTCTTCTCTGACACCTCTGACAAAATCTTAGCCTTAACTGTTATGTTTGTTATCCTGTATATAGATACTGTAAAATCTCAATCAGGGCTTTTCATTTTTCTTTTTTATTTCTACAACTGGGAAGCCACCATTTCATTTTAGCGGGAGTATAGGAGGGAGAATTTTCACCTACTTACCCCCCTTCCCCTCCCCCCAAATCAACGCCCTTGCTAACGTGATATCCTGGACTACCCCAGTTTGAACTGTACAAAAGCCTCTCGAATTTGAACATGGTTGTGTCTGTATGTGCTAAAGCTCTCTGCCCCCCCCCCCCCCCCCCCCATCACTAACACCATTTCCCTCCTATAGCGTTCAGGTTTGGTTTGACTGCGCGGAAGCACCAAGGTGTCAACACTAAATTAATAAAGCTCCTTTTGTTTTATAAGTTGTCTGAATGGGGTTTTTTGTACACAATCAAGAGACACCCCTGGCGGGAATCAAAAGCGGGCTTGGATCAGAGGTATCCTGTTCCACAAAGCAAAACAACGTGTGATGGTGATTTTCAGTGTCTTTGCAATGCAGTTCTTCACCATATAGCATTTCAGCGATGCCAGTTGTGAGTCAATATAGTCCATTATCCGGCACAGTGTGTTAATATGCATGCTTCCCCAAACAGAAGGGTGTAAATGGCCGTTTATAGGCCAGAAAAGCATATTATGTTCTTCGCAATATGTTTTGCCATGTATCTAGTTTCATCATGATTTTGTGCAGTGTCAGGCCATCGAAGCCCCAGCAGCCAAATGTCTGTGTTCTGCTCTTGTGTTTATTAAATATTTAAAAAGATTAAAAGCTCCATAATGCTAAAGGCTAGCAGTAAATAAACTTAAAATTTTTAAGTGCTGAATTTTACTCGCTGTCTGAATACAAATGAACAGGCTGAATGTGAAACCACTTGCCCAGCATGTCACCTGCATATCAATGTTTGAGATTTGTCCCATCCTGTAGTGTCACACTTCAAATATTAA
The DNA here is from genome assembly GCA_029706075.1 of Aldrovandia affinis. Lineage (NCBI taxonomy): Eukaryota > Metazoa > Chordata > Actinopteri > Notacanthiformes > Halosauridae > Aldrovandia > Aldrovandia affinis. The sequence continues at coordinate 1,010,861 of JAINUG010000073.1, read as the reverse complement.
AAGGAGAAGTGTTGGGTGTATAGCTTCTTCGACCAGAGCACGACGTACATCTCGATAAGTATGTTTAATGCAAGTCAACGTTCTGTCCAACTCCGCTGTTCAACGTATCCTCCATCATCTGTTCTGTATATGTGCCTGCATACCGATTTAAGGACCTTTTGAATTAAAATGAACACTTTACAGACCTCACATTGCTGTGTTCTGTGAGGGGGGATTTCTGGACATGGTAATGTGAAGAAATATTTCATCTGTGTTTCTGTCTTTGTTGACTGAACCAAGAATCTGGAATCAGCAAAACACAAAAAGCGGAGCCACCATATTTCAAAGAACAGAAAGTAATGGCCATTGCTCTTATGTTTCTGCATAATAGAGTATTATTATCTGGTTCATTTAGAGAATGCACTTACATACATTGCTAGCCTAGCTAGCTATCTTCAAATGTTCTTGGTTGGATGTACAAAGCTGCTGCTCAGTATAAAAAAAAATACAATATGGCAAATCAGGGTTGAGAATATTTTCTTTGAAAGTTGTTAACAGAGCTCATGTGTGCTTTTGAGTCAGTTGTAAGAGATGAATGCAATCAACGTCAATCTGCCTGCAGCTGGAACCACTTGAAGGAATCATTTATGCGTAACGGAAATGACTGGCTTGATTTTTATGATTCCAGTAAGTCATACTTGGTCATAGTCTGTTTGGACACACCCATTTCTACACTTCCTGCTTTGTGGAGATTTGTAATATGAATGCGGACAGTGTTAATAATTTAAGGAACATAAAATACCGCGTGCAAACGCGTGGAGAGAGAAAAATACAGAGGAGAAAAAACCAGCAGTGTGTCTGAGCAGTGGTTTTCAACCTCGGTCCTGGGGGCCCACTGTGTATGCTGGTTTTCATTCCAACCATTATTGCAATTCCTGAAGTATAATGAGCTGTTAATTGTTTTTGACTAGACACTTTTAATGTCCAGCGAGGGATGATTTGCCATCTTAATGCCACATTATGTCAGAAACAAACACTAATGTTACAAAGAATGAATGCTCTATATTTAAGGACTTGTAATCAGTCAGATTAGCTCTCACACAACTATTGGTTTCATTTCCTGTAATGTGCTGTGAGACTACATTTTAATTTATTGAGTGACCTAAAACTGAAGTCCTAAAGGTGAGGACACCTGGTCATTGAAACTATCTCATTTGGCAGAACTCATTTTGAGTTAATATACGCCATTTAGCAGACGCTCTTATCCAAAGCGACTTACAGTAGTGAATGCATACATTTTCAGTATATGTGGCCCCAATGGGAATTGAACCCACAACCTAAGCATTGCCAACGCTGTGCTCTACCAACTGAGCCACAGAGAACCACGTTAGAAGACAAAGCAAACCAATGGTAATGAGTCAAATCTGCATTGTTTTCAAATTGATCTCAGCACAAATTATGGAACCTAAACAAATGTTTTCAACAACCTTAATTAAGCAAGAGATTGGTTGGAATGGAAACCAGCATACACCGTGGGCCCCCAGGACCGTGGTTGAAAACCACTGGCCTAGAGGTTCCTTGTGAATGGGCAGTCTAAGACTCATTTTGACTTATAACATAATTCACCATTCATTCACTTTCATAGCTTTATTTTGTTTGGGTGTACGTACGAGATAGAGGCGCCTTAACCTCACGTACGGTATTCTTTTATTTTTCATTGTTACGTTATTTCATAGCTATCACATTGAACCTCAATTGCATTTATTGTTTGAGCTGTGAACATTTTGGTTGTATGTCCGTATTTCATTTCAGATTCCCTGTTTGGTTTACATGAGTTTACATTTAGAGTTACAATGATTATGTTTGAAAATTGCATGGAAATGACTGCACACAATGTTAAAATACTTACAAAATATTTTGTTAAAACATTTTCTAGGGTGTCGATTTCTGTTAAGGTCACACATTGGATTTATCCTTATTTTCAGGGAGTAAACTCAGGGACATCATTTGCAAATCAATGGGTGAATCAGAAGTGTCACAACTAATAGGAGTACTCCCATCAAAATACTGAAAAATGTATATCATATTTGTTCAATAGTGGATTAAACCAACACTCTAAAATGTTTGAAAAATGCGGTCAATCATGTTTCGCAGGAATTTATGATTTAGATTGCAAGACCTGGGGCCTGTCTCACAAAGGAAGTTCATCGTAGTAAGGGTATCTTTGCGTTAGCTGACTACACGAAACCTAACAAAGGCAATTACGGCTAACCTACCAACGATGGTGAACAATCATAGTTATCAGTGCAGTAAAACGGCAATAGACATCATTGCAGGCGTCATACCCATTGGGAAAGAAAAGGTTTTTCCATGATGCTGGTTATCGACTCGCTCTGTCAACCCTGATTTTTCCGATCTAGCTATGAGCGCGTGCACACAAAAGGGGTGGTGTTGTAACACAGCCAATCACATGCAACATGGGGAGATCCAGAGCACTGGTTCACGAAGCAGGATTGGTGGGTTAGCGAGCTAACTTTGGGCTTAACCCTGGGTTTTCGGTCTCACGGCTGTGGCTCAACCAGGGCTGCGGGTGATCGTAATGTGAGTGCAATCTATTGCACCAATCACTCGGGAATCATACAACAGTATATTTTATTCATTATTGATAACTATATATATATAAAAAACTGAATATTTGCTCAGGTTCTCCACATCACCAACAGAATACGTGTAGGCCTATGTACCGGTGGCTAGAAAACGTAGGGCAATACATACAGTTTGCTGCACAGTGATCGCATGGCTTCGACGAATGGCATTTGTGACATGCGGCTCTAGAAGTTTGCAAAGATACAATATTCCCTCCGCAGAGAATCTGTATCTCTATGATATTTTTTTTATCTGATTACGCAATTCTCTAGGATTGGTGAGGCTATTTTACAGAGAGCTGATTGGTGATGGAGCAGACTTTTTATAGAATTTGATCCTTAACCTACTCCGTAGCAGGTTAGGTTCACGGCATAAGTTACCATGGCGATGCAACCCGGTTAAAAGTGAGCCACAGTCGTGAGACCCAAAGTTAAACCCATGATTACTTTTTCTTTTTTAAAAGTGGCTGCCCCTTGCCCTCATATGACAAAGTGACCACATATTTTCCTTCAAGGGAGTTTGGCTCCTGTCATTAAATCTACACGCAGCATTATTTTGGTAGTACCTAAAAACGTGAATCTATCTATGCTTTCTCACTGCATACTCCTAGAGCTACTGGAACACAGAGCTTTAATCCAAGCCTTGCCCTTGACGCGACCCTAACGGATAATAATGAATACATTGAAATGATGAGAACATAAATTCATAATTCATTGATTCTATTATAATTTGTATGTTCTTATGTTATGAAAAAAACAATGTTTATTTTCTCATGTGCACTCGTTCAAATGTATACAGTACCTGTGTGTTTTACTTTTTTAATTTGTATTCTGTATGTTTGTATTTTGTTATGCTACGCTTTGGCAATACTTACCATTTGTATTTCATACCAATAATTAAAGCACATTGAAATTGAAGTCGTGGGCGGAGGAGTTCCCCCTCCCACCGGCAGAGGGCGTCTGTTCAACGCAGTTTGCCCTCTCGCCCGTGGCGCTGGCTCTCTCTCTCTCAGCGGGGGCCGTGCGAGAGAGAGAGAGAGAGACGTGCGCGCTGCGGCGAGGCTCGCTTCCTGTGTGCGTGCGCGCGAGCGAGAGAGAGAGAGAATAGCTGAGATCCATATCAGCGGCATCAGCCTTCTCCGCTCAGCCGCCTCTCTCGTGTCTGTGGCTCGGACTGTACGGGGCTCCAGGACCGAACGAAAGGGCGGTGGAAACCATGTCTGTGAACCTGAGCAAAAACGGCGCGGCGCTAACTGCCGCCTACAAGGAGGTGGTGGACGAGAAATCCAGCACGAACTGGTAAGAGATGAAAGGGCGATCGCTCACTGGGATAGTTAGCAAGTGTTAATTTCGACAGTTGTCTCGTCCCTTGTCCACAAGTAATTTACAGCCACCAGTTCGTGTGATCTCACACATTTAGGCAACCGAGATGCTTGCTATCTTATCGTGTGTGCGTCCATAAACTAGCTAGGCGCGTCACACAGATTTCCTGGTTGGCAAATAACAAACAAAACAAAAAAAATTACGTTGGCTAGCGATTTTTTTTCTGTGTAGGAAGCAGATTTTTGTTTGTCTTGGCACAGTTTACTCGCTTGCTATCCGCCCTCCTCTCGCATGCTCCTACGTGTGCATTAAAACAGGGGGGCGTAGCACACATTTACACGCATATATATACGCTCGTTATCTCCACGTCCACAAGATTACGACGATAGCTAGGTTATTGGCCAGCAGGCTAATGTCGTTGCTACACACTCGCCTTTCTCCCCGAGGTTACGCAGGAATGTTGGACTCCCCTCCACTCGGCTGCTGACTTCCTGCCCGGTTGGTTTACAACGTTAGTTTGTTGGCAGTCTCTTCAGTGTTAAACGTCTGCTAGCTAACGTTATTTAATGCTAAATATACATTTGTGTACCCCCCTCCCCCTTGCTAGTACATAGACACATTAATTGTTACTTCATTTTAAGGAACTCATACTTCATTATGTGAATGCTGGTTTAGCACGCTTGCTGCCTTTTGGCCACTCCCAATAGGAGAACTCCGTGTTTAAAATGGCTTGCCCTACTGATGGGAGCGAACAATGACATTGTTTGCATTACTGTGTATTTATACCTGGCCAGAGGTCGCTGCGGACAGCATTGTCTTGCTATTCAACTTGAGATAACTACAATTCTATTGCATGATTGTGTACACGGGGATTTCTTGTATGTGGCAAATGTGTATGCAAACGTCAAAATGATTTAATTGCGTCAATCGGGATATTGTAAAAGTGTAAAGAAATAAACAAGAGAACAGTGCCGAAAGCAAACTTATTTAAGGAGGTCAAACTGTAATACAGAGCTCGAATCGCTGGTGGAGAAATCAGCCTACTTTTAAAGGGTAGAGAACGTACCTTTAAGGGTACTAAACATTAGGCTTATCGACAAGGCTGCAGGGAAGTGTAGAGTAGACTTTAATGCAATATGTTGGAAAAATAAAACGAATGGTATTCTGTAGACGTTTGTATACCTTAGGGCAGGGTTCCTCAAATCACGGTCCTCGTGGGCCGAGCACTGCTGTTTTTCCCCACCCTCCCTTTACCTGGCAGTCAGGTGTGAAGACACCTAGGTCAATCAATTGCACTAATTGTTCGATTAACTACCTGAGAGAAAGGAAAACCAGGATCGGATTTGGATTCGTGGAGCCAGAGTTGAGGAACCTTGGCATAGGGTTTCCAGTGAAGCTTTTAAAAATACGTGTATCAAAGATCTTACAGTAATTTAACCAACGGGTCTACGCATTGTACCAATAAAATCGCTTAACTGGCCTGGATTGTAGCACTTGGTCAGTGTTTTTATTAATTTATTTTCTTCAAGAATTTGTTTCAGATTTTATCCCATTTTCTCCCAATTTAGTAGCCAATTACACCCTCTAGTTTTCATAATCCCCCCCTCATATTGTGAGTTTGCTGCTGTAGCCCTGTGACCGGCAGTGACAAAGGCAAAGTATCGTCTCCTCGGAGACCGCACTCACCAGGCTGTCGACTGTAACTGCGATACTACAGAGCCACTCCTGTGCGCAGCAAACTTCCTGACGGCTTCCCTCCCCCCTTCCTGGGGCGGACAGCCAATTGCCGCCCCCTAGTGGCACTCCCGGCCAGAGCCGACTCTGGCGCGGCTGGTGGAATTGAACCCCAGTCGCAGTGGCCAGCGTCGAACGTTGTAACCATTAGACCGACCCAAGGTCAGTGTTTATTTTATCACCATTGTGTCCACATTGTTCCATTGTTAGATTTTCACCCCCAGTCAAGGCATAAGAGCAGAACAACCCACACCTGCTAATCTTTCCGGTTGATTATTTAATCAAACTTGTTCATCGTTTCTGTTGATTATTACATCAAACATGTTAATAATTTCCTAGTGTGGTGTACCTGCCACATAGAACTGCTCAGTTTGATTCTGTTCTAGGGATGTTAATGATTAATCGATGAGCGATCAATCGCCGTTAAGAATTTGATCTATCAAGCGATCAAATGAACGATTATGTATCACAGTGGAGTTATCCAACAGCACAAACTCTAGTGAGTGTAATAATATTGCTTTGACAGTTAAAACCTTGTTTATTTAATAAAATATATGGATCAATATTTCACAAAAGAAACAATTTACAACGACAACATTGTTTTGTTATATTTTGCATAGACATGTATACGTAGATGGCTCATTCACCCTGTTCAGATACGTTTGCGTGGCCACCATATTGGGGCGGGCAAGATCCGCGTCTAAACAAACGCACGTGTACTGAGAGATGCAGAATTTCACTGATAAAATCTACTGTAACTCACTTAATTCTCAACCATTTCTTGTGACATTTGGCTTGTTATATACGTGGGAAATGTCTGCATAACACACATATAACATGCAGGTTACTTGATTTCACAATTGAGTTTCCTCAACGATTTCCCACAGAACCTGGCTGTGAACACGGTATTAAGAGGAATTAGCCTTTGCAAAAATGCCACAAAGTTGTGCAAAGTGGGAGGAACCATGGAAGCAAGGCTTGTGGGGTAACTTTTCACAAGTTTGTGGCTATTTTCACATCACTTAAATGATCGACAGATATCACCATGATGATAACAAAACATCACGTTAGGTAGTTGTCAAACCACTGTGTGACCAAGGGACTGAAAGTGACATTTACTTGATAGTCATCTAATTCGTTGTTGTGGAAGCCACGTAAGGTGTGGATTTATCAATTTATTATAATCTCATCCTCCCCCCAACACACACTTGTCAATAAGACAATGTACCAATAAGACAACGAATAATGAAATGGCCACTTACTTGTGAAAGGTTATCCCACGAGCCTTGCTTCTACGGTTCCACCTATTTCTACAGCCAAATGCTGCACAGCTTTGTGGCATTTTTGCAAAGGCTAATTCCTCTTAATACTGTGTTCACTGGCAGGTTCTGCGGAAAATTGTTGAGGAAACTCAACAGTTGTGAAATGTGGAAATCAAGTAACCTGCATGTTATGTAGAACTTTCACACGCATATAACAAGCCAAATGTCACGGAAATTGGTTGAGAATTAAGCGAGTGACAGTAGATTTTATCAGGGGAAGTCTGCATCTCTTAATACACTTATGTTTGTTTGGATGCGGATCTTACCCCCTCAATATGGCGGCCGTGCAGACGTAATGCAGCATCTACGTATATTTACATATCTGATATTTTGTATAGCCTAACGTTACCTCAGCCGACAATAGCACGGTCTCTTGAATTCACTAAGCACGCCTAACGTTACTTCTCAGAGTTTTTGGTGAAATAAATGACGCCGAAACAGAAGTCGAAAACTTTCTGAGGGACATTGTTAATGTGGGCGACGATCGATCAAGAAAATGTCTTAAAATGAGCATCCCTAGTCTGTTCCCTTCTTGATTTGGTCACATAAGTTTGTCAGTGGTTGTGGCAGGACGCTTAAAAATCCACAAGTTGTAGCTCATGCCACACGGTGTTGCGAGACGCCCAGTCTCGCCATGCTCTGCGTGGAAACGCGACCCAAACCCATTACTTACCGTGAAATAACACGGAGGGTTTGTTTACGCGGCAGTTATTTAATTGCGGTGTGCGCTGACTCATTATGGGAGATGAGTTGGGCGGAACTGAGTGACTCAGGCAAAAAAACACACAAACGGAGCGCATCTCTACTGCCCGTTTTAAATTCTCCACTTTCAGCACGAGGCTAATTGGCTCATTACAAATCTAGTTAATTTTGCACGTTAAAATGCACAACACAGTGACGAGCTGCACTTTGCAGTCGAGCCTTTCTGCTAACGCGTGTGGAACGGAAGAGAATATTTAGACGACGACGAGCGACACCTTTCAGACGCCTTGCGGGCCCCACGCTACCCAAAGCAGCAGATTTAATCAACCGTGAAACCTGTTGATGGCGGTGCTTAACGGTGACCTATATTAATTAACCTCCGTTCCGCATCAAGGGGATTGCCACTGCACTTCTAGAGTTCAATTAAGTGTATATAACACACACACACACACACACACACATCAAAACTATGTCAGCAGGGCTCATGGTACATATTTGTGGGCAAGCACAAAGTGGGCAGGACTTGCTATGGATGCATAATGATGGAAAGCAGAAGTGTGTGTCTGCCTGTCTGTCTGTCTCTCTCTCTGTCTCTGTGTGTGTGTGTGTGTGTGTGTGTGTGTGTGTGTGTGTGTGTGTGTGTGTGCTGTGCGTGCGTGTGGTGTGTGTGTGTGTGTGTGTGCTGTGTGTGTGTGTGCGGGGGTGTGTGTGTGTGTGTGTGTGTGTGAGGGTGTGTGTGGGTGTGTGTGTGTGTGTGCGTGTGTGTGTGTGCGGTGTGTGTGTGTGTGTGTGTGTATATGTGTGTGTGTGTGTGTGTGTGTGTGTGTGTGTGTGTGTGTGTGTGTGTGTGTGTGTGTGTGTGTGCGTGCTGTGGTGTGTGTGTGTGTGTGTGTGTGTGTGTGTGTGTGTGTGTCACTGAGAGAAATGACATTAAGAAATGACATTAAGATGGCACTGCTACATGTGGAGCCTTATTTTGTCACTGAAAATCACGATACAGATTAATTAGACAGTGAGCAAAACCAATCTGAACTGTGCTGTCATCTAGTATCGAGTATCCTAAATTAAGCTGTTCTCTTACGTGCGGTTTTCTACAACTCACACTGAGGCTCTTGACAGTTTATTTTTTGTTAGCTTTTTTTATTTTTTTATTCTTTGAGACCACACACTTCCTCTAACCAAAAAGGAGACTATGCTTCTGAATGGGCCTGCAAAGAGGAAGTGCACAAAAGCCTTCCACCTCCACACAGGCACATCTTTGTTTCAAGAGCGAGCTCGAGTCTGCCTGCACAGACAGGAACCTCTCTGGTGTGGGCTACCTGGAGCAGGTTTGTGCTGGTTTACACTGCTCACCTGCATTGGAAAATAAGGATGTTAGTCTGTAGAAATGCGCGACCCAACCAGAACAATGAGCCCAGGCACTGAGCATGTTCTGACCACAGTACACCAACTTCAGACCCGAGATGGGGAAGTGCACACGCACGCATTGTGATCATTTGTAATCGGTTATTCGACTGAATATGAAATACTGGCACTTGTGTTCGATGGCCAGCTGAAGTGGAGTGGTGTAGCTTAATCAAAGGAGTTATGTCCCCCCACAAACAAGAACAGCGAAAACTGCCTTGTTTTAAATGCAGACGCTTTACAATTTGCAGGAAAGCAATGTCCGCTACAGTGTACATAAAACCAGGCATCAGAACTGCTGTTGCCTAGGGGCCTGTAATGGAAGTCCGTTGTCAGGCGACTAGTTAGCTCTAGCAACCGTAGCACAACACTCATTATTGAGTGCACATCTGTTAGTGGCCAAAATGCTACAAGCATTATCCGAGTTTCCACATGCCTGCTCGAGCTGAATGCGTCTGTTGTTCTTGTGCAACCCGATACGGCGGTTTGCATTTCAACTGATTGAGTCTCACCTACTGCTCAAGTGCCTTTGACCAGACGCCACATACGCTGGCCTTGTCCATATTTAATTTGTTTGAAAAAGATTGAGCAAAATTGATGCGTTAATTTGCGTTTGCCCAACCAGTTTGGTATTAAGGAAGGAATCCTTGTTCTTTGTCCTTGTGCTTGGCCTCCTTGTTAATCTGGTGTACGGCACGGCAGTTGAAATGTTTGTTTTGGTGCACGCCTTCCTCCGGATTGCTTGTCTTTGGGTTGGGCCAAACCGCTCCTGGAGTCGGCCACCGCGTTGTCATGTTAATGCTCAGCGGACACACCCACGGCTCACCACAGAGCTGACCTACATTCACGGCGGAAACCTAGCATTCAGGTGATTGTGAAGTCCTGATTGCTCTCACGAGCGTATGCGTGAACTCGCAAGGTGGCGGGAACGGCTAATTTAAAATGTCGGCTAAACTTTCGGCACCAAGAGAGCGAGCGCAAGCCAATCTACAATTAATAAAGCCAACTTCAGGAAGGGTAACACTGGGTTTGATAAGCAAATTATGGCTTTGATAATATGAAGATAAAAAAAAAAAAAAAAAAAAAAAAAAGTTGTGGTTGTATTCTAACCTGGCTGTGAAATGTAAAGTGTGTGGTTAGTTCCACAGGAAGACTGTTTGTGTTGCCATCGCTGGCCTGCGTAGCAGCGACCGGTTCGGACGGCACCATCATCTCCTCGGCATCTAATCACACCTGCTCTTTGCATGCCAGATTGCACTCGCTTTGATTGCCTGTCACGTAGACACGTAGAGCATGGTTACTGCCGGACGTTTTGAGTCATGTAAAGTAACTGTGGTTTCCTCTGCTGCCCCCCCTCCTCCACCACAGCTGTTGCTTTCTGAGCGTGCTCAGTTAGGTCGTGACTGAGAGGATGCGCTTTGTTAAGAAGACGTGTCAGAGTGAGCTGAGGAACGGGCCTGATCGGGCCGTCTCCACGGCCGGGCCATCTTGTCCTGTGTCCACAACCACCTCGATCCTTTTGTGCTTGAGCAATCTTCTTTTCATTTGTTTTTAAAGAATTTGTTTCTGATTTTAGCCTATGTTTCTCCCAATTTAGTAGCCAATTACACCATCTCTTTTTCATACCAACCCCCCTCTCGTATTGTGAGTTCGTTGCCGTAGCCCTGTGACCGGCGGTGACATGGGCGAAGTATTGTCTTGCCAAGCCGTCGACCGCAATTCCGGTACTCCAGAGCCACTCCTATACGCAGCGGACTCATGTCGCCTTCCCTCTCCCCCTCCCTGGGGCGGACAGCCAATTACCACCCCCTAGTGGCACTCCTGACCAGAGCTGACTCTGGTGCGGCCGGTGGAATTGAACCCCGGTCGCAGTGGCCAGTGTCGAACGTTGTAACCGCTAGACCATCCGGGAGGCTCGGGTTTGAGCAATCTAAATTACCCAGGGTGCACCTATACAGCTTTCCCCTGGTTCTGTAGCTCCACATGACCCCCGATACATTTGCTTAAAGCTGTCTGCAATTACCATATGTTCCCCATTGGTGTCCAAATAATTCCTTTAGGAAAGTCCCCCTGTCGATTGTCAATTAAAATGAGTACCGGAGTAAAGCTTCTTTTTTTTCCCTGTTTTGTTGTTGTTCAGGTTTGTTTAATCTTGTGTTGTTTTCCCCCAGGGCCTTGTTCACTTATGAGGGGAACAGCAACGACGTCCGATTGGCTGAGAAGGGAGGTGAGTGCAGTTTGGTTTGCTGTGATTGGATTGTCGTGGTGGCGAGAGCGCATCTCAGGCCTGCAGCTTTGCTTGACTGTTGTTTTAGGTCGCCATATCGTTGAGGATCGATAATTCTGTACATAATCTTATTGGTTTGCACGTTTGGGAGTTTTACGCTGTAGTTTGTGCTGGCGTTGATGTTTGTATAACGTTTATGTTGGCATCTGTGCCTTGTGTTTGTTCATGGTAATGTCTGGGGTAAATGTGTGTGTCTGTACTGATGTGTGTGTCTACTGACGTGTGTGTCTGTACTGATGTGTGTGTCTGTACTGGTGTGTGTGTGTCTGTACTGGTGTGTGTGTGTGTCTGTACTGGTGTGTGTGTCTGTACTGGTGTGTGTGTCTGTACTGGTGTGTGTGTCTGTACTGATGTGTGTGTGTCTGTACTGATGTGTGTGTCTGTACTGACGTGTGTGTCTGTACTGGTGTGTGTGTCTGTACTGGTGTGTGTGTCTGTACTGGTGTGTGTCTGTCTGTACTGGTGTGTGTGTCTGTACTGACGTGTGTGTCTGTACTGACGTGTGTCTGTACTGGTGTGTGTGTCTGTACTGACGTGTGTGTCTGTACTGGTGTGTGTGTCTGTACTGATGTGTGTGTCTGTACTGATGTGTGTGTCTGTGCTGACGTGTGTGTCTGTGCTGGTGTGTCGTGTGTGTCTGTACTGACGTGTGTGTCTGTACTGATGTGTGTGTCTGTACTGGTGTGTGTGTCTGTACTGGTGTGTGTCTGTACTGGTGTGTGTCTGTACTGATGTGTGTGTCTGTACTGATGTGTGTGTCGATGTGTCTCAGATGGGGGCCTGGAGGAGATGGTGGAGGAGCTGAACAGCGGGAAAGTGATGTACGCTTTCTGTCGTGTGCTGGACCCCAACTCTGGCCTGTCCAAATACGTCCTCATAAACTGGGTGGGTGCTACGCTAACGCGCACACACAAACTCTCCGACAAACTCTCTTCTCCTCAATGGGCCATTGTTAACATCCGCAGCACTGAGGGTTGTTCATCCCTTCTTTCTGAACTTTCCTTAGTCTATAATTATATATTTTTACATTTATGGTTCAGTTATCTGTCCTCTCACATATGTATGTGTGTAGGTAGGAAGTGATGACATTATGCCTCTGTGTTTCAGACTGGTGAAGGGGTGAAAGACTCCAGGAAAGGGCTGTGTGCCAATCACGTCAGCTCCATGGCCACTTTCCTAAAGGTGAGCGGCGATCGCGTGGGCCACACCCCACCGGGTCGGCCCCTCTAGGAGGGGTGGCCACACCTGAGCAGGGTCCCCATCGCTTTGGTCACATATCTTGTGATATGTCCCGTGACAGGATTGGTGATCTGATGAACCACTGCTGCTATTGTGTGTGTGTGTGTGTGTGTGTGTGTGTGTGTGTGTGTGTGTGTGTGTGTGTGTGTGTGTGTGTGTGTGTGTGTGTGTGTGTGTGTGTGTGTGTGTGTGTGTGTGTGTGTGTGTGTGTGTGTGTGTGTGTGTGTGTGTGTGTGTGTGTGTGTGTGTGTGTGTGTGTGTGTGTGTGTGTGTGTGACAAAGCCTGCTACAGGATGTGAAACCAGAGACAATTACAGGAAAGCAGCAGACAGTGTGAAAGTCTCTTGTGTGGAGGGTTCTGCAGCAGTCAGTCCCCCCGCTTCACCTCGCAGGAGAGGACAACAGAAACGCACTGTGCGATCGCACTGGCCTCACATCTTAAACAGTTTACCAGATTCGCTCTTCTTTTGGACTTTCTCCAAAGGCTTTGAGCAGGCTTTGCCTTTGAGCTGCAAGGCTCTTTCCACGTGCAAAGTTCCTGTATTGCAGGATGTTTTATTTATTTATATATTTATTTTTCTTTCCTGTTTTTCTCTCAACTTGGTGGCCAATTAATACCCTTTATTGTTCCAACCATCCCCTCCACAAGCCCACTGTTATGATAATGGTAGTAGCAGGAACGACGAACCGCCTCCTCCGAGACAGAACTCGCTAATTGCCGACCGTGATTCCGATACGGCCAGAGAGAAGCTTTTCTGCAGCGAGCTCATGCCAGCTTGCCTCCCCCTCCCTGGGGCGGACAGCCAATTGCTGCCCCCTAGTGGCACTTCCGACGGAATCGAACCCCCAGCCGCAGTGGGCAGCATGCATCCCTGTCGAACGCCTTTATCGTTACGCCACCCGGGAGGCCCCTCTTTGTATTCCTTTAAGGAGAAGTGAGCGCTGAAGCGCTAAAACCTGCCAGTGGACAGCGTGAGCCTGCTCGTTTAGCACCACGCTCGCTGTCTTGTTCTCTCGCAGCGTCGCATGTGGGTGTGTCATTCTGTGTGGTTCTCTGTGGCTCAGTTGGTAGAGCACAGCGTTGGTAACGCTTAGGTTGTGGTTCAATCCCCACTGGGGCCACATATACACATATACATATACTGAAAATGTATGCATTCACTGCTGTAAATCGCTTTGGATTACATTACATTACATTACAGGCATTTAGCAGACGCTCTTATCCAGAGCGACTTACAGTTCACATTTATTTTACGTACAATCCATTTATACAGCTGGATATTAACTGAAGCAATTCAGGTTAAGTGCCTTGCTCAAGGGTACAACGGCAGTGTCCCACCTGGGGATTGAACCTGCAACCTTAACGTTACAAGCCCAGTTCCCTAACCATTATACCACACTACTGGATAAAAGCGTCTGCTAAATGGCGTATATTATATTATTATTCCTTCGGGAGCGTCTGACTGTGTGCTTGTTTTCGTTCCAGGGAGCCCATGTGACCATCAACGCCCGCGGCGATGAGGATGTGGAGCCTGAGGTCATCATGGACAAGGTGGCCAAGGCCTCGGGGCCAACTACAGCTTCCACAAAGAGTCCAGCCGCTTCCGGGACTCCGGCCCCCAGGGGCCCGTGGTGAGTCTCCTCCCCAGCTCCCAGCTCCGCCCGCTCCTGTTCGCACGCGCTCAGACAGCGCTGACGAGCCCTAGTGCTCCGAGCAAGGCCTGTTCCTGTGCTCTCTCTCTGTCTCAGGGCTTTCACGCTGGCCGTCCGGCCGTGCTCTCGCGCGTAGCGTGATTAAACATCTGTTCTCTGTGACTCTGGACTTTCACGCTGGCCGTCCATGCTCTCGCGCGTAGCGTGATTAAACATCTGTTCTCTGTGACTCTGGACTTTCACGCTGGCTGGCCGTCCGTACTCTCGCGCGTAGCGTGATTAAACATCTGTTCTCTGTGACTCCGGACTTTCCCGGCACAGTTCAGCTCAGGTCCCTACAGGGGTGTTGCTCCGATAAACCGCTCTTACACACAGGAGCAAAAGCGCTTAGTTTTAGAGAAGGTATCGAAGGCAGCCAGGCAGGCAAACTGCAATTGTCTCCTATAAACTGCGTGTCTGTTGAACATTTGCACACGGTCCCTTAAGCGTTTGGCGAGGGAACAACAGAAATGGGTCGCCACACACACACAGTGTGCTCAGACAGCAGAATCTGAGAGTGACATCTGTGACAACGGGCCACATGGGGAGGAGGCTGATGAGCTAGTGGACATGGCTGGCTTTGGCGTTGTGTTTTTCTGTTGATGTTGTGGCGTAGGGAGGAGGGGGCGGCGGGGTTGGGCAGTGGGTTCCTGTCGGGCTCCACCGCAGTAATCCAGCGGCTTTGCTGGAGTGTCCCGTGACCGCTGGCAGGGCAGGGCAGGGCAGGGGGGGGTGGGTGGCCCAAGCCAGACGCTGTATACAAAGAACAGAAAGGCGCGCTGCTGTGTCAGTGGGGGGGACAGGTGGGGGGGAAATGGCGGGTGAAAATACCAAAGATTTTTAAAGATAAGTGGGGTCAGCAGAACAAGAGGCCACAGGTGGAAATTAGTTAAAGGCAAATTCCGCACAGATATTAGGAAGTTTTTCTTTACACAGAAAGTTGTCAATTCCTGGAACAGCTTGCCAGGTCGGGTAGTAGGGGCAGAAACGCTTGGGCTATTCAAGTCCAGGCTAGATGCAGTACTAGATACTCTTTAGATTAGGACATGACGAGCCTAGATGGGCTGAACGCAGGTTCGCATCATTATGCATTCTTAAGTTTGTGTGTGTGTGTGTGTGTGTGTGTGTGTGCGTGCGTGTGTGCGTGTGCGTGCACACTTATAACTGACCGCAGGGCTGTGTGCGCTGTCTGCTCCGCGTAGCAAATGCACTTGTGAGCTGCCAGACGAAACCAGTGCTTTGGAAGCCGTTCTAGGACGCTTGCGGGAGCGCTCGGTGTCTCGTATCAACAGAAGTCAGATAAAGGACAAAACGTGGATCATGCGTTAGGAATTCATGCCTTTATGGAGGGATAGGGTTCCTGTACTGGGGGTGTTGCGTTGCACCAGCAGATTTGTGCGTACTTCATTGATAAGTGGATTAAACTCTTAACTGTGCTTTCTGCAGGGCTCTGTGTATCAGAAGACCAACGCCATGTCTGAGATCAAAAGGACCAACAAGGACAACTTCTGGGCGCAGGCCGAGGTGAGCCAACAAGACCGGTCAGAGATCTTTCTCTTTCTCTCTCTCCCTCTCTCTCCCTCTCTCCCTCCCTCACCTGCTCTCTCTCCCTCTCATCTGCTCTCTCTCTCTCTCTCCTCCCTCCCTCACCTGCTCTCTCTCTCTCTTATCTGCTCTCTCTCCCTCTCACCTGCTCTCTCTCCCTCTCACCTGCTCTCTCTCTCCCTCCCTCCCTCACCTGGTCTCTCTCTCCCTCTCTCCCTCTCTCTCTCTCTCTCCCTCTCTCCCTCCCCCCCTCTCTCTCTCTCTCTCTCCTCCCTCCCCTGATCTCTCCCTCCCTCCCTCCCTCAGAAAGACGAGGAGAAGCGCAGGCAGGAGGAGAGGGTGAGGCTGACCGAGGAGCGGCAGTACATGGAGAGTGAGAGGAAAGATCGGGAGGCGAAGGAGACGGTGCAGAGAGACAAGAGGGACAAGGAGAGAGCCAATCAGATCGACCAGCAGAAGTGAGTGGGCGGGGTCACACACACACACACACACACACACACAGTCCTGAGATTAATATAAAACCCCCTGGATCTGCTTTTTGGGGGGTTCAGGCCTGGTATATTCTGTTCTCTCGAAAGCGTATTTGTGACAGTTCTCTGTAAAAATCGCTATACACATAAAATTGAATTGAATAGAATTGAAACTGGTATAATGGCAATCGAGCCTGGTGTCCCACTCAAAAGATGGGAGACCGGGGCCCCGGATAGCGAAGCGGCCTAATGCACTCGTTTTGACTAGCGCTTTGTAAGTGCGAGCTGCCTATCACGTCGTGGTTTGAAACCCGACTGTGCCAGACTGGCCCTGGCGGGGAGCCGCGATCGGGGGCGACTTTTGGCTGTCTGCACCAGGGGAGGGGGAGGGTGAGCCGACACAAACTCGCCAAGAAGCACTTAAGAGTGTCTTCAGAAAGGGGAGTGTGAGTTCCGTCTTGGAGGAGGTGGATCATCGCTGGCCTCTGGGAATTAGTTTAATCCCAGAGGATGGGTGGTGAAGTTCGTGGGGGAGGGTGAATGGAAATAAATTATTGGCTACCAAATTGGGAGAAAAACTGTAAAAGATTTTGGGGGGGAAAAACACTACACTACCAGTAAGTTTTAGAACACCCCCATTTTCTACAGATATTTAAGCAGTTCAAGTCCAGTGAATAACCTGAAACGGTACAAAGGTAAGCGGTAAACTGCCAGAGGTTTGAACTGCTTAAATGTCAGTACAAACTGGAAAATGGGGGTGTTCTAAAACTTTTGACCGGTAGTATATATATATTTTTTTGAAAGAGAACATTGAAGTGGTGCATTCGGAGGGGCTGCTGGTTCTCTCAGGAGTGTTTGAGTGATTAAGAGTTACTGGAGCGTGACATGGCGGGATGGTGTCGGCTGGTCGGCAGGCACGCAGGTGAAGCTAGCCCGCGGTCCTGAGCGGTGGCAGAGAGCGCGTTCAGAGAGCGTGTTCAGAGAGCGTGTTCAGAGCGTGTTCAGAGAGCGTGTTCAGAGAGTGTTCAGAGAGCGTGTTCAGAGCGTGAGCGTGTTCAGCGAGCGCGTTGGAGAGCGCGTTGGAGAGTGTCAGCACGTTGGAAGTCACCTGACTCCCCTTTCTCGCCCGGCTGCGTTTGGCAGGAAGTTCCAGCAGCAGCAGGACTCTGAGAGCAGAGACCAGGAGAGGCACCAGTGGGTGAGTTTGACCTTCTGTTCGCCGAGGGGTTTACAAAGGGCTTCAGTTCTCCTCTCCCTCTGGGGACGTCTCAGTGACTCAGTCACACAGAGATTAGAGCTGGAGCTTTTAATCGAGCAGCAGCACTCTGGGTCCAGCGTCTTCCTCGGACCCTGGAGGGAGAGAGCCAGCGCCCGCCCCCATGTGCCCGCCCCCATGTGCCCTTTCTAAATTAAACATCTCGGTGCTGTTTCACTTTCAGAGGCTAATCCAGGGCAAGTGGAGAACCATGTTTTCTGCTGTTAATACTGAATGAAATATGTGGTGGTTTTTAATTCGAAATTGGTCAAAATACGCATGCGCAAATGTCCGCTGAAACTACTCTAATAAACAGACACACAGAAAGACACTTGTATATCTTAAATGGTTAGCTAGCTAGCGTCGCATTGTCTCTTGCTACACAAACACAACTTTTCCATGTAACATAGCGCACACACCCACACACACACACACTCACACTGGTCTCAGCATACACACAGGTCTGAAATTGGAACACACACACACACGCCACACGCACAGGATCACACACACACACTCACACACATACACACACACTCACACACAAGCACACACATCTGCACTAGTTTCCCAGACATATTCTCTCATTTGGAGAGAATAGAAGTAGTGGGTTGTGTCGCCTGCATATGTGTTGTGTGTGTGTGCGTGTGCGCGTGTTGTGCGTGCGTGCGTGTGTATGTGTGTGTGTGCGCGTGTGTGTGTGTGTGTGTATGTGTGTGTGTGTGTGTGCGCGTGTATGTGTATGTGTGTGTGCGTGTGCGTGTGCGTTTGTGCACTTGGAGGGTGAACGTGTCTGGTGCTCTTCTCAGGAGACGCAGGAGCAAGAGTTCCAGGCTTCACAGAAGAAAGGGTTCAAGCGTGGGGAATCTGTGGAGAAAGCCCAAGTGAGTCTCTCCCTCCCTCCTCTCCTGTCTCTCTCTCTCTCTCTCCCTCTCTCTGTCTCTCTCTCCCTCCCTCCCTCTCTCCTCCTCCTTTTCTCAGTAGAATGGCTGGACTCATCTCATCCTTCCTCTTCAGTGGCTGGGCTACTCACACATACTCTCCATCAGTCTTAACACCGCTCTCTCGTTCTTCCCACAGCGAGCAGGGCCTGTTTACTACACCCTTTTTAATAGAGCAATAAATGTCGTCCCCTCTCTCACAAGCTGCCCCATCTGCCTCTTCTTTCCTCCAGCCAGAAGGCCTGCCCTCCCTTCCCCTCCCTCTTTTTCTCTCTCTCTCTCTCTCTCTCTCTCTCTCTCTCTCTCTCTCTCTCTCTCTCTCTCTCTCTCTCTCTCTCTCTCTCTCTCTCTCTTCTCTTCCCCTCTCTATCGCAGGTTCAACCCGCTATCTCTTTTCTACAGCAGCTATACGCACTAGGACTGCTGGCTGCAGACACCAGAGGCTAATTTTAACAACGGCAACAAAACAAACTAGTCCAGAGATCCCGTCTACAGATAGGAGATCCTTCTAGCTCATTTGAGGGTTTGCATTTGCACTTGCTGTTGGCTTTGGTTAGGTTTTGGGTTGGTTGTCACATGTGCAGACCAGGATGTTTCTCTCCTTGGCCATATCTGCCTGCCTGCACCCAGACCCTTCTGTGTAGCCTGGCTGCTGTATCCTCTCTGCAGAAGCCAGGCTTGTGGTTTCCTCTGCAGCGCGGGAACTCAGCTCTCATTTTCAGTGCTTCCTCTTCATAATAATAATAATATTAAATAACATTCATACAGCGCTTTCCATTATCTCCAAGCACTTTACAGTGAAGGGGGAAGACTTAACCACCACCCACGCGTAGCCCCCACCCACGCGTAGCCCCCACCCACCGCTCTCTCCTGGAGCTCCATAGGAGTTATCTACCCGCCGGCCCTGTGCGCTGAAGGGCGCCCTCTCTGGATGGTGTTGGTAGCTCTGCGTGGACTCGTGGATTGTGACCGTTTGTGCTCTTCTGCAGGAGGCGGCCTCCCTGATCTCCCAGCGCTCGCTGAACCCCAGAGAGATGTTCAAGCAGAGAGAGAGGGGGAGGACCCCCGACAACAGAGACGCCCCCTCCAGCCCCCAGCCAGGTGAGAGAGGGAGGGAGGGAGGGAGGGAGAACATCTGGGACCAGGGGAGGGAGGGAGGGAGGAAGGGAGGGAGAGAACATCTGGGACCAGGGAGAGAGGGAGAGAGGGAGAGGGGGAACATCTGAGACCGCAGAAAGAAAGAAAGAAAGAAAGAAAGAGAGAGCGGGAGAGAGAGAGGGGGGAGGGAGAGAGGGAGCGAGAGAGAACATCTGGGACCAGAGAGAGGGAGAGAGGGGGAACATCTGGGACCGCAGAAAGAGAGAGGGAGACTGAGGGAGAGAGAGAGAAACACGGAGGGAGGGAGAGCGAGAAACGGGCTTCAGGGCAAGAGAAATCAAATCAGAGTGTTCTTTATTTCTCTTTGCATGTTCCTCTCCGCTCCAGAGCCCATACACTGACCCCCAAAGATGACTCTAAGGCATCTATATGCAAATAGGTCATGACTGAACGTGTGTTCTTGGAGACACTACATTTCATTTAGAGTCTCCAGCCATAAGAGCTGTGCCTCGGTGGGGGTAGTGTGTGGGGTTCAGTTTCCATAGCGCCCAGCATTTAAGGGAAGGAAAGTTCCAGTGTTTTTCCTCCGGTGGTGGGGAAAGGGAATTATTATGACTATCTGTATGAGACTGCCACGCACGGCCTCTCTATCGTCCGTGACTCCCGAAACGAGCCCCCCCCTCACACGGGGCGGTCCCGCCTGTAGCCGAGCACGGCGTGCTGGAACACGCACGCGGACATTCCTGCCTCTCCCGCCCGCCCGCCCCCGCGCGCTTCCTGCAGCGCTCAGCTCAGCGCCGTCGGGGGGAACGGGGTCCTCCTCGCTCGTCTGTCTCATGTGCCGCCGTGTTGCCATTCTGTCCCCCCTCCCCCCGGCCTGCGCTGTGCTGTGCCTGCTCCCGTGAGTAACCTCTCTGTCCCACCCGCCTGCTCTTGTGTCTTCCATTCTGTGTGTGTGTGCGTGTGTGTGCGTGTGTGTCTCTCTCCGTCTGTGTGTGTGTCTGTCTGTCTGTCTGTCTCAGGGCGGTTGCACAGCCCCTTTCTGTCCAAGCAGCCCTGTGAGCCGGAGCCCCCCAGCTCACCCCGGGCGCCAGTGCCGCACAGCCCCTCCTGTCTGCTGTCTGAGCTCCAGCAGCCCTCCCCTCCCTCCTCCTCCTCCTCCTCCTCCTCCTCCCCTCCTCAATATAGCACAGCACACATACAGTACACACACTCTCCTCCTCCTCCTCCTCCTCCCCTTCCTCAGTATAGCACAGCACACATACAGTATACAGTACACACACTCTGCTCCAATATAGTACACATACACACCACTCTCCCCTCCTCCCCTCCTCCCCTTCCTCAATATAGCTCCTCCTCTGCTCCTCCTCCTCCTCCTCCTCCTCCCCCTCCTCCTCAGTAAAACACAGCACACATACAGTACACACACTCTGCTCCTCCCCTCCTCCTCCTCCTCCTCCCTTCCTCAATAAAACACAGCACACATACAGTACACACAGTACACACACTCTCTCCTCCTCCTCTCCTCCTCCTCCTCAGTAAAACACAGCACACATACAGTACACACACTCTGCTCCTCCTCTCCTCCTCCTCCTCCTCCTCCTCCTCCTCAATATAGCACAGCACACATACAGTATACAGTACACACTCTCCTCTGCCAGAACCCCATAGTGACATGTTCTGGGCTCCGCAGCATTAAGGATGAGCCCCTTCACCCACAGGATAAGATCAGACTTGAGTCGGCCTCTTTAGCAGGAGGACTTTGTTACAAACGGCACGGGCAGGACGTGGGTCGTGAGCAGGAAGTCAGAGTACACACACTTAATGTGAGCAGCTGGCAATGTACACACTTCCTGCAGGTTATTTTTTTTAAGTACTATGAGTCGAGTGTAAATCCTACACAAATTCAATTTGATGTAGTGTGAAGCTCTTAAGCATCGATAAACACCTTTGATAACGGCTGTTGCTGGCAGACTCTCGTAACGTAAGAAGACTCAGACCCGTTTACCGATACCAGAACAGGACGTTTTGCCTGATTAGGATCAGTTAAAAAAAAAAATAGCAGGAAAACCCAGTGGTAGATTTGGTTTTTGGCCGCTTGGCTGTGTTTTCGTGTCCTCCAAGTTCGAGCAGAGGTTGTGCGATGGCCACCTGTGTGCTCGTTGGTTTGGCTGCATGCCTGAGACCAGGATGTGGCTGCGGACGTTTGATTGGATTGGTAATTACGAGCGATGGGATTACCAAGGCCGACACGAGGTAGACATGATTACAGGCACGCCTTCTACGTATTCCGTAGGAGGAGCTTCCGAGCAGGCCGTCTCATTAGACACCAGAGTTCTGTTTCAGACAGGTGTTTAACTGGCCACCTGCTGAAAGATTATATGCCTTCTCAAGACCACGGGTTACGGGCGGTTCAGGTACTGTACACTCTGCACGTGCCACCATTTTAACACCGGTAACTTAATGAACACTCCTTATATGGCACACTCCAGCAATTACACAATCTTATTGGCTCAGCCTGGAAGCACTAACCAATAGGGAGCAGATCTGGTGGTGGTGGTGTCACTCCCCTGTTAAAATGAAACAAGAGCTTTCTATTCTTCTCCCTGCTCTTGTTTTTATGCTTGGCTTCAAATCCGTGAAAAACTAAATCTGCTTCTGTGAAAACCTTGACATGATTTTAGCCTCACATTATCATATTACATTTCTGCATAAATATCCTTGGATCCTTCTGTTGATTTGTGTTAAAAATCTGTTATTTTAAATTCATTCACTCTTTATCGTTTTTAAAATATGCACAGGCCTCCCAGTACATAATATATTCCCAGTCTGGGCACCTTATGCATTCATAGTTGAGAAGTGTTTGAGATATGACTCAGAGTCGTAGGTATACTGTAGATGGCGTTTCCAGTAATTTCACGGTACAGCTGCTCTGTGCCAGCGGCTGGGACCGCGCCAGGAGCGGAGCGAGGGCGATATTGACTCAGACGCACCGTTCTCCACATTCACCATTCCCACGCAGTCGGGTATTCAGCTGGTGAACCGATAGAAATGTGTGGTTCAGAGCCGGCATATAGGAGGAGGTGATTCTCAACAGATTCTGCAAAGCACTTATCAGCATTATCCTAACTAGCAGTCATTTAATACGGGCCCTTGTGTGCAAATTTGTTTCTTTTATTTGTGTGTTTTTCACATAGTTAGGAACATGACTGTTTGTGAAGCTGCCTAATCTTGTCTGACACAGCTGTGGCCCACAGCGAGGGTTGACCGCTAGACGTAGACTCCCGTAACCCTTCGTCACCCTCATCTTCATCCTCCGCTCTATTCATTCATAAGTCTGAGTGCCCGAGTCACCTCATCGCCATTGCGGAACCAAATTCGGCCGGCGCGGTAATGCGCAACAAGAACACAGCTAAAGGGCTAAATGTGTACGCCAGCCGCCTGAAACAACAGGCCCCAGCCTTCAGAAGCGAACCTCTCGGTTAGAGAGAGACGCAGTTAGGGTAGAGCATATGAGGGTACGAGCGTATGATGTCTAACCAGAGAGAGAGAGACGCAGTTAGGTTACGAGCGTATGAGGTCTAACTAGAGAGAGAGACGCAGTTAGGGTACGAGCGTATGAGGTCTAACCAGAGAGAGAGAGACGCAGTTAGGGTACGAGCGTATGAGGTCTAACCAGAGAGAGAGAGAGACGCCAGGGGCCTAGCCTCCAGCAGGAGGAGCACGCGGAGAGCAGAATGAGTCCAGGCTGTCGTGTCCGTGTTCCATCGTCTTGTGTGGCATGCGACGTGGTGTGTTAGCGCGTCTGTGTGTGTGTGTGTGTGTGTGTACATGTTTGTGACGATCAGAGCCCAGTGTGGAAGAGCAGTCCCCGTCTGAGTTTGAGGAGCAGGAGGCAGCCCCCCCCGAGGAGGAATACGAAGGTTTGGGCACACGTTCCGCGACCACATTTCACATCCATACACACCGAGTGGTCTGCCGTCGCCTCCACCTTGTCCCTGTTAACGACCCTCCTCCACGGAGAGCCACGGAGGTCTGCCGGAGTTTGCTTTCGCCTTAACAGATACCCACCAGGGGGCAGCAGGTAGCGTAGCGGTCTAACGCACCGCGTCTTGGCTGGTCCGATACGGTGTGCGCTGCCTGTCAGGGACGCGGTTCGAAACCCGTCTCTGCCAGACCGGCCCTGGTCATCAGCGATTGGGGGCGGCGTTTGGCTGTCCGCCCCAGGGGGAAGGGGGGAGGGTGAGCCGGCTCGGGTCCGCCGTGAAGCACGGAAAAGGAGTCTCCAGAAAGTGGGTGGGCGAATTCCGTCTTGAGAATTAGCTTGCCTCGTAGAGATGAGTGGCGGACCCGTGTGGGGAGGGTAAATCTAAATAAATAGAGGGTGTAATTGGCTACCAAATTGGGAGTAAAACGGGGAAAATTTGAAACAAACAAATTAGAAAGAGATCAGAGAGAAATTTTAAAGAAAGAAATACCAACCAATTCAGAACCCCAAGAAACCAGGCGAGGCGAGGTTTGACCGTGTCATCAACTGTTTCGATTGGTCAATAATAATTGATCGATGTGTTCTGAGTTTCGACAAAAAACCGGCAGACCCTGTGGCTCTCCAGGGCCAGAGTTGAGAACCCCTCTGTTTGGTGTAGTGTTGATGTTGCTGCCCCCTGGTGGCCGGTGCCGGTAGGAGGGAATGTAACGCTTTGCTCTCTCCCAGCAGATGTGCTGCCGGTAGCTGAGATGCAGCATAACTCCCACAAGGCAGCCACGCCCTCCCCCACCCCCCCCTGTCCCGGCCCCCTCCCCCTCCCCCACCCCCTCCCCTGTCCTGGCCCCCTCCCCTGTCCCCGCCCCCGCCCCCGCTGAAAATCTGTACGAAGCTGCCCCAGAGCCAGACAACATCTACGAGGAACCCCCCCAGGTATGCCCCCCTGCCTCCGTGCATCCGCCCCGCTCGTCCTTCAGCCAGTGCTGCGCCCCACCGCGTTAGCGAAAAAAACAGGTTCACTCACTCGACCCTCACGTTAACGAACGCTGTCCGAATGAGTCCAGCTTTCTGTGAGATTGGATTCTGCTTGTCCGTTAAGGGGTGGCAGTGTAGGGAAGGAACTGGATTTGTAACTCAGAGGTTGCTGGTTCAATTCCCAGGTGGAGCACTGCTGTTGTACTCTTGAGCTAAAGGTACTTAACCTGAATTGCTTCAGTAAATTGTCCAGCTGTATAAATGGATTGTATGTAAAGAAATGTAAACTGTGTAAGTCGCTCTGGATAAGAGCGTCCGCTAAATGCATAAACATGTAACATGTAAACATGGGCTGGATTGACGATCGAACGCGTTGTCCTTTGTGCGGTTCTGCTATATTATTGTGATGTGAGGTGAGGTGTAGAGATCTGTTCACATACACCATGTGCCTCCTGGGCCCGCACTCGTACCCAGATGTTGAAATGTTAATTAAATCTCCCGTGCACAGTTCAGTGACTGACTCTCCAGGGCTGTGCCCACAGTCTGCATTGGCACGTAATGTGTCATAGAGTTAAATTATTTAGCTGAGGTACGTTGACCGTATGGTCCGTTGGTCTAATTCTATATTCGGTTCCTGGGTTTCAGACAGTGGGGGATTGATGGTTCACTAATTCACATTCAGTGCCCACTGTTCGGACGGTAGGAGACAGTCTTATCATACCGTGTGTGCTGAGGGAAGAGACAAACGTGTCCTGGATTCGCCCTGTGCTGAGACACACTGTACTCGTATATCATGATAGTCTTTTATATCATGATCACCGGTTAGTCTTTTCAATAAACCAAAGTTGTGTGGAACCTGTCTTGAGGATATATTGCGAGTACTTAGTACTGCTCGCAACTGCCAGTGTTTTGTAATGCCGCGGCTATTTCCTTTCATGTGGCGCAATTAACAAGGTATTTGTTAATATGCTCATGTAAATCTGCCCTCACACAGTGTGTTGATCACAAAATTAAGGTGGGTATGGGGGCCCCTGTAGCGTAGCGGTCTAACTCCGCCGGGAGCGTGAGCTGCCTGCCGTAGTCGCGGTTGGAAAGGTTGCGGGGGGAGGTTGAGCCGGCACGAGCTCGCCTAGGAGCAGTAGGGTGTTACTAAAGAGCAGGTGGGCGAAGTTCCATTTCGGAGGAGGCGGATCATTGCCGGCCTCGGGATATTAGCTTGACCCGCAGAACGGCCGGCGGGCTCGTGAGGAGAGGGGGCGAATCGAAATAAATAGAGTATTGAATTGGCTACTACAAATTTTAAAGGAAATAAAGATGGGTAGGTGGAAGGTTAGCATGCGACTGTTCTCTTGGAAAGGGAGGCTGTTGACGACAGACGAAGGGAGAATTAATTGCCCGTTTGCTTTTGGCTGTGAGAGCAGTAGTGCAGGAGCCAATGGAGGAGAAAGACGGCCGTATATTCCTCCGGAGGGGCTTTGACCATTCATTCTCACAAACGTATAAATATGGATTCCAGACTGCAAAACTAGGCCAGATGCTGGCTTTAAGACTACAGTGTTTTGAGATGTGTGAAAGGCAGGAGGTGTTGACATGTTGTCAGTCTGCTGTTACATGTTTAAGAGTCGATGTTAACGTCCATCTAAGTTGGAATCAAGCTCATTTGGACTGCAAGCTCATTCTAATCATTTTATCGTTGTGGAGAATGAGAACGAACGGAGCGCTCCCTCTCTGATCCGGCTTCTCGTGTCTGTCCGTCCGTCCGTCCCTCAGGTGGAGGAGCAACAGAACACGTACGACTACCCTCCAGAGGAGACCGCAGACCGGGGCATCTGTGCCAGGGCTCTGTACGACTACCAGGCTGGTGAGTGAGTGAGTGAGTGCCGGGTCAGTGGGGTGAAGCAGAGGCCTGAACCGTGGAGCGTTCCTTCCTCCTGCTGCCTGGAGCCCTCTGCGTGTCCAACCCTGTTTGCTTTACTGTGTAGACCGTGTAAATAGATTACTGTGCAGTTCTTCAAACTGACAGTCCTGTGACCAGTGACAAAGCGTTTTTTTTTTATTTTTATGTCTGTGACCCATCGTGACACTTCTCACATCCGGTATGTCCGTTTAATTCTCTTTTTTTTTTTTTTTACTTGGGGGAATTCTGCCGCTTCTGCATTTTCGGTCACGTTGCGGCCCACCGACGCGACTTCCAGCAAAGCGTGTTGTTTCAGGATTCCCCTTCCAGCTCGCTGAGCTCGCGCGCTGGTTCTGAACGTCGACGGTTTACAGAACGCTCTCTCTCCCCCTTTTCTCTCCTCCGCAGCCGACGACACGGAGATCTCCTTCGACCCCGACGAGATCATCACGGGCATCGAGATGATCGACGAGGGCTGGTGGCGCGGCTACAGCCCGGACGGGCGCTTCGGAATGTTCCCGGCCAATTACGTGGAGCTCCTCTGAGCCCAGCCCCCGCCCACTTTACTGGATCGACATATCAGAGACGGGCTGCGCCCCCCCAGCCCCAACTAGGACACCAGCTAGCTCCACAGGGGACCAAAAAGAAAACAAAAAGAAGGCTAATACATTCGATTGGTGTGTCATTAGAGCAGATCCGGACCTCGATATACGAGCAACTATATGGAGGAGTAGCCATGGGACCATGGGAACTTTAAACACGCCCACATCTAAGAAAGCAAAAGTAAAGGGGGGGTTTTAGGATTTTATAGTTGCATTAGGCCAGTTCTTCCGTAAAAACCACACTTTATAAATTGACGAGCATTCCCCCAAGCAGAAACCATTATGTGATAAATGTCTTGAGACGAGTGGAAGCCTAAAGAAGGAGTTAAAAGCCTCTGTGCATGTTTTAGCTTTCCACTGATTCCTCTGTGGGAAAATAAATTGAGAGCACTTGCAATTTACATTCCTCTGAAAACTATTTACCTTTCTTTTTTTTAAAACCAGCACCAGTTATTTCCCCAGTGTTGTGGTTAGTTTAAAATCCTCATGGAAGAACGTCGGGAAAAATGACGCTTCACAGCTCATGGAAAGTACCCGTAATTTAAGACATTGCAGGGGGACGTGGGTGGTGCTTCTTTAGCGTACAGTAGTCACAGATGGGAGTTACTTGCCTTTGTTTTGCCTTCTACTCTTTAAGGAGATTGATTTTAAATGCCAGCGTCCCTTTTTTTTTGAACCTGTCGTGTACGTTGAGATCGCTAAGAACTGACAGCTTGAGAGAGGCGTGCACGCAGTTTGGCATTGCGGTCGCATTTTAGACATTGGAACGAGCGTTTTCTGTGTCGTTGGAAATGGCCACTCCAGGTCATAGGACTGAAGCAAACCCAGAGAACCTAGGAGGGGGAGGGGCTTATCACGTGCAATTATTTGTACAGTCGGACCGGTTGCAAATAACGCCGTGTGACCGAGGTTCACCTTGCCCGGCCCTCCAGGCCCACCCACACATCCAGGTCATCTGGAAACTTCTTCTACTTCCCCGTTTTGGTTCAACCCCAAAAACAAAACTCCCCCGGTCATCTCCGTTCCCAGGTTCTCTGGTGTTTTGCGGCTCTGTCCATCTCTGAGCTCGAGGAGGGCTCCTGCCGTGCGTCTTTCAGAGGTCTCACTGCTGCTAGCGTTGTTGGAAGCCTTCATGAATCGCAAGCTCTTACTAGTGTGGCCCTCTCGCCCCCCCCACACACACACACACACACACACACACACAGTGAAACCAGCCAGTGAAACCAGCGGGGTGGTGTGAGGAGAAGGGGAGGAGGGGGTGGTGGAGACGTGTGTAGCCTGAGTGCCAAAGAGAAGGGTGATGGAGTGAAACCGTGTCTTCTGGAAAGTGCTTTCACTTTTTACTTCTTCTAACCACAGTCCTGAAACCGGCCTTTTCCCAATCACACTGACCTGACCTTTCTGCTGTTTTTCTTTTTTTAACTTATAAAAGATATCATTGTGAAAGAATAATCATTCTGTGGGACATTTGTCACTTTAATTGAAAAATAAAAAGGAATTTAAAAGTGAGAAAAACTTTAATCGTTTTATTTCAAACACATTTTCCCCACCCACAGCGAAGTCTGGATTGTTCCCCTTTTGCAGAAATGAGTGACTACATATTGCTTATAGTGGAAGTTCACTTTCAGCTCGAAGAGGAGGTCATAGTTGATTGCCTGCGTACACAGATCATAACACTCGTGGTCATGATTGCAATGAATTCCCTGAGACACAAGGGGGCAGTGTACCTTCTGGTTTGTTTAGACCAGGGGTGTCAAAATCGAGTGCTGGAGTTGCTGCAGTGTCTGCAGGTTTTTGTGGTTTCCTTTCAATCGGTGGCCAATTTAGGCCTTGGAAACAAGGTGTCTGCACTTTTGTTTTTAGCCAGTCAATGACTTGAATGAATCACTTAAATGCTGAAACACTAAAAATATAAGAGTCTGGCCTCTGGGACTCCTGGTTTAGACGCACTGAAAACTGAGCAAGCTTTACACAACAAGGGGCTGATTTTTTTCTCTGGATTCTGTGCCAGCTTCTGTTCTTAACTATTGAATTAACCCAATCATTTATTTATTTGACATTTTGACATAAAGTTGTGGCGTCCGGCTGCAGATTGCCCATGTATTGTTGGTGAAAAGGTTTTGCTGATATGAAAATTAGCCTCCTTGGCTAACTCTGGCACATTTACAGAAATATTATCAATGAGCACTGTCCCTGTAAAATAAATAAATAAATAAATAAAAACATTTAAAATGATATAGGAGTGTACCAGCATTAGTGTGTATGGTTGTTTAGAATATTAAGCCAGAACAAACCTACCTACTCACCAGCCTTCTGGAAACTTCTGAATCGCTGGTTTCAGGTGGTGACATGACGTGAGGAGTCCAGGCGCTCCAAGTAATAATATTTAATAATATATGTCATTTAGCAGACGTTTTTATCCAAAGAGACTTACAGTAGTGAATACATACATTTTTCAGTATATGTGGTCCCAATGGGAATCGAACCCACAACCTAAGCGTTGTTAGCGCCCCACTCCACCTACTGAGCCACACAGAACCACAAGTACTGCATTATTGCCTTTAAATGCAGGTATTTTGCAGATAACCATATTGAAAGCTCGCGCAACTGGTGGTGACCTGTCAGACCACAACAGTAATTACGCTTATACAAGTGACAGTTTTTAGTAGGAAAAAGTGACAAAACATTTGAACCTGGAGTGTCTATTTGGGGTCATCCCTATGTTCCCTCAGGCCTACATCCCCACAGCACAGGTATGGCCATTCCCTAATGCACATAACGTGTTGTTGCCCCCCCCCGCAAAAAAAAAGAAAAAAAAAGACCCCCGTCGTATTGCTGCAGTAATAGTGATCATCTTGGTTTCTTTATTTAAGAACAAGGAACATTATACATATTTAGGAACATAGGGCTGTGCTCCCGTCTATTTCATATGTACCCTGTAAAACTGATTTGTGTACATCAAGAAAACCTTACTGAACTTCTTTAAAGCCGACGTTTAAAATTGAGTCCTAGCGAATCTATACATTTAAGGCTAGACGTGTTTTTGGCATCAACCTGAAGACGGCCCTCCCTAATACAAAGACATGTCAAATTTGTAGAAACTACTGAGAACACAGCTGGGAAAGATGACGGTTTTAAACGTTTTGGGGTTTTTTACAGTTAAGAGTATCAGTTTTAGTCTCAGACGTACCCAAACCTCGACCGTTTTGTACAAGCTCAATAGGCAGGCCGTTTCCTGGAATATGAACGTCAGTGAGATAACGGCTGGGGATTTTTGTTATGTTCACCTTGGTTTCAGTTTCTAAAGAAAAGTGAGATTATTTGTGTTCCCCCGTGCCCCTCCCCCTCCTGTCGCGTCCTCTCCATTACTTAATTTCTCAATTTTAATGTTTATAATTTTCTAGCCTGCTGTTCTATTTTGTCATATTTTCCCTTTTGTCATATTTTCCGGCTGTTTGCTTCGAAACCGCAATACCAACTACAGTTACACAATTGGATATTTTGTCTGAACGATTTCGGTGTCTTCATAGCCTACAATGAGATTTTTACACTTCAGTGTTTTCATTCTTTCATTCTTTTTGGGATGTGTCACGATTTCCTCCTCCCGGCTTTTCTCTGGAACTATTAAGTAAAATACTTGGAACTGTTGCAAGACTGAAACCTGTTTACACAGGAATCCAAATTAGGTAACCAAGATCAGGGTTATTGTGAAAGAAGAACCAGGTATTTATTGATGACGGAAACTATCGCTATTTCACTTCTGCAGAATTGGGCTGTGGAACAGTTGACTTCTTGTTTATTGTTGCATATTGCAGTGACTGCAT
Organism: Aldrovandia affinis; assembly: GCA_029706075.1. Taxonomy (NCBI): domain Eukaryota; kingdom Metazoa; phylum Chordata; class Actinopteri; order Notacanthiformes; family Halosauridae; genus Aldrovandia; species Aldrovandia affinis. The sequence continues at coordinate 979,942 of JAINUG010000073.1, read as the reverse complement.
TTTATTGATGGCAGAAGGCCCGCTTGCAAAATTGTTTCCCAAGACCACGTGCTTGGCGGTATGAATAGCTGTGTAGCTTGTATTAGAACAAAATTGATTAAAAAATAACAATAACATAAAATAATTGGAAAAACAAACTATGCAATGGAAATTTCTTGCACAATTTTAACCAAATTAAAAATAGAAAAGAGATCTAAAATGTGGACAATGTTTTTGTCATCTGGTAGCGTGATGGTGGCGCAAGTTGCATTTCCGCAACACTTATTGAGCACTTTTGAGTGATACAGGCACAACTTGCTTTTTGCATAGGCTACTTAAAAGACATACAGTCTGCGAACCCACACTGACAGATAATAAGGAGAGTTTGTTTATGAGTGCAAGCAAAGGGGAAAGGGTCTGCCGCTTTCACCGAAAGCCAGGTTTCCTACGTCACGGAAAGTTTGTGCTCGCACGTCGATGATGAATGTCACAAACAAAATGCTCTTCTTTCCTGGTAAGAGAAGAGCCAACTCAACACAAAATAATCTATTGCGTGTTCTTTTTACCTATTTGTTTCCCCTAAATCATTTTTTAAAGAATTATTTGTAATGAAAACACATTCAAGACTTTGACGCCGCTCTAAAATACGCAAACACATTCAACACGTTGGCACCGCTCGAAAACCAGCAGACAACAGCAAGGACGTAATTCCGAATGTGGAGGTGGTGTGGGCCGAATGTTCGTAACTAGTTAAGTGTGATGACAACACTAAACCGGATAATGATACTTAACCTGTTTGTTTAAAATAGCACATGATAAAACAGGATAATTCGTATAGATATTTGACTGCTAAACTATCATAACTGAGTCTCGAACAGGGTTCACCAACACGGTGCCTACGATGGTGTTTACGGGCACCAGGTTGCCCCCAAGGACCACATGAGTCGCCCGCAGGCCTGTTATAAAAAATGTGTTAAAAGGGTTTGTCAGTGGCTAGTGAAAATGGGACATTTTTCCTATGAAATGTAGTAGAAGTGATCATCTGAAAATTTAAACAATTGCTGAGATTAATAGAAATAAAGTGTTGAATATTGATATTATCTGTTTCCCACCTTGTTAAGTCATTGTTGATAATTATTGTGAGAAATCAGTAACGTGATCAGTGTCTTCACATAGATGAGTATCATTTATCATTAATAATAATATATAACTAAAGGCAAACTGAGCAAATTAGTTATTTCAGAAGAGTGTATCAAACTGGTAGCCCTTCGTATGACTCAGTACCCATGAAGTAGCTCTCAGTTTCAAAAAGGTTGGTGACCCCTGGTCTAGAATAATACTAGCCGCTGTGACTACACGAACGATCAACAACCAAGTTTGCACGTAATAACTCATCGTCTTCTAACAAACAAGGAAAATGCACACAGCTAAGGCGTAAAGCTGTGCTAGATAAAGTGGCAAACCACTTCACAAGCCTGATTTAACAAGTCGTCAGGAGTTTTAAACGAGCCATGTCTGGTATGAATCAAGGGAATATGTGCATGTATGTTTTGTTTTCAGTCACGTTACAATGGGAGTTCACAGCGCAGCCAAACGTTCCACACGAATGACTATGCGGAGAGCATGCGGGCATTGCTCACTAGCGACTCCTCTGGTAGATTGGGGCACCTGCAGGCTGCCTGTACCAGCTAGGCAGTCCTAATATAATAATAATGTATGCCATTTAGCAGACGCTTTTTATCCAAAGCAACTTACAGTGGTGAATGCATACATTTTTCAGTACATGTGGTCTCAGCGGGAACTGAACCCACAACCTAAGCGTTGCCAACACTCTGCTCTTACTAACTGAGCCACACAGAACCACCTCTAACCTCTAGCTCAGTGGCTGAAAGTGGCTTAGCTGGCGGATTGCGGTGGAAAATGAGCAGGCGGGTGGTTGGCTGCGCATGCTCTACTCTGCTTGGGTGGGGGTGGGGCTGGTTGGGCGGCTGGGCTAATGGTCAGTTCTGACGCCAGCCTCAGCACACTTCATCACAGGAACACAGTGACCAGCGAGGCACAGAAGTGGACGCCCTCCAGCTGCTAATCAGCAGGGGATCAACTCCCATGCCCGTGACTCAAACCGGCAGTCGACCGTTTGGCTGGAATGACGTGCCACCGCCGTTTCTGGTTAACTCTTTCACGTCTGCGTGTCTGCTTACCCCACCACCAGCCCCCCCTCCCTTCAGCGCAAGCTTGAAATGAATAGCTGGGAATTTTTTTTTCTCTCTCTCTCTCTCTCTCTCTCTCTCTCTCTCTCTCTCTCTCTCTCTCTCTCTCTCTACATCTCTCTCTGCTTGCATCATCTCACAGCTCCTGTTCCCCCTCTTGCTCACCGACGTTTCTTGTCTTAACTTTTACCTCTCGTACGGTTTCCCAAGTGCGGTGACTCAGTGTCAATCACTTGCACCACACTTTGAAGTGTTGTCATTTGTACAGATGTGAAAGTAGCGATTTTCTTGAATTTGCTCATGTTCAGCCCATGTGACTCATATTAGAGATTGTTCTCGGATTAAATATCTCTTCTGGTGGAATGCATGTTTTTACAAGCATAAATTGACTGCTTGTAAAATCATTTGAAAAACAATGCATCATAAACCTATATGCCATGGATGAATGATTATATATGTACAAGCTTTAAAGAAAGAGTGTAAAAGGGCTGAATGAGAATTGGAAGGTGTCCACACCATAAGTCTCATATGACATGTTGAAAGATCTGATGATCAGGGTTTAATCAGGCAGTTAAAGATGCAGGGGTGATATATTTTTCTGACTGAATTTTCTAAGAACCACCACAGCTCTGAATTCTCTTTAATACAGTTGACTATGATTTGAATTCCTCTAGCTGCAACCTTGGAATCATCAACTGAGAAATATGAAGAGTTTTTATTCATTGTTTTTCACATGTAAGATTGATAGTATTAGAACTGTGATTTCTGTGCGTTCCCATGACATGACTGATGCTTGCCAGAATAGTGCTATCCTGCAATCATTCGATCCTATGTTTGTTATTGATCTTTTAGATTCTCATATGAAATCCTCTACCTGCTCTGTTGAAATCATAAGAACATAAGAATACATAATGATGAGAACGGGCCATTCAGCCCATCTAGGTTCATCATGTCCTAATCTAAAGAATATCTAGTGCTCCAACTAGCCTGGACTTGAACAGCCCAAGTGTTTCCGCCTCTACTACCCGACCTGGCAAGCTGTTCCAGGAATTGACAACTTTCTGTGTAAAGAAAAACTTCCTAATATCTGTGCGGAATTTGCCTTGAGCTAATTTCCACCTGCGGCCTCTTGTTCTGCTGACCCCACTTATCTTTAAAAATCTTTGGTAGTTCACTTCCCTTTTAGGAATTTAAAAACCTCAATCAAATCCCCCCTAAGTCTCCGTTTGCTGAGCTTAAATAGATTGAGTGCCTTAAGTCTATCCTCATAACTTTTATCTTTCATACCAGGTATCAATTTAGTTGCCCTTCTTTGAACTTTTTCAAGAGCTTCTATATCTTTCTTGTATTGCAGTGCCCAGAACTGCACACAGTATTCTAAGTGAGGTCTGACAAAGGCATTATATAACATTAATATAATCTCCTTTGATTTATACTCAATACTTTTTGCTATGTATCCCAGCATCCTGTTGGCCCTTTTCACTGCTGTAACACACTGCTTTGATGCAGATAGACTTTGATCAACTACAATTCCTAAGTCTTTTTCTGATTGAACACCTACACATTTTTCTCCTCCTCCAACAAAAATACTTACTGTCTTATGTTTTATTTCCTGCAAATGCATAACATCCATTACATTTAGCAATATTGAATGTCATCTGCCACGTATCTGCCCATTCTTGGATTTTGTTTAAATCAACTTGGATTACTTTAGTCAATTCCAAACTGTTAGCTGAACTCCCAAGTTTAGTATCATCTGCAAATTTAACTATTTTGCTACTAACATCCATATCAAGATCATTTTATGTAAATAGGGAAGAGCAGAGGTCCCAGCTTCCAGTCATCTGGTATTTCCCAGTGTTTATGGACACCACTGCCCACAGCACCCATCAGGGCCTGCTCCTTATTTGTCTTAAGTTTTAGTATTTTTGTACGGCCCCAAAACCTACTACATTACTCTTTCTCTAGTATTCAACAAAGTAACTGTTTAGTGTGCCCTTTTAGCTGCTCTTATTTCCTTTTTAGCGTTAGCCTTGGAAAATTTGAATTTCAAACCGCCTTTTATATTACAATAATCTAACTTGTTTCTCTCTGAGTTTTCCTTTTTATATACTGTGTACAGTCGCTTCTTTTGCCTCAAAATCTCCCATAAAGATTTAGTCATCCACATCATATTTTTCCTTACTTTTGGGATGAATTTACACTGTACATCTACTATAACCCTTTTAAATATAGTCCATTTTTCATTCACAGTTCTGCAATCTAGAGGTTTTACCTATATTGCTTAAATTCTCTCTCATTTTATTAAAGTCAGCTCGTCTGAAATGATCAATTCTGGAGTTAGAGGGGGCTGTCTTCACTTGCCAAAAAATATCAAAAGTAACTGCACTGTGATCACTTGTCCCTAGTGGTTCTCCTACCTCTGTGCTGCAAATTCTGTCAGGATTGTTACACAAAACCAGATCCAGTGTTGATTTCCCTCTCGTAGGCTGAGTAACAGACTGTACGAAAAAGCAGTCATTGACCATATCTAAAAACTCCTCTTCACATTTACCCTGACCTGTCACTACTGCCCAATTGGTAGAGGGGTAATTGAAGTCGCCCATTATTAACATCTCTCCTTCAGCACAGGTTTGTTTTATGTTACCAAAGAGCATAGTATTTATGTTACTGTCTGAAGCTGGAGGTCTATAGCATACTCCTATATTAAGGCCCTATACCTACAAGGCTCCTAAATTAGGTTTTGTATAACATCCTCCCTAGCATTCTTAGTACCATAAACAATTATCTGGCTCCTGGCATTGTTCCTTCCTACTTTAAATGTGCAATGGTTCACACACTTCTGAAGAAATCCAACTTCAATCCTTCTGCACTAAATAAATACAGATCAATCTCAAAGTTTCCTTCCTGGTCTCAAAGCAATTGATAGATGAGTAGAAACTAGCTTTTTGAGAAATGTCAGGCTGATCGCTCCATAGCACTAAGACTGCATTACTCAAAGTTATGAGTGACCTTTTAACTGCAGAGGCCGGTGAGTGCTCCATTCCAGTTCTCTGTGACCTTAGCACAGCCTTTGAAACTGTAGACCATGTAATTTTAATTGAGCGTCTAACACAATGTTGGTCCTACTCACACAACTCTAAATTGGTTTGGGTCTTATTTGGTCGATAGGCTTTCTCAGTTGCCGTTGGTAACTTTACTTCCTCCTCGACACAAATTACATGCGGCGTGCTTCAAGTATTGATCTTAGGCCCGATCCTCTTTCCTATCTATATTCTCCCCCTTGGTCAAATTATTAGTCGGCATAATATCGATTTCCATTGTTATGATGACACGCACCTATCCATTAATCCAGATGATTTGAGCAAATTGGCCATGACACTGGACGACATCACATGTTACGATGTCCCAGAACCTACAGACAAAGTCAGAAGTTTGAATTATTGGTCCTGTACCTGCTACAGAAAAGATTAAAGTCGGTATTGGGTCTCTAATTTCTAATGTGAAATCTCTGTTTAATTCTGGGGGTCATCTTTGATACAAAGCTAAATCTTGAACAACACACAAAGAGAACGGGTGCAATCTTGCTTTTTCCAGTTAAGGAACATGTTCAGATTTAGATCATTCCTCTCATCCGCTGATCTAGAGAACGTTATTCGTGCTTTTATTTATTCAGCACTGAATTATTGTAATTTGCTGTATTCTTGGCTAAACCAGAAAACACTCTCACCTACAGTTACTTATAAATTCTGCTGCAAGCTTCTCACTAGGAACAAATGAGAAGCCATATTTCCCCCATGCTAGCCACCCTGCAAATATATATATATATATATATTTAATATGTCTTCAATTATTATTGTTTTATTTTATTCATTCAATGTGTTTTTTCCCATTCCATTCCAACCTCTGTTGTATTTCACTGTTCTTTTGCTTCTTCTTTGATCTCTTTCCTTGTTTGATGTTTTACTTAATTATCTTAATTTCTGATTTCATGTAAAGCACTTTGTACTGTACTGTTTGAAAGGTGCTGTACAATTCAAGTTTGTTATATTATTATTATTACATTATTATAAACACTTTAAAAAGTGCACATTTAGTTTTAGCCGTTATTTCTCTTAGTCTTTACTTTAGGCCTGGATCCAATATTTGTCCTTTACTTTGACCACATTAAATGTGAGCGTTAATATTGACAACTGCTGAAATTTGTGAGAGAGAAAAACCGAACACGGTATATATTTTTAAGTCAGAGTTAAGGATAAATATTGATTCAATGCTTAATGTTCTCTGCTGCCATCTCACTCAACAAATTGATAGTGTTACTTAAAAGTGTGTCTTTTGGTCTCCTGTGATATCCAGAATCATTTTGTACCTGTTTATCATAATTGTAATAATTGTAATAAATTTAATTGATAAATATTTCATTTCATTTGAATTTCTGTCATTTACTGTAGATAAGGGATTTCACAATCAAATACATGAAATACAGTAATTATATATAACCTAAAACTACATAACAATTACTGTCCAGATAACCCCCTACCCGTTAAGTCACCACATGTTCATGCATCAGTAATATTGCACTTCTGATATTTATATTTTATGTGACTTATGGGCCGAGCAGTAGAAATGAATGTGCAGTATCAACATTCTTATTTGAAGCTATTACTAACACGGCTTCTCTGCCCACACAGACACTGTGGAATATAAGTGAAAACTCATAGTCAGAGGTCCTGCCCTCATGAATGGCTGCTCACCAAAAAAAGAAAAGAAAATGATTATTCACTTGATGATTCTTTTGAAAATGAGGTGCTTTGTGTTGATAGATAAGGTATACTACGATGAGGATTTGAAAGTTTTACCTGTAATTGAGGGCATATTTTTTTTACCATTCACCTGATTATTTATCCAGTACATAAAAATAAAAAAACAATGGCATTGAGTATTGGCACTTTTGTTTTCCGTGGAAGATGTAATAGATTTTCAGAGAAAACGTTTCATGCCTGTTTTAAAAGAAAAATGCAGAAAAACTAATTAAACAGGAATTCAGCATAGATTGAAGAAATTATATTTGATGATTCCTTAAGCAAAGGAAGCAAATAGATTGTCTTGATAGTTTTTTCCCCCTTAGTGAATGAATTGATCATGCAACTATTACAAGGCTCTGGTCTCTCTTGCTATATTGCACTTTGTTCTCTAGTATGTGGAATCTTTTGACAAACCGCAAAGACACGTATTGACTCATTCAGATGGCAAGCAGGTTCAGGGTGAGACGTCTCTGTTCTGAAGACATGTCCTACACTGAGCCGTTAAAATGGAGTAATAACATTTGACAAAGCATCAACATTTTGCTGTACAATATTAAAAACAGACAAAATTTGACATACAGCTTTTGGTCGGAAAGAAACCTCTTTCTGAGCTAAGTTGAGCCCATCTTGTTTGCCTCAGTCGTTCAACGGCAAGTTTCTTTTGAACTAGTTAGCCATCAGATATCTTCTACAGATAGCACTGGAGTAACAGTTTTAAATTAGCTGATGTACAAGGATCTCCTTTAAGGTTGATAGTGAAATCATGAATGATTATTAAAATATTGCAGGATCTGTAATATACCGTACATCATCTCAACCAAATAGCTGCTTGAACTGAGAACACTTCAGTTACGCAGTGAATATTGGTAACAATCAATATGATCAGCAACGCATTACAAGCCCATCGTTTTGTCCACTTCATTCTCACCATATACTGTACAATGTTACACTAGATACAGTGTGTGCTGACTGCTTTAAAGGTGACACTTCCAAAAGCGACCTATCTTTTTTTTGTCTTGCCACAGGACAATATTATCCCCAATGGGAGGAAGTAGATGTTTTGTCAAAATTTTACCTTAAAAAGTACCTTTGTAAGACGGGCGGCCAATAGACAGTTCGTTATTTTGACATTTAAAGGTTAGGCAGACTTAAATGTCAGTCACTATCCGTTTCAGGCAAAAACACATGGCCCCTCCAAATCACGGTGATCCGAAACTTCTATAGCAGAGCCATCCGAAATACATTCGGCAAATGGCACAGTATGTACAGAACTCTCGTCTAGACGTTTTTCTACTTGTAAACAAACGGATGGAAATAAAGGGGATTTCTTTATAATTAATTTGCGTGAATTTAGTTCGTTCAAGTTGATTACATTTCATAATCTACACAAATTTCAGTACAAGAGTCAAATTAACGTCTGCCAGAAATGTATACATTTATGCAATGAGAGACCCAGACTTAAAATGTACAATGTATGTTTTTAGTGATTTCAGTTAGGTCTGGAAGTAGATATCATACATAGATACATACAAGATAGATCATACATTTGACCAAATTGTTAATTGCTAATGGTACACTCATTCAAACCATGTCCTGTAACCAGTGAAAAATGTTGCAGGCTTGGATCCTGGGTGGTACACTCAATTGCCCAGTATTCAGTCTTCAGTGCCTATACAGATGTATAAATTGACTGTATGTGAAAAATAGATATATAATAAGTTATAGTGTTGGGAATAAGGGAAAGTCAACCGTTTTAATTTAATTAAAAACATTTTTTTCTTATGAATCTTTTTCTGCTAAGGTCTTAGAAATGCCACAATACATGATTTTGTGATGATTTTATCATGATTTTATCATATATCATACTCATCATCATTGTAATCTTATCTAGTTTCACATGAAACAAAACCAAAAATAAAAGCAAAATCAATTGAATAAAATCATATATAACAATTATTTAAATTGTAGGTCTATGTTTTGTACTTGTCTCCTTAATAAGATATAATTGGTTCCACGGTTTAACGTAAGCAGTCCACAGTTGCCATGTTTTTCATGCGCTGTGCTGTGCCTGTTTACAAGTTCAGTTTTGCAGGTGGTTGCCTGTTCAGCCAATCGCTGCATCACAGCAATGATTGAGTTGCAGGCAGTTTCTAAGAAGATTTTTTAGATACACATGGCTTTCTGGCATCACCTTTGATAGAACAATCTACTCCTATCAAATAGACAAAATCCTGACCACAGAGCAGATGGCATTTTTACCATTGCATTTCAGTTTGTTGAATCACCTTAAATACATGGAAAAATAAAAGGAAGGCAGTTCTGACAGTGGCCAAGGTAAGGCTAACACAAAAGCCCTGTTCACCAGTGTTTAGGAATCGGAGGCCTACAAGAACAGTGTCAGCCTCTACCACTGGAGAAATATTGACGGTGACTGCTATGAGTAATAAGTCATGTTTCCTGCACTTATATTCCACAGTCACCTCGAATGTATAAATCCGCGCTATACTGCGTTACAGAAAAATCGCAAACGAGATAGGAACATGAACGTCACTTTCATGCCCTACTTTTTTTCCCCTCCCATTTGGAATCGTAAACTGTTCTCTGCTCTTTCGGCGAAGAGCTACTGTCACTCAGGGGAGCAGCATGTCTGTCACTGCTGGCAGCAGATGAATGTCAGAATCCTGACTGACTTGACCCAACCCCACCCCCGGCGGGACAGGGCCAACTGCGTCTCTCTGCTGCAGACTGCCGCTCACTGCCGCTCATCGTCGACGGATGACCTTAACCTAACAGACTCTGAGCTGCGACGGATAGGCTATAAGACTCAATGTGTGCTGTGGCTCCTATTAAAGCTCCTATGTTTTTAACATTTGTTTCAGATTTTTTACCCGTTTTTCTCCTAATTTAGCGTCCAATTATACCCTCTATTTCTTTCGATTCGCCCTCCCCCACGGACAAGCTATTCCCCGAGGTCAGCAATGATCCGCCTCCTCCGAGACGGAACTCGCCCACCTACTTTCTAGGGGTGCCCTTCCACTCCTCGGCGAGCTCGTGCTGGCTCTCCCTCCCCCCTTCCCCCTGGGCGGACAGCCAATCACCGTCCAGAGCCGGTCTGGCGCAGCCGGGTTTTCGAACCGTGGCTGCAGTGGGAAACTTGCATTCCGGGCGAATGTTTCGACTGCTACCCCACCCGAGGCTCGGTAAGCTCCTTTTTATCAACTAAGCCAATCGGGAGCTCCGCTCACAGACAGGCCGTTTGAATGACAGCCGTCTAGAATGCATCCAGCGGTGTTTGAAGCTAGGGTCTGGAAATAGCCCCCGTAATCCAGTTTATTAAACCCTTTTAAAGAGTTTTCCCTCACCCCAGTTAAACAAGCTCACTCAGCATGTGTGCCCTGTACCACTTATTCGTAGAGTACCACTTACGCTCGCATGCTGATAAAAAGCACACGATGCTACTTCAATACGTTTGCGTCTTATCTGTGCCAAATTCTGGGGGCTCATCCTGGGAATTAAATACATAAAGCCCAGGAGGTGAGTTTATATTTTCAGAACCACTCGCATTTTCTTATTTGTGCCAGTGTCCCACACACACACACACACACACACACACACACACACACGTGCATTAACTCAGCAACTAACGGCTGTCAAAGAAAATGATCTAGTCTCAAATGTTGACTTCCCTTGCCACCCTTGATAATGACTAAGTACAATTTCTCACCTGATGATGGTTTTTCCTCATTAGCTGAAATGAGAAGCTTCTGATTCAGACAGGTTTTGTTTTTTTCATCTTTTGTTTTTAAATAACTTTGAGTCCATTATATTTTCTTCCAATTTTTAGAATGCCAGAATGATCCCATTCATAATATTTGAAAATAGATAAACCAATGAGTGGGAAGAGCATGAAGGATAGTGGCATGCGCATGCCTCATTTGTGTTCTCTTAAAATCATTCCCTGTGTGTTTCCTCTTGTAACTTTTCCTTTTACCTGGGACATGTTTTGTTGCCTTCCTCTGAGCCTCTGTTTTGTGGTGTGGTGACCAGAACTGGACATAGTACTTTGAATGTGGTTTGATGAAGGCATTGTGCATACACTTATATACTTAACTTAACTTAGTACTTAGCTGCTTAGTATTACACATGTCTACTTGTTTATGTATTGTATTAGGCTTAGGCATTATTTTCCGCACTGATTGTTTTATTGCTACCTTTGAATTGTGGCTACAGATTTACCTACAGGGTCCTAGTTTAACTATGTGGTTGCTCCTAGCACCTGGAACTGTACTTCCCTCTAGGGTGGTTTTCAGCTAAACTGTTCATGACTACGGTTAACACTTTGTTGTACGTCGCTCTGGATAAGAGCGTCTGCCAAATGCCTGTAATGTAATGTAATGTAATGTAATGTAATATACAGTAACTTCCTTTGTTTTATACTTAGTAATGTTCACTCTATAATTCAGTATCATATTAACCATGTTTAGTGCTTCAGGATGATGACTACATCAAGATAAACTTGGGTCAACGATTAAACCTGTTTTTATCAGACACAGTCCATTTTATGACGTCTCATAAAATAATCCTGCTTAAAATTGTTATCGACAACTATGTAAAACTTGACATACCTGTAGGTATTATATTATATTAGATTAGATTAATGATATTCGATTTTTACCTCCTGCGTGTCTTCCCAATTCTGTATTCTGTAAAAAACCTTTTTGCCATCTGCCAAACTGTTTGCTACACTCCCAGGCAATTTAACAAGTCCTCAGAATTATTTTTTTAACCAATTGTTATCGACTGTTTTGACTTTTTCTCACAAACTGCGATAATAATACAATTGTATTTGTAGGCCCATCTCCAGTTTCTAGAGATAGCTTGTTAATGGTTTATGCATAATATGATTGGATATTAAAAATATGTTCATAATTCATTTTGGTTCTTTATTCTTGCACCTACCTTACATCACCATGCTACCATCTCCAACACACATGCACACACATGCACACACACACACACACTCACACACATATATTGAACAGCATCCTCTGTGACACACACTATAGTCACTGAGTTTATTAATTCTGAAACTCAAGTTAGGTTTCTGCTGGGGGTGAGAGTGACAGCTGTGTTAACATTAGCCCACTATTTCAAAAAACTACTTTCAGATAATTTGCAACTGAATTTAATTTTAACTCTGAGAAAGCATCTATATATTTATCTTTGTTTATCCATTTGTCTGTACGTGTTGCTGACGTCTACTATAGAACTCTGTGGTTTGCAAACCACATGTTCAGTTTGTGCTACCTTCATTTACTTGCAACAAACCAACGATGATTAAGGCATGTACCATAAAAATATACCACAGTGCACTCACATTAGTTCTCGTCAATATCGTCGCTGATTGTTTTAGTTTTTTTAAGTGCACTAGATACAATTAGCTTAGCCAAAGTATTAAAAGGAATGAATACCAATTCAACAAACGTACGAAAGTCTCTTCACAATGCAAATTCACCATGGTCGTCTGCCGAGGAAGAGACATGAACCCCATAGGTTTCCGAAAAGATTGGAAAGTGTGCTTTTTTGTGACAGTAATGTGTGGGCTCCAAGCCCGGTGACAAGCCTTAGAGGACTTTCACTACTGCACTCTCAACCCAAGAGTTCGCTCTGACTATGAGGGGAATCCCCGACTCAACATCAAGAGAATATCAGCCAGGTTCCCTCTGCCTGGAACACAGTCTCCACTTCCTCACACTCTCAAAGAGAGGGAGGGAGGGAGGGAGGGAGGGAGGGAGGGAGGGAGGATAGATATAGAGATATAGATATCACATCTTTTTTTGGATGTGCACAGCTTTGTCCCGGTGGTCCAATACAGTACAAAGACAGGAGCGTACAGCACGCTTGTATCTTTAGGCCTTTTGCGTACAGTAGCAAAGGCATACAGCGCTGGAAACTGCAACTGTGACTGCTGGCTATGCAGCAGACAAGCCAGCTCAGAGTGAAGATTTTTTTGGCCTGACGCACAATTAGGACCACAGGGAAGGGAGGTAATAAAGTCCCGGCCAGTTTCCTGAAAGCTCTTAGCCTTAATGATTCATGTGCGATTTGCAGTAATCGAGTGCTGGTGTTCTTATTTATGACCACTGTGACTATTGTGCTGAAAGTGTGCGTGTGCGCGCTTGTGACACAGAGAGGTGCAATAAAGAGCCCCTCCTAGTGCCAGTAACACGGCCCCCAGGGTTCCAGTGGCAGCGCACTTTAACACGGGCCACAGAAAGGACCTGTTTTTCTGTTTGTCTCGACAATGAGTAACCATGTGATGACAGACCATAATGATTAGAAGCAAACATCAGACAGGGGCGTTAAATAAAGACAACAAAGCCTGCCTGCAGTGCTTAATGACGCAATATCCTACGATGTCATCAAACAGTATCAAGTCAGGTATTAGGAGTGGCTACGGAAGGTGAGTCTGACAGACTGTGTCGCATGAAAGCAGGGGTTCTATTATGTGAGGGATACGGTCGAGGCGGGCGAAAAAGGAAAACACGCAAAGACCGTTTGCGGAATCCGGATGATGTGGGCAAATAGGACTTCCGTAGGTTTAGCCAAGCGCTGCAGTGCGACAGAGCCAAGTCTCAACCCAGAGCCGAATACTTCTGCCCACTTGTGTGGCCGTCGGCTCGCGTTCGACCGCGTTCTTGTCTAAGGCACGTCTCCAAAGGAGACCGAAGACCGCGTCCACTTTTCCACTTCTGCCCGTGCCATTGCCTAACTACATGCCCCCTACTGGAGAGGTAATGCGTGGACGCCTGGTGTCTTGCTTTCCTGCTGCTATAGCTTCCTCAAAACGTAACCTTTATTTTAGCGCCCGTCCCTTCCTGTTTCATCTGAGCGGTGCCCTCTGCAAACACGTGTTTCTTTGTTCTGCTCTGGAAAGCGCTTCGCCGCAGAGCCGGGACAATGTGCTGAATTGTGAAAAGAGCCCGCTGGGACTGAGCCGCGCTCCGCCGTTATGGAATGCCAGGCTCTGAGGAAGTGACACAATCAGTTCATACGCGCGCGGCCACTCACATTCCAAACCACGACTGTCCCCGGGAACCGCCACTGCCGGTGGAAAGGTGTGAGATGGGCCGAATGCAGGAATCACTCTTTAAAAGTCACTCTCTTCACACACTCACACAGACACACACACTCACACACACACATGCACACGCACACTCACACAGGCTTAGACACTCACACACTCACACACACACACACACACACACACACACACACACACACACACACACACACACACACACACATCCACACTCACAGTAGTAGTCTTTATTTAATTTCCACAAGGGCAATTTGTTTGCAGCAACTAAAATCATAAAGTACAATACATGGTATACACCAAAAATACATACGTGCACATACATACATACATACATACATACATACATACATACATACACACATACACACTTACATACATTCATACATAAACACATAATAACTCTTTGTTTGTTTTGTTTGTGTGTGTTGTTTATTGGCCATGGCATCACTGTGTGATATGAATTATCACGCAGATTCACAGTAGGAGAAACTAAAAGGGCTCCATTTTTTATGTATTTGTGCATTCCTGTTTTATTTATCATTCATTTCATCAGAAGGTTCAATTGTGATTTAAAGTCTCTTTTACAAGAAAGACAGCTTACATACAGTATATCTTTGTGTGTGTGTGTGTGTGTGTGTGTGTGTGTGTGTGTGTGTGTGTGTGTGTGTGTGTGTGTGTGTGTGTGTGTGTGTGTGTGTGTGTGTGTGTGTGTGTGTGTGTGTATATATATACAGGGAGTGAATATATACTTTGGAACACTCTCCCAGGACATTAGGATGGCAGACTCGCTGGCATTTTTAAAAAACAGCTCAAAACATACCTTTTAAACAAGCTTTTAAATGATTGATTTAATTTAATTTAATTTTATGTACTTTTAATGTATTTTTCTTTTATGTACCTGAAAGGTTTTTATCTATGCACTTTTTCTTTCCATGTACCTTAAAGGCTTTTAGCTATGCACTTAAATGCCTCTATTTATGCATTTTCAATTAAGATCACCATCTTAATCTATCTCTGCTTTTTAACTATATTTTATAATTGTGAAGCACTTTGAGCTGCATTTCATGTATGAAAGGTGCTATATAAATAAAGTTTATTATTATTATTATTATTAGTGAGAGAGTGAAATGTGAAATTTTGTTGCTTTCAAGCTTTCATTTATGATACCTTCATTTAGGAACTAATATCTGTTATAAATACAACTTACTCCACACATTTATGAAAAAAGTATTCAAACCCTGTGCTGTGCAAGTCAATGCAGGTGCAAAACATTACCTTAACGAGCCACACAATGAGTTGATTGGCTTCTGTGTGTGTGCCAGAACAGAGACTGTCATGATTTCAGGATTAAAAACACCTGTCTTTGTGAGGATCATTGGTCTGGGTAATGAATTTGAAGGAAAGACACAAAAATGAAGACCAAAGAGCTTTCTCAGGAAGCCAGGGATATGGTTATCAAAAGGCATAGATTAGGAGAAGGATACACAAAAATATCTAAGGGTTTGGATATCCCAGTGATCACTGTTGGCTCAATAAGTGTAAACTGCATCATACCACCCAGGCCCTGCCTAGAAAAGGCTGTCCCTCAGGTGTGGTTCCTGAGTTAATTAAGCAATTGATCCCATCATGCTTAGTGTCATGTATAAAAATGCTGGACAGCACCAGTTCCCCATTAATTTGGCTACCATGGGCTAGAAGAAGAGATCTTAGTGACTTTTAAAGAGTGATGTTTTAGCAGACTGCTCAACTTTCTGATGTTTCATGAGGAATAGTGGCTAAGGTGGTGCTGGCATGGACATCTGTCTAGTATTGCACTCATGTCTCCTTGTTTATGTATTGTATTAGGTTTAGGCATTATTTCACCGAGATTTTCCGCTCTGATTGTTTTATTGCTGCCTTTGAATTGTGGCTACAGATTTACCTACAGGGTCCTAGTTTAACTATGTGGTTGCTCCTAGCACCTGGAATTGTACTTCTCTCTAGGGTGTCTTTCAGCGAAACTGTTCTTGACTACGGTTAACACTTTGTTGTACGTCGCTCTGGATAAGAGCGTCTGCCAAATGCCTGTAATGTAATGTAATGTAACATCTGAGGGAAAGACGATTTAACGCATGTAACATTGCCTTCTCAGTCGCCAGATCTCAGCCCAATCGAACACTTCTGGGAGATTCTGGAGCATTTTCCATCACCATCAACAAAACACCAATGATGGAATTTTTGTGATTTAAAGTCTCTTTTACAAGAAAGACAGCTTACATACAGTATATATTTGTGTGTGTGTGCGTATGCGTATGCGTGTGCGCGTGCGCGTGTGTGTGCGTGCATACAGGGAGTGAGAGAGTGAAATGTGAAATGTTGTTGCTTTCAAGCTTTCATTTATGATACCTTAATTTAGGAACTAATATCTGTTATAAATGCAACCTACCTTTCCATCACCATCAACAAAACACCAATGATGGAATTTCTTGTGAAACATTGGTGTTGCATCCCACCAATAGAGTTCCAGACACTTGTAGAATCTATGCTCA
The DNA here is from genome assembly GCA_029706075.1 of Aldrovandia affinis. Lineage (NCBI taxonomy): Eukaryota > Metazoa > Chordata > Actinopteri > Notacanthiformes > Halosauridae > Aldrovandia > Aldrovandia affinis. The sequence goes on along the minus strand of JAINUG010000073.1, from coordinate 963,318 downwards.
GGTGCATTGAAGCGGTTGTGGTGGCCGATTGACCTATTTAGACACTATGTCTGTGTTTCCTTTATTTTGGAAGTTATCTATACATTAACTGTGCATTGAATGTTAAAATAGGCAGTAAAAGGTTTATTTTTCTATGATCAGGACTTAAAAGACAAACATTCATAACTGGTCAATTCCATTGATGTGATGTTACCACATTTTTTATACTTTTTGTGACATATTCCATGGCATGAAGCAAAGTAGCTTAAAAAAGCTTAATGTTTATGAGGCTGCTGCAGATGGAACTTTTCCTTTACTACTGTAAAGGTAGAGCAGAGATGAGAAGGTAGCAATGTAGGTTGGATTTGCAATTAAATTAATATTGAATTTAGTGATATTAATTATAGAGGGAGCAAGGAATTTACTAAATTATTTTCTACATGACCAAATCACCTGACCAAATCCCTCATTCAGAACAATGTACAATGCTTGCATCCCTATGAAGGTGCATTTGGATAAAATAAAATAGCATAAAATAAACTAATTTAGCCAGTAGTAAGCAATGTAAATGATAAAGTCTATAGCCTTAAAACAAATGTGCGTGTGTCTTTCAGTCGAAGTCAGTCAATATTAATTTTCCAAGCTCCAGAACCGTTGGACAGGAAAACTATACACTGTTTTAACGAAATCACCTCACCCAGTTGTGTGGGCCTGTTGATTCACATAGTGCCTGAATGCGTTTGAATCGCCTTCATCCCACAAACATGTTCTCATAGGCTTCATGGCCTAGGGAATTCCCAACCATTGCAAAAACTTGCCATCGCTGCCAAAACACAAATGCTGTTTTTGTGAGTTTTGGGGTAATTCCCCAGTTCCCCCAACATCACTGAGGCTTTTTAATCTCTCATCACGTTGTTGTTATTCACAGTTCCCCCTCCCCCCCCATTGAAATGTATGTCTTCTATCATTTTTTGTGTTTACCCTATCTTCCAGAAGCCTACAGCCTTTGAGATAGCCAGCGAAATATTGATATGATGGCTGTCAGAGCATGTGATGTGTGGTGGTGATGTTTGTGGATGATATATGTACTGTATGTCTGTGTATTCTATTTATTTCATTATATGTCATGCTGCTGATGACAAAATAATTTACTTGGGTGTTAAAATGTCTCTATCTGTTTGTCTATCTGGGTTGTTTTAGCGCCAAATGTTTTGTAAAAAGCTGTAAACTTTAAGAAAAATGATAGGCTAATTTTTTAAAATATAAAAAGTGATTTCTTAAAGAGACATGTTATTATATGATCATTGTCCTTGGGCTTTTCAGCTCGCCAGGTGAAGGAAGCATTACATTTGCTTCCTCTATTTGTTCGTTTCTTGAGAGCCACAGGAATATTGGATATTCTGAAATAATTGACCTCCTTGACCTGGAACTTTAGCCTTCCCTTCAGATTAGCTTTACAATAATACATTTCACTAAGCCTCAGGACTGCATGAAGATGATGTATTCAGAAAAAGTATTTAAAAAAATAATCATATAAAAACATCATAATTCATATTATAATGAAGTAACTTCCCCCATTAAAATAAAGATACATTGTTTGTAAATGCATTTGGACAAGAGCTCAGATATATTGCTTTGTTATCTGAAAAGTGTATTTTATGTATTTTACGTTTACTCTGTAGATTCTTATGGTGAAAAACATAATTTTAAAGATTGTATTTAAGATTGCCAAACCAGTATATTTGTTTCAAAGTAAAGTATTTTAGATATAATCTGCAATGACGTACATTTGTCATTCATTTTTGAAGTTATATTTATCTCACAGAGACCTTTGTGGCAGAGAACACTGTCCTTGCACAATTGTAATTGCACAATAAACATTACATTCAGGAGCAACATCAGTGTAAGGGTACTTTCACATATATTTAGATGACATGAGTTAGGCCCCTGTAAGAAGTAATACAAAGTTTTCATAATCTCGTGGAGAACTTGCTACAGATAGGCATGCGTGCCAGGCAAAGATACCCCATCACAGTCATTTGTAAAAGACGGATATATTGTTCATACACCTCATAAACTCAATTAAATATTTAATAAACAGGAATGTATGTCGTAAACACTAAATACTACCTGATAAATAGTAATGCTAAGGATTATTTAATGTATAAACACACACAAACACACACATATATATATACTGTATACTGAAAGTATTCATTTCAATTTTTCTATCTATGCTATTCTTAACAATGCATATTGTCATCTCAAAACGAGAAAACTACTATCTTAAAATCAAAAATGGCAAATTAAATATAGCAGATTATAAATGTACACATGTCAATCCCATTTAAACCTAAAACCAATTCCATTTCAACACTGATCACAATTAACACTGATTAGACTTTGCCCTCAAAGCAAATGTAAGGATTAGTCGCGGGCATATCATTGTTTGTGTGTTCCGGTGTCTTGCTATTTGAATAGCCTTATATAGTAGCTGTATTTAATTCGTCGGTACAGTAGTAGAGTAATCCATTGCAAATATACGGGCCAAATGTATCAGAAGGGGCGTCTGCATGGTGTAATTTGTTTCGATTTTGCACTGCCTGCTTTTCTGCGTATCGTAAGTGTAACTTAATCCTCACACTAACTTCAACCTTCTAAAACGCGTGGTGATACGAGCCAGATCTGAATTCGCTATTGAGAAATAACTCAAACTCCCACAATACACTGCCAAAAATGGGCAGGATTCTTTACAAATGTGTTGTCCAATAGTAAACTCGGGGCAACTGTAGTTTTTCTAAGCCGTGTGATTTCGAAAATGACACTTCACGCCGCCGATAACAGACGCTCGTATGGAGTAAGCGCGGGTTCTGGAGTTATGGAGGCAACGAGATAATAACACGCAAATACCAGAAACAGTTAAGGTTTTGAAAGTTTTACTTATCATGGGTGAGTTCAATTTCCTTTGCAGTTACAGTCGCGCACTGTTAATTAGGGTGTTTATTGATCATAAATATGATATTGGCTATTGCTGGAACAGACAGACAGTGAGTCATGCTACCGTAGTAGCGTTTTATTAGCACATACCGTGCATTGAGCAATATCCTTCGTTTGTTTTTGTGTTCTCACGATTGCTGATACGTTTCCGAATGCAATTCTGTATGTAGGCTGTGCATGTTAATTTTTAAAAACCACCGTGAATATGCAAATACTGGATTTCAAGTTAATTGAACTCCCAAGACACAATTGTACGAGCTTTCAAGTAGTCTCTATTGTCGATAGAGTGACAGAATGATTGTTATCTGTACTGTAGTATAATATGATAGCCTACTACCGCAACCCAATTCTGCATTTGTTTTCGCAACTGTAAATATAAATAGTTTGAGCTATTTCACACGCGCCTGGTGAGCTATATTCGTTTAACCAGAGAGGGGGGGGAAAAACTGCCAGGCATCGGTGGGAAACAACGTATTTTTCACCAGAAGTGATATTGCGGTGGGACTGCTGTCCTCGTGCAGAACTGAGAGGAAGTGGTTGAGAGCAGCGTTGCACATAATTTTCGCTTAGATTCCTTGAGTTAAGAACATTGTCACCGCATGTGTCGGTAGGTCGCAGTTGAGAATTAACATTATCGCAGTTGCCGCAGATAAAACTGACGCCTCGCTACAAAACCGATAAGGCAGTAATCGCGAAAGCAGAGTTAGCAAAGGAGCTATAACTTTCGGTATATATCAGTGCAGTTAATTACAGTGGTAGGTAGAACATTCCTTGGCACAAATCTATAATTATCATTATTAGTGGTAGTAGGAGTCGTCGTCATACTAATACTATTACTATTGTTTCTACGCTTTAGAGGATTCAAATACAATTATAAACAAAATCTACAGTAAAACAATTTTAAATACTCCAAGAACGTAGTTATGTAAAAATAGGAATTGTATGTATGTGAAAAATAAAGGGTCATTCGTAAAAAAGCTAAAGCAAAACATGCTCAAAATGTGTGCCATAAATGAATGAAAATGTAAAACACAGTGTCCTATTGTTTGTAGGCAATTCATTCATGCGATAGTAGGCAGTCACATTCATCTGTGGTGGACAGGGTGGACAGGTGGACAGGGTGATGTTGGTTCAGTCACCATTATATTAAAATCTTGCAGTGCATTCTCCATCACACGTAGAAACGTTAAGATACGCGGTGTAGTTACTTATTGACACAAGTGTCAGATATCTCCTCTCCAGAACTGTTCACCCACATAATTACATAATTATTTCCGTATTGGAACGAAATTCTGACCTGCAACACATCGATTCTGACCCCACACCGGAATGTTCTGGTGTAATATTGCCCTGGGGAATTAATTGCTTAAAAGGGCAGCCCAATTAATCAAGCAAAAAACTACACTGGAGGAGTAATGGATGTAACAGAGGAGTTGTGTAGAAAGAGGCACTGTGCCACATTACAGGAAACGGCTCATCTCAAAACCAGAGCAGTTTGGGTTCATTGTCAAGTGACCTCATTGCTTGTGGTGGTGAATTTTGTGCGAGAGTGCTGTAAAAGGAAGTGCTGCTGTTTTGGGAGGGGGGGGGGGCAAGGTGGAGCGGGGCGGGGGTTAGCTGTCTGTCAAGACAAGACAAGATGCGGTTTCCAAGGTGACATGTTTGTAAATAGAGACATTGACAAACAAACAGTCGACGCCTCCAGTTGTTTGAGAATGACTGTTTATAGAATAAGAATAAGAATATGGTTTATGACTGCTTGCAATATGTGTGCCACTTGCTGTAAAGGTAGCACATTTTTGATGCACACAGTCAAAGAAATGCATGTAAGCATTTATTTGTAATGATAAGTGTTAGAGATACATTTATTGTTTTTTCCTTGTCATATCATTTCTGTTTCTATGCTTACTGTATTTTCTATCGTGTTTCTTTATCCACCTGTTTGTCGTAGTTCCTATCCAATAATGTTACTTTAGTTAGTTTCAGTGTATCTGCATAAAATATCATTTCTAATGTTAGAGGGGAGGTAGTTGTATAAGCCTTGTTTGGGTTTGTTACCTCTCCTACACTGTCCCCTCTATGTATGTTTGTATATTACTGTTTTAAAGCTTTCTCTTGTGCTAATAAATAAACTCAAACTAGAGTGAACTAAGTGCTGGATATGGGATTATTGTGCACACAATAGCATGATATATATATATATTTTTTATTTAACCTTTATTTAACCAGGAAAGATCCCATTGAGATTAAAAAATCTATTTTCTGTCCTGGCCAAGACAGGCAGCAGCACAAATAAAAACACAAAAAATGTTGCAGACATAAACAGAACAAACAACAAACTACAGAAAATAACTCAAAAAGCACAAGTATTAAAAGCACCGACATCCTGAGGACTCCGCCTCCATGTCCTTCATATTGGATTTAAAAACATTAAAAGAAATTAAATTAGTAAGTTTTAACTCCTTCTGCAACCCATTCCAGTCTGAAGGCGCAGAGTACATAAAAGCCCTTTTTCCAGTCTCTGTTCTGACATTTGGGACAGAAAGTGTTAAAATGTCCTGAGACCGCAAGGGGTACTGTCCAGAACTTTTCTGCTTAATAAATATGCACAGGTAGGATGGGAGCAGACCAATAATTGCCTTATATATAAAAGTGTACCAATGTGTGAGCCTATGCATAACTATTTCATATTCATGGGATGTATGGTGGCTAATCTGCTGTTACTCAGTGGGGACTGGATCAGAGATATCTCACACCTTTAAGATGGGGTTTTTTTAGACGGTAGACCTATTTTTTTTAAGGGAAGTATGAATTAGCAACATGATGACATCAAGGAGTAGGCTAACCTGTGCTGAAGGCATTCCCCAGACATCACTGAGCCCGCACTCTATAATATTTGTGTTTGTTTGGCCACGGACACTGACATAAGTCAACATTTTAAAAGCGATGTTTTCCTATTTCGACGCTCTGCGCATACGTCTCGCCTCTAATTTACTGTAATCCTGTTATTGCTCATTTCTGAAAAGATGCACCACGTAACTGTGGTTTGGCTCGCAGTCAGGAAGTGGTGTTGTAACCGTGTGGTTTTATATTAGAATGATGTCTTTCACAGAGGGGTGAGGCATGATATTTCTCAGAATTGCATTCAGGTCCTCGGGTTCCCACAGATGCTTTGGACTTAATTAAATCAGAGGGACTTGTGTGTACGTCGTCAATTTTACACGAAATTCAAGAAACACAAACATATATGTATATAAAATGTCCCCTTCATTTAATGTTCAGAGAGGAAGTATCCATCAACATCTATCTATGGGAAATTATGCTTAATTGTTGTGAACAGAAAGGAATGCCCTGTGGGCGTGTTCATGTAGATTGCACAGGAGGAGCTACGTGGAAATGTTGCATAGGCGTACGGTATTACAAGCTGTTGCTGGGTTGTGTGTATTCTTGCTGGCGTTGCAGCATGGAGGTTAAATTAAGCAACGGTGAGGGTGACTGCATCTATTACGCATCGTTATTCACCGTAAATCGGTATTACCGTGAATCTGGCAGTGTAGTGTAATGGTTAAGGAGCTGGGTTCAATTCCCAGGTGGGGGCACTGCTGTTGTACCCTTGAGCTAAAGGTACTTAACCTGAATTGCTTCAGTAAAATATCCAGCTGTGTAAATGGATTGTATGTAAAGAAATGCAAACTGTGTAAGTCGCTCTGGATAAGAGCGTCTGCTGAATGCCTGAAATGTAAATGTAAATGTAATCTTTGCACCGTCCTGAGTCCAGGTACTTTCTGGGTTTGTGTTGGCAGCTTCTTAATTGACGACTTATTGTTTAAGACCTCAGGGGACAGGAGGAGGCACCTGTTCGGCTGAGCGCTCCTTCGGCGCGAAGCCAGCACCTAGAAGAGATGTGGCTGCCTCCTTGTGGTGGTGATGATGTGTGTGTGTGTGTGTTGCTGTTTCTCAGTGTCGCAGCCCAAGAGCGGGCAGAAGAAAAGGCTGGAGCAGTGGGTGGGCACCGAACTGGGCATGGCGGCAGACAGCGACGCGTCACCGAACCAGGTAAGGCCGGTCGCGACCCCCGGCGCGCGTCAGTCAGCCTCGACGGCAGCCAGCTTCCACTGCCAGACAGCTATTTCAGGTCACACGCTCTTGAAGAGGAGCCAAAATGGTGAACGGTTCAATGCTTGTGCAAAAACAACAGCAAAAAAAAATCAACTTCCAGTAATCAGGTTAGCATTTATTGTATTGTTTCTTGTGACTTTCTTTTCACGAACCGACACTTTCAGTTCTTCATTTGTAGTTGGGCTTTACGGTAGTTGTTGGATGGTCATCGTACCTCGTATTCTGTTGCAAATCGGGGGCTTTCCCAGACAGGGGTAGTGTGTATACCTTTTTTTAACAGTCCAGTTTACTGTTTGTGACAGTTCTCACTTCCAGCTATTAAATAGGAATCATACACAGAGGCTAAATGGCTAAACGGCGAACCTGCACGGCAGCAGGTCTGTGCAATGGGGGACACCATTATAAAGAAGTTTTCAGTTAAGTTGTATGGCTAAAGTGTTATGTAGTCTGACGGTAAATCAGGACACCTCTTTGTTGTTTGCGCAAACACCTATTTTCTTTTTAAACCTCTTTAATCCCCTTAGTTTTCTTTTTTCTTACAACTTGAATTGGAATGCCCAGTTGTAGTTGTAGGTGCGTGGTAGTTGGGTAGTGTTCTGTCGCTACGGTATCCTCCGTCGAGGATGTCGGGAGAGCACGGACTATTTTGCGTGTCCTCTGAAATACGTGCAGCCAGCCACCAGGGCTGATTGGCCAGAGGAGTCACCCCACTGCAACTAAGTGGGAAGTACCCTGCCAACTAAAACCCTCCTTTCCTGGGCAACATTATGGACAATTATTTGCAAAACCCTGGCTTGGTCAGTATTCCAGACTGCCGTGTGTCAAACTGCTCTAAGAACTAGTGATTTAGCTGGACTCCACCTTACAGTCTCCACATAAACCAGTTTTTGTTACCAAATCACACAGACAAAGATGGAAAATGTTGATATTTTTTGCTCAGGTATATATTTCTAAGCATCCTCTGACACCGTTCTCAGAGGCAACCAAATAGCGTGTTTTAGTGGGATACCACCTAATTGACATCATTTTTGTTTTCTTTATTCATTAAGTAGCTTTGCTTTTCTTTCCTCCCCTGAATTTCCGAGTCAGTCAACTAACATGTGCCTCAAGATGCTGTGCAATATTACCTCGCTAACAAAATTGTCATTCTCAATTTTATTATTAGAATGACTAATGGAGGAAATGCCAGTGTAATTCTTTCATGCGAGAGTGGTGTTGTGTTGGTCTAAGAGAGCGCGCGCACACACAATCTCCGAACACCATTCACACAAATAGAAACTGCCACAGTTCCAGTGTTCACACACTTCTGGTAACTGAAGTCGAGAAAAAGAACAGCGAAGACGAGATGCATCAAATTTCCAAGACCAGGTTGCAAGATGAAAGCTCGGTGGTTTCTGTGGTGAGAGCTGGCCAGGCGATAGCATCAACCCAGCACGCCACCAGCAATCATATTGAGCCCGCCTTCTCAACATGTTGACATCAACGTCTCCCACGCACTTTTCCGAAATTTGACTGTGGTGGAAATTTAGATAGGGGGTTTACTGCCAGTGTGTCACAACAGAGTCTGTGCACTTTTTCAGAGCGTGGCTGGGAAGGACGAGTGCACAACGAGAACAGTCATCCGCCAGCGTCACAGTAATCACTGGCCCTCTTTCGCAATTTGGTGATTTGTACGTAGGGAATTATACCTCTCAATTTGAAGATAGCAATCTTTAACTGACACTATTGCGAGCTTGTTACACTTTCTCTTATTGTAAAGAGTAACCACGTTTTTCTTCTCTTTTGCGTTTACAGTCAAGCGACCCCAAACACTTCCATATTATTCCACTGAACACCAAAGATATAAATTACGCTTGGACGTTTAAAGAGACCGTCCACGCTGTGACCACATTTTATTAATTTTTTTAAACGAAAGAGTGCAGAATCTGAAAGACGGCATCGGCAGGCATCTCGTCCAGTTTTCACATACAATGGGCACTTGTAAACTTTGTGTTTTTTTGTGTGTGTTTTTTTGTTTTTACAAATGAAACAAGTTTTTCTTGATCGCTGGTTGCGTAACATCGTCTTATTGATGGCACTGAGGTCACTGTTTGTGTCGCAATGCTAGTTAGCTCTATCTCCATTTCCGCTGATCAACAGAGACCACTGAAGAAATGAGACGCGTTGGTTAGTCGGCGGCTTCTTTTTTCTCACACTGCACTGTTAGCGTCTCTCATTCTCAGAATCTGTGACATTAAAGACCCCCCCCCACGCACGTCCTCAAGTGCCTCTGCAAGACATTGCTCACTGAAAATGTTCAAGGCCCTCAAAAATGCCATGGCTATCATCAGTTAAAATCAGGTTTCTTCTTTGTATTTTTATACTGTGTAGAGGAGGTGTACTTTTAATATAAATGTGGTCAAATATCAAGGGGAGTTAAAAGGAGGACAATTTTTGTCCCAAAGGACGGGCCCAAAGTTTTACTTTCAAATCAAAACAGAGACTACTAAAAAGTCTTAGCTCGCAGTCACTGAAAAATCCTCAAAGAGAATGAATATGTACTCTTGACAGTTGTTAAATGTTCGCGTCTTGTTTGCAGTACAAAGTCTTGCACGCGACAGACACATTTACGATAGCTGTTGGTAGAACTGGGGAGTGCATGCCACATTTTGAGCAGGTCCACGGGTTGACCTACAAGGCCACTGATGTGTCACCAAACGACACCACAGAAATCTCACCAATTTTAGAAGAGGCATAAAAAAACACGATGGCGACAGCATGGCGGTGTAGAAGGCATTCTCGACCACAATGGAATTTTTTAACCCAGTGACGGTATATGTCAGGAAAATATATGTAACAAATGTGTAATTAATTTTTATATATGCATTGTGGGGGGGGGTAAACATAGTGAATGGAATTAAATTTGAGTCCCAAACCACCTATCTTGTCTCTGCAATCTATGTTTTTTTTGCTGCCTACATAATTCTGAAAGACTAATTGCAGTAGAGAGACAATACTTTAATCTGAATAAATTTTTGGTGAAAGTGATCTACCTTATGTGGCTTTCATGGATCGGGGGGTCCAGTTCACTGTGACTCGTTCACAGGGTTGGACCCGGCCACTCCCCAGGGGCTGGCAGGAAGACTGTGATGGAAATCTCAGGTAGGCCCGATAGTGGCTTCCATCATCCCAATGCCCGAGGTTCTATGATGTAGGCAGGCAGTGTGGTATAATGGTTAGGGAGCTGGGCTTGTAACGTTAAGGTTGCAGGTTCAATCCCCAGGTGGGACACTGCCGTTGTACCCTTGAGCTAAAGGTACTTAACCTGAATTGCTTCAGTTAATATCCAGCTGTACAAATGGATTGTAAAGAAATGTAAAACTGTAAGTCCCTCTGGATAAGAGCGTCTGCTAAATGCCTGTAATGTAATGTAATGTAAACATGTTGTTCCCATTGGGGCCACATATACTGAAAAATGTATGCATTCGTTACTGTAAGTCGCTTTGGATAAAAGCGTCTGCTAAATGCAGATTATATTATTATTATTATTATATTATGTTGTTGTTGTTCAGGCTCTGAGTTAATAACGAGAGAGATGGAGAGGGGAGAGAGAGAGAGAGAGAGAGAGAGAGAGAGAGGGGAGGCCTGAGGGAGTGGGCAGGGAGTGAGCGTGGATGGTGCAGGCACCGTTGGCAGCGGCGATGGGAGATGAAGAGGCAGACGGGGCCATGCGGCACGGAGGAAGGTCACAGGGCCATGGCGCCCACAGCTGTGACTCAGCCAGGGCTATCCTGGCCAGGACCGGGAGCTTCGCTATGATTCAGCGCATGGGCCCCGCTTCTCGGAACCACAGTCGCGGAGAGAGGAACACCATTCAGTACGAAACTGTGCGCTGGCTGCGGATGTGCGCACTGAGCTCCGCCCTGGGACAGAGCGAGCGAGCGTGCGTGCGTGCGTGCGGAGAGACGTACAGCCAGACGTACAGACGGAATGGCGCTCGTACACATGACCACAAAACAAACGTGCATGGCAGAGAGCTTGCTGCGGAGGCACGCCTAGCTGCACCGTTTATGCTCTCAAAACCGCTCATTTTTTCCATATCAGTCTCTCTCTCCGCTTGACTTGATCATTTCATCGCCCGCTGCGCTCATTCGCCATAAAGTGTTGATGTCAAATAGAACTACATTCATTTTGAGAATCTTCCTCCGAAGGGAAGCTGAAGGGGTGTCAGGAAGTTGTCACATTTTCATGCGTCGCCCTCGATATTTGGAGGGAATACCTGTCACTACATGAAACACAAATGAGTAGGTGGTCTGTGATTACCCTTACAGGTAACTGCCCAAATAAAGGAAATGGTTCAAGAGGCTCTGTTATGGTGTGGGATGCACTTTTCTGGCATGGTGTAGGTCCACTCAACCCCTTACAGGGCAAGGTAAATGGCAATAAATACAGAGCCATTCTGAGTGATCACCTTCATCCTGTGGTGAAGCATTTCTATCCTGATGCCACGGCTGTCTCAGTCACCAGATCTCAGCCCAATTGAACACTTATGACAGATTCTGGAGCGATGCCTGAGACATTGTTTTCCATCACCATCAACAAAATTATGGGACTTCTCATGGAAGAATGATGTCGCATCCCCCCAGTAGAGCTCCAGACATCTACGCCAAGGCGCACTGAAGCTGTTCTGGCGGCTCGCGGTGGCCCAACGCCCTATCAAAACACTTTATGTTGGCGTTTCCTTTACTTTGGCAGTTACCTGTACCTAGCTGTGGTGTTTTACGAGAGTCTTATTATGTCATGTTGTAAACTTAAGTATGTCAGATTCTTGTAATTGACTTTGGAGAGAATCAGTTTCACAGATTTCACATGTCTAGGCTTGCTTGTCGTTTACACATCCGCAATTAGCAGTATTTCCTCATTCCCCCGCGGTCCGTCTTCACATCGACGGTTACCGTCACTACGTTTTACACCACACATCCTGAGTCATCTCTCTCTCAGGCTGCGGCCCATGCTAACAATACCGTAGCATTGTTCCACGCTCCTCCTCCTCCTCCTCCGTTTCGTTTCTCCGTCGTTTACCATGCCCCACTGCGTGCCCCCCTGTCCTGTGTGTGTGTGTGCGCGCGCGAGACTCTCTCACTATTGTTTTTGCTTACTTGGCTGTTTTCGCACAATAACCATGGAGTTCAGCAGAATTAATTCCCCCCCAAAAACTACTGAAGGCCGTTTGCGGTCGTGTGCGCAGCGAAGCCTGACTGATTATATTGTTTGGCTCCGATACCGAAATGAAATACAAATGAGATTAGATACAAATGTGCTTAAACAGTAATAGCCTGGAGTTCACACTTGAAGTATTCAACATGAAAACGTACAAATCAACAGAGGATCATAAATATCTGGGAATGTGCTGTAATCTGCCACGATCTGATGACAGTCCGCCTGATTAAAAGTTTATTGGCTGATCGGTTCAGTGAGAAGATCAATTGGTTTGGCTCTAGTTGTGTGGGACGTAACAAGTGGCTCGTGTGCTGTAACCCACAAGAAAAGCACATGATTTTGACCGTTTCTCAGTGTCACAGTGTGTTGTTACTCTGCAGGCGAAGACACACGCCAGGCACCCACAGGCTAGCCGCTGTCGTTAGCAAGAGAGACTCCCTGCCCTCCTCTGTGGAGTGCTAGGGTCGTGGCTAGATAGTAACCATATTTTGTCCAAAGGTCTGACTGAGTCCCCATAGTAACAATGGAAAGTATCCAACCCTCGTTCCAGCCGTCTTGCACTTAGGGTCAGGGTTACAGTTAGAGTTAGGGTTAGGGTTAGCAGCTTGTCTTTGAAACTTACCACTTTAGCGGCCAACGCGCATTTAATGTTTTTAATTTTTTTATGTAACCAGGAAAAAAAGCCCATTGAGATACAGTCTCTTTTTAAAGGGAGAAAAAAAAGCCAAGAAAGGCAGCAGAACAGCATTTAAAAGTTACGTTGACACACGTATGACAATACAATACATAAAACATTGCATGGGCGAGATCTGGGAAAAAAATAGGGTTACTATCTAGCCACGACTGAGCGCTAGCCCTGCTCTGTTGCACAGTGTGGACTGTGGAGTGAAATAATCTCTGGCTCTCAGACGAGTGCGTCGGAGGATGGCATGGCCTCCAGCTGCACTGCCCCCTGGTGTGTGGGTGGCACAGTGGTACACGAGGCGCAATTGGCAATTCCGAACTGGGAAGAAAAATAAATAAAAGGGGGATCTCCTTAAACAAAGAAAATATATTTTTTTTATATGATATTTAACAAATATGGCAAATTAATATGTTTGATATGATTAGTACCAAAGGCCATAGTTGCCATTAAATGAAAAAATGTAAAAAAACACAATATACAAGATATTTAGGTCTCACGGTCCGATCGAGATTTTGCCCCATAAAAAGACAGAAGGGGCGTTTTTTCTCTTGTTTATCTGTGCGTCACATATCGTTGCACAGGACAGAAGGTTGCTGATCAATTTGCTGCTCCGAAAACCTCATTTTGTTGGTTTCCCTTAATACAGGATGCATGGTTAATTATTGAAAGTGCTGGCGAACGCCATCGCCGGTGTGCACTGAGTGTTCTGTTCTGAGTGTTGAGTTGCCCGGAAGAGAGAAGGGTATGCTTGCGTGTTCAGAATGACTTGGTGTGAACTGAGGGTTTCATTTTTTTGTTTTCCGATCTTGTCTGGATGTGAAACCGAGATTGAGGTTTCGATGACAAATTTCAGCAGCCATCATGGTTGCTCTGAGCTACATTAGCCTATATTTTCTGCCGATATTTGTGCTCCGAATTGGAATTCACCCTGTGAGTAGTAAAAACTGTACTGTGTATATTGCAGTAACTGCAGGGCCCTAAACAGTACAGCTAAGTTTGTAACCCCGGGTCGACCATTGGAAATGGTATTGTAAGCGTATGTTTAAAATACCCCAGACTTCTCTGAGGTTTAAAAAAAAAAAAAAAAAAAAAAAAAAAGTTAAAAAGAGATTAGGTTAGATCAGAGGTATTCAAATCCAGGCCTCGAGGTCCGCAGTGTCTGTAGGTATTTGCTCCAACCACGCACTACACCACCTGATTTCGAATATTTAGTTTACCTGGAGTTTACCTTAGTCCAGGAAGCGAGCTAATTAGTGAAATCAGGTGGTGTAGTGCGTGGTTGGAGCAAATACCTGCAGACACTGCGGACCTCGAGGCCTGGATTTGAATACCCCCCCGGGTTAGATAAACCTTCGTGGTCCATTTGCGTGGAAATTCAGATTGACAAAAAAGATAGTAACGATAATGACAAGCTGACGAGTGATGTGCTGCTGCTCAGAAACGGGGCCTTGTTGTGACTTGCTGTGTGTGCTGTGCGGAGCAGCGTTAGACGTTGGCTCTGTGAAAAGCACCGGTTGGACGCCTGCGCTGTTCTCCTCCTGTAGCAGAAAGGCCGCGAGACGGACATCTCCCGCCCCACTGACGGCGGGGAAGAGGGAAGCAGGGCCAGCCAATCGGAGGAGGAGGAGAAGCGCTTCGGGGCCGGTCTGTACAGCTTCATGAAGGATAGGGGCACACCTATTGAGAGGATACCACACCTGGGCTTCAAGCAGAGTGAGTCTCTGGAACCGTAATATAGCCACCTGTTTGTTGCTCAACAGGTTTTTTATGCACAGCTGCCACACTGACTTATGGCCAAATAGCTGAGATTTCTTCAGCCTTCTACTGCACTTACTTTTCATTTTACATTTACATTTTAAGCATTTAGCAGACGCTCTTATCCAGAGCGACTTACAAGATGTGAATTAATACATAGTATGATCGTTCATTGTTTGCGCAAGAGATCAGTGCAGTAATATATTGTATTGATGCACATCTTGTAAGTCGCTCTGGATAAGAGCGTCTGCTAAATGCTTAAAATGTTAAAATTTAATGTAGTAATACAGCGATAGACATCGTTGCAGGCAGCTGCGTGCCATACTTGTTACACCGGGAACGTTTTCAGCTGAACTTTTTAATTGTAAGTGGGCTTTAAAGGGGGATTTATGACCCACGAATAGCAATAAAGTAGTACGTGCAAAATGGATGAAATGCTGCGCCCGTTTGTGCCGATTATCACCTTGGCGTTAACGCGGACACGCGGGTTCTGTCTCTTCTGCAGTCAACCTCTGGAGAATCTACAAAGCCGTGGAGAAGCTGGGTGGATACGACTCTGTAAGTTCCAGCGCTACACTCCCAATGATAAACCCAACTGAACTGCACCAGATGAATACAGACAAAAGCAGCATTGTGATCCCCCCCCAGGGCAACTTGGGCCTGTAAATATTCTGCTGCTATTTCCCCATCAGATGGATGGCTTCCTACTGCATTTTTGAAAAGAGTCATCCGATTGTTATTGTATATGCTGCATGTGTGGAAACGTTAGGCGTGCATCGTTTGGACAGAGATGTTTCTTTTTGGCCAGTAGACAGTGAGATCCATACACAGATTTTAAAATGTACAAAGTAAAGTAAATGACGAGCCTAGATGGGCTGAATGGTAGGGTCACTCAAATCTGGCCCCGCCGATCCAAATCCGGTTCTGGTTTTCCTTTCTCTCGGGTAGATAACTGAACAGGTAGTGCAAACAATTGACCAGAGTGTCTTCACACCTGACTCCCAGGCAAAGGGAGGGCGTAAAAACGGTGGTGCTCGGCACACGAAGACCGTGATTTTAGGGACCCTGGTTTGAATCCCAAAAGGGGAAAAACATACATGCCATTTAGCAGAAGCTTTTATCCAAAGTGACTTACAGCACTGAATGCATACATTTTTCAGTATATGTGGTCCCAATGGGAATTGTCTGATTCAGCAAATATACTTCACATAACAGTGCAGTACATATAATACATCTCGCTGTGTAAATGGGTTACAGATAGTGAACGATGCAAAAAAATGCAAAGCTGCAGATTGCCCTAGATCAGTGGCTCCCAAACTCTCTCCTCAGTGAACCCCAGCTTGTCCATATATTTGTTAAATTCCTCCACCAGCACACCTGATTCAACGAGTTAACTAACGAGCGCTGATTAGGTGAATCAGGTGTGCTGATGATGGGATTTAACAAACACTTGGACTGGCTGGGGTTCCCCGAGGAAAGGGAATCACTGCCCTAGATAAAGGTGTCCGCTCGACAAGCGAATACTAGACATTACTTTTGTAATAGCAGAAACAAATCTCGCAATTATGGTGAAGGAATAGAACGAGAAGTCCACGACTAGTTCTTTAGAGCATGTGAAAACTCAACGTGGGATTCATTTAGGGAAAAACCTCCCCCCCAAAAAAATATGCTTGTGTTGCAAACCAAAAAAAAACGTAAGAAAGGCACCGTTTCTAAATATACCAACGCACTGGAGTGGAAAATGGAGTACAGGGCAACAGGGCCTGCGTAGGTGAGGACATTTGGGCGGAGAAGAAGTTCACCTCAGGGTGAGTCAGGGCCTCGCTGAAGCACAGGCGTGCTGAGTTGCGTTCGAAAGGCGCTAAATCTTCCCCTTCGCGTGTTCAAACACACCTGGGGGGGGGGGGCAGGAGGTGTGTAAGCGGGCGGAAAACTGTCGTGTGACCAAAGAGAGCTCGCTGCTCGGCCCCCCCGTCCACAGTACGCAAAGTTTGCGCGCAGGAAGACGGTGACCGTTGGGTCTCGCGCCACAACAGTCAGTCAGAGTGGCGTCCACCCTGGGTGGGAGCGCGGCCTTTCGCCTTTGTTCTCCACGTCGGTGTCAAGTTTCCACTCCACTGATGTTCTCGGCGCAGTTTTGGCAGTTTGCTTTTGGTCTGCTGCGTTGCTCGGGTGACCCTGAAACCAGGTTCTCTACGCCTACAAATCCGAGTAGCGGTTTGAAGCGTGACTAAGGGCCACCATTTCATTTTCCGCTGTGAAAATCCATTTCGATTATTGTTGTTTTTTTAGTGCGCCTTTTATTTCAGTCTCTGTGTACATTTACATTTGAAGCATTTAGCAGGCGCTCTTATCCAGAGTGACTTACATGATGTGCATTAATACATGGTGGGAACAATCATAGTTCACGCAAGAGATCAGTGCAGTAGTACAGCGATAGACATCGTTGCAGGCAGCTGCGTACCATACCTGCAACACTGGGAAGGAAAAGGTTTGTGAAGGCAGGGATACTGGGCACTGTTTAATGTTCGCAGCGTATTGAGCAATTTCTCCACTGTAAAGTCGCTCATTTCGCCATCGTAAAGCCGGTTCTCTGAAATGCCTCAAGGTGTGGATGTGCAGTCCTCTCCGGCAGGGTAGAGTACGGCGTGTGCCCTAGAGAGGACCCAGGGGACACTGCTGCTGGTGCATGCAGTGGACAGTAGACCAGCTCCAGAGTCACAGAGTAATCCCAGTACTGGAGAGCAGATGTGGGTTGCTGTAATGCAGAAAGAGTAATGGTGTGCTATGGGACCAGCTGACAGTGCAGATATATGAGGTAGCGGTGCGTTAATATCTGTGTCTGTGGGGACCAACTTGGCCAGCTGACTTTGGGGAGACGGTGGGCTCTCTTGGCATAACTGCTTAACTTTGTAACTGTTTTCTCTGTGTGACTTTTCTGCTTGGCACTGCGCGTGAGTGTGTGTGTGTGTGTGTGAGTGTGTGTGTGTGTGTGTGTGTGTGTGTGTGCTCGTATTTGGGTAAATGATGCCATGGGTGTGTGAGTTAATGAAGGTGTCTCCTGGCTGCAGGTGACGGCGCGCCGGCTGTGGAAGAATGTGTATGACGAGCTGGGGGGCAGCCCGGGCAGTACCAGCGCTGCCACCTGCACACGCAGGCATTACGAGAGGTGAGGACGTTGCTCCCATTGTGTGTGTGTGTGTCTCTGTCTCTCCCTCCTTCCCTATCCCTCTGCCTCTCCCTCTCTCCCTCCCTCCCTCTCTCTGTCTGTCTCTCCCTCCTTCCCTGTCCCTCTGCCTCTCTCTCTCCCTCCCTCCCTCTCTCTGTCTGTCTCTCCCTCCTTCCCTATCCCTCTGCCTCTCCCTCCCTCCCTCCCTCCCTCTCTCTCTGTCTGTCTCTCTCTCTCCCTCCCGCCCTCTCTCTCTCCCCCTCCCTCCCTCCCTCCCTCCCTCCTCCCTCCCTCCCTGTCCCTGTCCCTCTCTCTCTCTCATTCTCCCTCTCTCCCTCCTGACCATTTCTCCTGTTTGCTGTGTCCCGTAGGCTTGTGCTGCCCTTTGAGCGGCAGCTGAGAGGAGAGGAGGACAAGCCGCTGCCCCCTGCCAAGCCTCGGAAACAGTACAAGAAGAGCCTGGAGGGCAAGAGTGGCAAAGCTGAGGGCAAGAGGAAGAGGAGCCAGCAGGAGGCGGAAGGCGATGGGCAAGCTGAGGTACGTTCTCCCCTGGTGCAGAGCACCCCTGAAGGTGATGGTAGGAACACCACTTACCATACAGCCTCGCTCTCTCTCTGTGTCCTTACATTTACATTTACATTTTAGGCATTTAGCAGACGCTCTTATCCAGAGCGACTTACACAGTTTACATTTCTTTACACACAATCCATTTATACAGCTGGATATTTTACTGAAGCAATTCAGGTTAAGTACCTTTAGCTCAAAGGGTACAACGGCAGTGCCCCCACCTGGGAATTGAACCAGCAACCTCTGCAGCCACGCCTCTCGTTTAAGTCGCTGATTTTCGATCTCTCCCTCGCAGGAGAAGTCAGGGGAAGGCGGCCACTGCGAGGCCGGGAAGCGCCTGCACTCTGCTCAGGGCCCCGTCTCGTCCGAGACCGCCAGGCTGGACCGCCACGGGCCGGAGAGCGAGGCGCCCGCAGCCAAGGACCACCCCGCCTCGGCCTGCCCGGCCAAGAGCCCCTTCGCCAGCGTGCAGTCCTCGGGCGGAGCGGTCATCTCCCCTCTGGAGAAGAAGAAGCGCACAGCCCAGGCCAGTCTGGGCCTGGCCCAGGCCCGCTCCAGCCCCGACCAGGACAGGAGAGGGAGGCCCTCTGTGATCCACTGCGCCCAGTCCCCGGGGCAGCCCCATTCCAGCAGGACCCGCGAATCTTCCGAGGGCTCCCCCGTACCCCACTCCTCGTCGTCCTCCCGGAGCCCCTCTCCCTGCTCTGTCTCGTCTGACGACTACCTGGCGCTCCCTCAGAACTGCCCCCCTGCCCCGGGCCCAGCGGCTCCTCCTGCGTACGTGGGCAATTTCACCTCCGTCCCGTACAGCGGCGGAGTCTGCAAGCCAGTGAGCTGCTACCCCCGAGCCAAAGACTGTCCCAGTCACCTCCATCACCACAGAGACCTCCGACAGTTCAGCCTGTTCGCCGCTGACTCCGCAGGGGGCAGGGGGCGACCGCCCGACTGGAGCCCAGGCTGCGGAGGGGGCAGCAGACACCCCGCCGTCAAAACTCATCAGCCCGCCTCTTCTACCTCGGCCGGCGTGGGCCCCAAGGCATGCTGGGTCCCTCCCCTGTCCAGCTTCACGAAGGTACTGCCCAAATCCGGGGAGCACCTGTGGCCCGCACAGTCCTCACAGCCGGCCCACAAACACCACCAGGGCCCGAAGAGGCCTCCGTCAGAGGACACATCGGCGTACGGGAGGAAGCTGCAGATGGTTCCCCCTCTGCACCACGGAGACGCCAAGGAGAGGTCCAAGCCGGGCTTGCCCAAACCGCTCCCCGCCCAGCACTATGGCCTGCTTCACCCCGAGGTCAACTTTCCCATATCCTACCTCCTCCCAGCCTACGACAGGACCGGACCCGTCTCGGCCCACCAGCTCAAAGGAATCTCCCTGCACCCCTTCGCCCCTGCCCACCTGGCGCTACCGTCCCAGCCCGGTTCCATGTACCGCCACGTTGCCGCGGGAACTCAATTCTCCGTCCCGTACGAGGCTTTAGCCCGCGCCCGTCCTTTTCCATACTGGCACCCCCCGGCTGGGTACGCCATCGCAGGCCTGAACCCACATTTTCCCAACACTAAGCTATGACTCCCAGGCCCCCTGAGTCATAACTTCTATCCCAAGCGATAATGTGAAGCACATTCATGTGAGGATGTATGAGATTGATATGTTGGTTACTCAGCAGTCTCCGCAGGGAATGCCTCCCACGTGAATGTCCTGCAATGTGGGGGGGCTGTAGAGTGTCACCGCTCTTGTGTTTGAAAAGGAAAATGGCGGCTCCCTTCTCTGATTGCCTTCTGACTGGGATGGCCAGGACTTCTTTGAGCGAAGACTCTTGACTGCACTGATATGGCCAGTAACAAACTTGGACGGAATAGACTATCTTGGACCAAAACAAAAGTACTCGAGTGAAATTGACAGCTGTGGTTTCAGCAAAGCAATAAATCGACTGATATTTCCCTGAACCTTGGCCAAACACACCCCTTCTCTTGTTGCATTTATGGCACAAAAACATGGGTCTAATTTATTCAAGATTGGCCATTTATTTCTGTCTTAAACCATTACACTAACCCACATCCACCATAAACACATTTCTGACCTGAAGCAGTAAGTTTTTACAATTTGTCATTTGTAAAGGGGACACCACACACTGCTGGCATCTCCTTTGTCTTAGCTGTTAAGGCAATTAAACATTTTTGTCACATTTTTTAAATATTTGTCTAATGATTTACATATTTATTTATAGCACAACAAAATGGCAGTATGCCTTAATTAAGTGCAGCTGTATTTTTTTTTTTTTGGGGGGGCTGTTTTTTTGCACTGCCTCCAATGAAGAAAATAACCTCCTCCAAGTCATTTCTAAGATGACACAATGACGTTCTTCCCTTTTGAGAGCAGAAATAACGCCTCACATATTACTCATTTACCATCAGTGGACCTTGGATCAATCATTCCAATTGCATCAGCAATTAGTCATGAATTTCCATAAAATTCTAGAGTTCAATTATGAGGTAAGAGTTGCACAACAGCCCGTACTGGCACACTACGCCCACCCATAATGCTTTCAACGTAATTTCCTGTTGGATTGTTGCGGGATATGAAGTGGGTATTCTTTGAAAAAGTAAGCCCAATGTGGTTATCATGAGACGTTGTCATTCACCACAGTCCCTCAACAAATTGCATATCGTCTTGTTTCCGTAGTCAAAAAAGGTGCGTGATAAAATTCCATTGTTGATCTGAAAGGAGGTCATATTTTGGCTTACAAAGGGTATGGTTGCCGCTGAGACTCAGTGAAGTGTTTGTTTGCTGTGGAAATTCCTAGCTTGCTTTTCTCACCATTTTTTAATCTCATTGGTGCTGAAATACAAATATTGTGTTAGGGCTCCCCTTGGTGGCCACTCAAAATGTGACCGCACATTGAAATGTGAGATTGCAGATTCCACTGTCAGTAATCCCTTTGCTTATCTGATCCTTCGCAAACTGGAACCTAGTTTAATCAGAGGTGCCATCACAGGTCTTAAAGTGGTATGGCAGAAAATAGCATGTCACCCCCCAAGCCCACATGGAAACTTTCCAATACACATCAAGCAGGTCTAATGTTCCTTTAATAACATGTTTTATCTGACCTTGACATTGCAACAAAAAAAGATGTCTTTTCATTTCAAGTGAAAGGCAAACTACAAAGTGAGTAACGGAATAGGACATGGGAAGCTAAACAGCAGTTGGTGTATGCATTTGTGTCAAATCAGAATCCCTTGCCCACTTTGTATCTTGATGGAAAATAACACTACATGTTCCGATTTCCCCCACAGAAAGCACAGGGTTCAACCGTTTTTTTCAAACTGGGTTCAACTGGGCTATTCAAATCCAGGCTAGATGCAGTACTAGATACTCTTTAGATTAGGACATGACGAGCCTAGATGGACTGAACGGCCCGTTCTCGTCATTATGTATTCTTATGTTCTTATGTTCTTTTTCAGGTTGGTAGCCTAGGTCAGAAAGTCTACTGGCCTAAAAAGAAATTCTACCTAACTGACTCAATTTAAAAAATAACTGAGTGCCAATATTGTATTTATTCATCCCATTCAATAAGAAAATTTGGCATCACACCCTTGTATTACCTGGCTGTGACATATAGGCCTAGGCTGCTATGAAATACTGTAGGGCTATCAACTGTCCCCAAGAATGCCATTCATTACTGAAAATTATTACTATTAAAATACGTTTGAATATATATCATACTTAGGCCAATAGCCTACATGATTAAATCAATGAGCAATATCATGCCTTTTTTACTTTCGCTTATTCAGAACAAATGGCAGTAGATCTTCCTCATTTAACTCAGATTCATAAACCTGTAGGACAGCTAATGGTCACTTATTTTCCCCAACGGCTTAGTACAGTTACTAGGTAAACTAAATTCAAGACATTGGAGAATGGGGGAAAGCTGATTTGAGCCTCATAACCAAAACCTGCGCTGCATTGACGTTCGCGAATTAGCGGGTGAACACGATTCTGCAGTGACCCGCTAATAAAGGGTGAAGTTAATCAATATTAGGAGTTGAAAAATAATTCTGGTGTCGCTAGAAAGTATATAATCGCCCCTTTATTAGTATCAGACTTGAAAGTATATGCTAATTCATGTTATGTTTCAAAAACGCCTTCCATTCTTTCTTCATTTGAGTAGAACCACAACTATTTTTAATTAGGCTACAACTCGCTCAGTTAAGATATAGCCTTACCTTTAATATAAATTAAACACGGGACTAAATAAAATGGATTAGGCTATGCCTATCCGGTTAACTGTGGTGAGTCCTGGTCAGTGCAGGGCAATGCAGCTGGTAAGCAAATTTTCTTTGGTCAAAAAACGTTGACTTTGGTGGCGGCCAATGCCGATATTGTGGCACCACAAAATTGTCTATGTATGGGAAACACTGACGTTTATTTTGACAACCAGACAAAATGTCTTTGCAAGATATTTTCCTTAGCCAATATATTTTCACACGGTTGATCTAACGGTAAGGCCACACAAACAACCAAGTTACGTGACGTTAACGATATAGCTACCTAGCTAAGAAGTTGGTTAATTGAATTGTATCATAGCTAGCTAGCTAGTTCGTTCGTTAGCTAGCGATACAGATAACGTGCTAACATTCGTGGGGGGAGGCTAACTTATTCGGCTCTATTTATGTTACAGTTAGCAAGCTATCAAGCTAAGCTAGCTAACGTTATCGTCTTGACAACCCTTTTCAGGAACGACATCTTACCTACTCCAGAACGCTTCATTTTCACTGTGAAGTGCACCAACCGTAACTTAGCTAGCATGGCAACAACTTGTAGAAAATGGTAAGTCAACATTAGCTACGTAGGTAAGTTTGCTAAATAACGTTAGCTAACTTCAAGAGATGGCTAACATTTGTACCTAAATAACATGAACATTGTTAGCTAACCTTACTGTTATCAAATAAGTAAGTTAACCTCCTGTTACATTCGCAAATTGACCCATTTCAAGGTGAAAATCTTCTTTTTTTTTTTTAAAGTATTTTTCTAGATTTTTTTTTTTTAGGTCAATTTAACTAATGCTAGGAGGGTTAAGTTAACGTTACACAAAAATCTCGTTTTTAGACGCTCAGTCTAGCTTTTAAAGCTAACGTTAACTAGCTCGTTTTGTGTAACGGTACACAAAAAGAACATTTCTAAAAGGAAAACATTTTGAATTGCTTTTCATTTATTAGCGAACTTTATAAAAAGAAAACATAAAATGTTTTTGGCCATAATTTACTGAACAAATTTTCTCTCGACAACGGAGTATGGTCGCAGATCCGCTGCTATAAAAACACCTAAAGCGTTTGTTATTGTTTGGCTCATTTGCGTTCGCCATACTGACTACGAGGCTGGGCTGTGCTAAATTAATCTCTTGGCGTTTTCCACCGGACAGTACGGTACCGCACAGCACGGTTACCAATCCGTATTCCTACGTTTTGTCGCTTTTTCCACCGCCACTACCGAACCTAAGTAGGGGAGACCGAGTGGTTGGCACATCTTTCACTCGCCGTATTTCTCTGGCATGTGAGCCATTTTATGTGAGAATATTCTAACCATCAGAAAATAAAAGGTTAAGGTCTCAGCTATAAATAAATATGTCAACAAATGTTTTCTTAAATAAGGTGATTCGTGATTAAAGTCATGTTGTGCACTTGTGCCAACCAGCCCCAACATGGGGCTTTGGGGTTGGTTGGCACAATGTTAAAATGCTGGAGTTACAAAGAATGAAGCAACAAATAGGAACAATTTGAGCATTTAATTCAAACCAGAACTAGAAAATGTAAACATTCAATATATTATATGCCCATTTTTTAACCAAATTACATTTTTTTATCAGTTCATCAATAAGAATGTCTCATTAATTATGTCATTGGACTGGATGACAAGAACAACAAATAATTATATTTTTTAAGAAAATAATTTACAAAGTGCAAAAGCACACTTTTATTTAAACTTGTTTGTAGTATGGCTTGAGTATATAGAGTTAACACTACGTCATCAACAGGCTCAGCAAGTGCTACCAACCAAGCAGAAAGCCGCAGCAGTGAGCCTTGCCAAATACCGCAGGCTCAGCTGCAGGCTGTCTTGTCCAAGACAAGGAGCGTCTACAGCAGGGGTGTCCAAACTTTTTCCACTGAGGGCCAAATACAGAAAAATATACGAAAGGCTGGGCCACTATTGGGGGGTGCTACAAGAAAATACCTGAGAGCAGTTCGTTTATTTCGCGGAGTTTTCAATGAATACGGGTGGCTCCACTAGTGGTGAAACTAAGAATTACAACTCAGTCAAGTGCAAGTTTCATGCGCGGGCCATATTCCTTATATTGGAATGCGGCCGCGGGCCAATTAAAACTGGACCGCGGGCCGTAGTTTGGACACCCCTGGTCTACAGCATTCAGTTCCACCGCCATGTCGAGTCGAGTCGAGCTCGAGTTTGCTGTATCGGTACCACCACCATGTCGAGTCGAGTCGAGCTCGATTTTGCTGTATTAGTGCCACCGCCATGTTGAGTCGAGAGTCGAGCTCGAGTTTGCTATGTCAGTATTCAGTATTCAGGTTGGGTACACGACCATAAAATGTTTGCTTGAGAAGGTATACTGCAACAAATCATCTAAGCCTATTGCAATACTTATATGGCGATCATTGACAGTGGTTCTGTGGATCACTGTAGCCTGTACATTGATCGTTTACAGAAGCCATTTGTCTTGGTGCATATAAGGTTGAAAGAGTAGGCGGGGAGGGGGGGGAGGGGAGGGCAACTAGCCCAACATTGGAAGAGCTGCTGGCGAGGGAAACTCGAGCAGGAGGAACCAGTATGTACCATTACAGACTCGTTATGAATCAAGCAAGAGAATCATTCGTTCAAAATGATTCGTTAATTCTTTTTCGCCCAGTACTAGGAGGCAGACCCTTCTCAAGCCACAGCATTTCAGTGTTTCTTAATGCAACAATGGCGGATAATAAGAAACGGAAATACAGTGATGCAGAACGGCTTGCAAGCTATAATAAAGGAAGGGCTCTGGCAGCCCGGTTATGTAAGGTGCATTACCATAAACTTGGCATGGTTTAGGTACACACAACGCCTTAAAGGGCAAGGTAAATACCAATAAAGGCAAACCAAAAGTGATCACCTTCATCTTATGGTGAAGCATTTCTATCCTGATGGGAGTGGTCCAGGATGACAACACCCCCATCCACAGGGCAAGAGTGGTCACTGAATGAATGGCTTCATGAGCATGAAAATTATGTAAACTATATGCCATGGTCACCATCAGTCACCAGACCTCAACCCAAATTAACACGTATGGAAGATTCTGGAGTTGCGCCTCAGAGAGTTTTCCACCACCATCAACAAAACACCAAATTATGGAATTTCTCGTGGAAGAATGGTGTTGCATCCAGCACTGTTCCAGACACAGAAATCCATGTATTGAAGCTGTTCTGGTGACTCATGGTGGACCAATGTGCCCTATTAAGACGCTTTACGTTGGTGTTTCCTTTATTTTGACAGTTGTACATCCATATGCATGTACCTAAAATACAGATAACTAGCTTGCTAGCTGGCTATGTAAAAACCCTATAGCACAGCCATGTTGACTAGCTCTCTATGCAACCAACTCACTCAGTGTACCTTGCTAGTGAGAATAATAGTATCTTATGCTAAAGCATTTACGTTACAATAACAGTTGCTGACTAGGAAGTTATTACTTTTACTATAAACGAGTCTGGGAAGCAAATTACCTCAGAGGAAAGCATGTTATCCCTCTATGGCATGACTTTGAATTTTTGGGAAAAAATATTCCACCCCATTTTTGGGAGCTTGGAGGTCGCTGATAATATATCCATCATAAAATTTGCCACCCACCCTTACATTTGATAAGTGTAATAAGGAAAACAAGCAGTATTATCCATTAGAAAATAGTTTTATTTTGATCAACCACAAGTCAACACATAAAACAATCTAATTACTAACACATCTCATGTATTATGTTAATCACATTTCATAGAAACATATAAATCAACATTCAAATGACTGTCCGTGTGTGTGTGTGTGTGTTATAAAACAATCAAACAAGCTAATTACAACAAACATATCCCATGTATTATTCTCACATTTCATAGTAACATTCAACATCCAAATGACCATGTGTGTGTGTGTCAGTGTGTCTGAATGTGTGTTTGTGTGGGTTATTGTTTGAATCAGTGTTTCTCTCTTTTTGACAAAGCACAGTCTGATTTCTTATTTGGTGTGGAACCTCAGGAAGCAGTTGCTGGTGGATGTGAAACAGAGGTGGACATCACATTTCTGGCACTTGGCTTTTGGTGTACCTGTGCAACCTGGCACCTTGCATCTCCCCTTCTTTTCTGCCATGATCATCCAGTGGGCTGTGGCATCCAGGCGCACATCAGGGACTGGAATTGGAGCAGCAGGTCCCTTTCTCCTCTTCTCCTCATACTGACCATCAATTGTCGAACTGGGACGACCTTTCTTGCCCTCCAGACTCTTTCCACTTTTGCACAGGGCTTCAGCGATGTGTGACTTGAAGGCATACAGCTTCATTTGTTCCTTCTTCTTCATGCCAGTGCCTTCGCAATCTCTTCGGTAGAGCAGCCAGGCGGTCACGATGATCATATCCAGGAAGTGGAACACCAGCCGGTGGTACCACTTCTTTGATCTGATTTTATTCCGGTACAGTGCAATGAGTGAGTCAAGCAGATCCACCCCACCCATATTCTTATTGTATTCTTTCACCACAGCAGGGCAGGGGACTTTGATGATCACCTTTTGCTTGCGATCCCACCTGTCGACCTCGGTGACTGGGTTGGCTCCAGTATAATCACTCAGAAGGGTCACTGAGCGGTTATCATACCACTTCACAGCGTGCAAGGTGGTTTCTCCAACCATGGCGATCTTCTCTTCAAAAGATCCACGTCCTGCTCTCTTTAGCTCAGCATCGCACATCAAGTTGACACCTGGTAGTCTGTTTCCACGGACAGTACCAGTGCAGTGAATTCCGTGCTGAGCCAGTGTGAGCACAAGAGGGACACTCGTAAACCAGTTGTCAAAGAAGAGCTTGTAGTTCTCTTGCTTGGGAATAGGCTGGGCCAGGCGGAGGACAACGTTACCACTTGCTCCCACATCTGCTAGCTCAGGGGGTTGTACAGCTCTCCCTGTGTAGATTTCCAAGTTGTGTGGAATACCATCAGAGCCAGCCAAGACAAGTATCTTGTAGCCCCATTTCTTTGGTTTTAATGGCAGGTATTGCTTCAATCTACCTTTTCCCTTGAATGGCACCATCTGCTCATCAACAGCCAGGTTCTCACCCATTGGGATTGACATCAGTTTTGAGGTTAGATGAGTGACTAGTGGACGGATCTTGTGGAGTGGATCATCATTTTCCTCCTGTCTCTCTTCATTGTTGCTGAAGTGCAGGGATTTTTTGATGGCCTCCCATCTATTCAGGGTCATGGTGTCAGCTACTTGGGACACTCGGCAGGCCTTGTTCCAAAACATGCGGGTGCTTGGTAAACCAAACAATGACATGTACGCCACAGTACCCAGGAACTGCTCCAATTCTTTTGTAGTGAGTTCGAGGGGCTTCTTGGTGTCACATTGTGTCGCATATAGGTTTGACTGCTCTACGATAACTTCCAGAATGTCTTCAGAGAAAAACTGCTTGAAGTACTGGAGGGGGGACATGACACCATCAGATCTGGAAAGCAGGCCCTGCCATTCTGGGTAAGCATTGGAGTTTGCATTGTCGAGTGTGCTCCATTGGTGTAGGTATGGATCCTCAATCTCAACCTCAACCTCTGCTACATCTTCATCTTCATTGTCAACAAACAGGCATTCTCCTGAATAGAAGAAACAGGAAACACACATTTGAATGTGTCATATACCCTCCACTGACTGACTCTCTCTCTCTCTCTCTCACACACACACACACACACACACACACACACACACACACACACACACACACACACACACACACACACACACACACACACACACACACACACACACACACACACACACACACACACACACACACACACCTCTTACTTTGCTGACTGACCCCTGAGCTCATTGTGTCTCTCATACCTGATTCAGTGATCCTCTCGTCCTGGCTCTCTTCAAGCTCACTGTCAGTCTCCTCAAGCTCACTGTCCTCACTGTCAGACGGAATGGCCCTAACTCCACAATGTTGCTTCTGCCCATAAAATGTTCTTGTGTCCATGTCCTGAAAGTATCAGTAGATAGTAAAGTCAAAACATTGACTATGGTCATAATTGTGCATCCAAACACATCTCCAGACTTTAGAATAATACTGCCTAACAAGAGTGGACTAACTGCACAATCATGCTGCTTCTGCCCATAAAATGTTCTTGTGTCCATGTCCTGAAAGTATCATATATACTATATAATAATAATAATAATACATACTACTAATAATAATAAATAAATAAAATTGTTTGTACATGTGAACCCAGTGGGGATTGAACCCACGACCTAAGGGTTACCAACGCTGTGCTCTACCTACTGAGCCACAGAACCAGTCAGTAGACGCTAGTCATCTGGAATAATACATAGTAATTTGTGGAAAGTGGACACGATCAACTTCACGATTGGTTTTACGACCATGAATGATAGATTTACAGACCAAAGAATGGAAGGCGATTTATGGTTAGTCCCACCCCACTTTGAATGTGGAAATCTCCGCCTGTGTTTACTCGAGAAATCTGAAAATGCGAACACCACACGGCGAGAATCTTAGCTTTTAAACGCATTTTTCGGATATAATATTGCCTAACAAAAGTGGGCTAACTGCACAATGTTGCCCTGAGGCAACGAATTAAAAAACACAGTTTTAGTATATAAATAAAAACGAAATAAGTCTTTAAACAATCAAACATATTTCCTTACACACTCATGTACATGCTAATATTTTGGGGTATTAAGCTATTTCAATTTAAACATGTTAAAAAGTGAAATGTATCTTACCAATTGGCGGCAATGTGTCCTATGTGGCTTCACTTCCTGAAAGGACTGCTCCACCCCCAAACAAAAGGCACCAAGTTCAAGCCAAGGTAAAGCGGGGTGGGGGCGAAGGGCAGGGAAAATGACTCACAATTTACTCTGCTCCCACTGGGGCGAAAAGTAGACCTTTAAAGTAGGACTGTGCCGAATGCTTCGAAGCTTCGATGCTTCGTTCATAACATTCACATTCGAATCCTAAATCAACATTCGATTAGGCCTACTTCGCGGTTTTTTTCATTTATTTTTTTGCATGCCCATTGCAATTCGGTTTAAACCAATGTGCTATTTAATTAATATTATCGTATTATACTACTATTATAGTTAATAAACAGTTACAAAAAAGAACAAAAGATTGAATTAGCGACTAGCACTTCGTAAAGTACAATACAAAACGGGAATTGTGAAATGCCTAGGCTAGGCGATATCAGCATTAAAAAAATACCGCCTAGTTTCAAGAGTTCTTAAAGGTTTTCAGGCAGAGGAACGTTGCAATTTAGGCATGCTTTAGTAAACCAGATGGAATACTTAATCGACCTAATTTACCATGTCTCCACTCTGTCATATGCATGAACAGATATTACCTATTAATCTAAAGGAAAGTCGCAGTGACTTAACCCCTGCAAATTGCATCCTAATAGCGATTTGACTCATTGCGACCATTTATTGAATCCGAAATATTATTTAGGAAAATAGTAATGTTGCGACGTTGTAGAGACTGCTTTTGCTTTGGGAAAGCCGTCGCAATCCTTTTGTAAATCTGGCCGAGTCTCCTTGAGAACGTTTGCAACAAAAGGTATTTGACTTGAACACTGGGAACCTACAAGAACTGAACTGGGGTTAGCCCCACATGCTGCCTGATTAGGTTTTCCCATGCACACGTAGCGGAGTTGGTTCTGATTGCGTTTGAGTTTCGAACCTAGGATCCAAATGCAACAGGAGACAAGATTAGCCCGCTTAGCTAAAGACCCAAGTCCCAACCCGAGTCCCCAGCCAAGGGAACTAATCATACTCTTATCGACGTCACTTTCTGCAGCAGACGATCACGTGCAGAAGAACTCACGTCTTCCGAGCTCCGCTACACACAAACATTTCTATCAGGCAGGGCATTTTTGACAACTGATAAGGCAGGTGGATTATTTTATGAAAACCAAGGAAAATTTATTTTCATCACATTTTAATCCATCAGTGCAACTGCATTTAGCCTTGACCTGTGAGTGCATCTACTTACTAAAAAAAGATTTGGCAGACAAAGGCACTTAGCATACTGAGATAAAATCAGGACACTTAAAAAAAAGAGTGCAATACATTTTATTCATAGGATTTGGACCAAAGTGTAACAGTACGTAATCAGTTTGCTAAACAATGGAATTGCTGAAGTCTTGTGCCCTCCGAAACCATGGGGTGTGCAACTTGAGTTTTATTTGTATGTAACCAGAAGCATGTGAGCGTAAAACGGTTTTAAGTTAAACTCATTTTCCCCGGTGAGCGGGGTTCAGTGGGGCAGTTCGTGGGCGACCAGTTGGTAATGGGCTCCACAGGACGGGCATCGCTGGGCATCCCCGGCGTGCAGCCAGAACCACACCACCGCGGTGTTGTCTTCCTCACCTGGTGGGGGAGAGAGAGTCAGGGTCAGACATCTGCAGGACGGACCATGTATTAATGCACTTTTTGTAAGTCGCTCCGGATAAGAGCATCTGCTAAATGACTAAAATGTTAAAAAAATGGACGACATCCCTGCCATTTCTAGGGGGGGCTACATTGTTTCCCCCTGGGATATCGCATGATGGCAATCACACCACGCCACACCACACCTACAGTGTTGGTTCTGCCCGCAGTGAGTTTCGAAACCGAGGATCTCGACGCGACAAGAGAGCGATTTAGCCCGCTGAGATAAAGACTCAAGTCTCTAACTCTGGGAACTAATCACACTCTTATTCACGTCACTTTCTGTAGCGGATGCTCACGTACCAGAGCTCACCCACTACATTAACACATTCACACAGCTCTGAGGAAACCAAATTACAGTATCACCATCTCGTCATCCAGCAGACACATTTATCCAGAGATTTACAGGGCCACCCAGGCATGATACATACGGTACATAAACTTGGGATGGAGCTGCCAATTCATCCTCGCATGCAGCTCTTAAGACCGTTGACACAACACAACACGTATGCTGTTTAGCAGACGGTTTTATCCAAAACGACATACAGCACTGAATGCATACATTTTTCCTGTATATGTGGTCCCAATGGGAAACGAACCCACAACCTAAGCGTTGTCACCGCCATGCCCTCCTACCTACTGAGCCACACAGAACCACCTACTTTGACCTACATATGTTTGGCATCACATGCAAACTTACGGGTAATGAACACTTTCACAGTTTGTACAACATAGACAAAATAGTTTAAAAAATGAGCCCAGAAAACTTCTGTGCCTTTACTTTGAGAACAAACAAACAAACTTACACACACAGCCCACCATCCGCTGATGGGTGACGGAAGGCACAATATGTGGATCCTGTTTTGACCCCGCGTACTCCTTGGGTTTGAAAATGCTGTAAGGATCCTGTGACAAAAAAAAAACATATTTCAGCACACACTACAAAATCTTCACCTGAAACTAAAACTACTCTGGACGGGCTTTGATTCCCATTGGCTTGTGTTATTTGTAGGCATAGTTAGCTAGGTCTACATAAATTATAAGTGAATCTCGAAATCAAGCTGTTAGTTTTGTGAACAGACCAATTTACTACGGTACTACTCCTGCCAACTCAAAACTGTTCAAATGACCTAGCAAGCATGTCTGTTAGTACTGGACTGCAATGATTTAAAAAATATCAATGTCCAGTTATGTTATCGTAGCGCACGAATAAACATTTATTTACGGACAAACATAGATTATAATATTGTAATAAAATATGGAAGACAGGTACACACATTGCCCTTTTTCCAAGCGCGCATAATATCCTTCTCCAACCCGGTGGCTTGTTCTTCGTCAGTCGGAACACCTGCAAAACGTTCAGAAACACCACAGTTAGCAAACGACTCTTTGTTAACCAAGGTTCGCTCCATTCATACGTATGATTTATGAATTTGCAGTCACCATTTTACTGTCCATCTCTTCTGTCCTGTAGACAGCAGATTAGTTTGCCAACTAACGCTACATATTCGATAGCAGCCATAAGAAGATAGCCAATAATAAGTTAGCCAGATGGCTAGCGTAAGCTAGTTGATGTAGCCAGCGCAAGGTGACTTGAAATCAGCTTCAGCTAGCTAGCACTAATCTTCGTGCTCGAGGTTATACCAAGTTTAGCTATCAGACTATCCAGTACAAATCCGCATTCGTGTGTAGGTAGCTAGCTGAATCATAATCAGTGTAATGCGTGTGTCGTGGCTAGCTGTAAGCTACAGCTAGCTAGTGATTACTGACAGCTAGCCGACCACACTTCAGCTTCCTGTCTCTGGCAAGGGATCAATTTTACAAACAAGCGCGGTTATCCATCCTACACAACCTTAGCAAATGAACTTACCTCCAGCCGCCATTCCACGAGTAAAAGATGCCACCGGGGCCAGCCGGCAAGCTGTAACGGCACGAACGGACGTTCTGAGTAGTAACCTTGCTGCCATTCTTGGTCCTTGTCCTGACACGACCGATTGTGAAGCCAGTGACGCTCTTGGTGGCTGAAGAAGTCGCACGAATTTGACGTCATAAATTGTAGCGATCACATGACCAGAGAAAAGGTTTACTGCTGCAGCCTAAATCATGTTTTTTGGCTTCTTAAACTAAAATTATTAGATGAGTATGCCAATTCATTACATCCGTTTCAGTCACTAATCCGTGTAAGAAAGAACTTAAAAAATATGATCAATTTATTTAATTTGTGGTTATTCTGAATTATAACAATGTTACCTTGGGAAAATGCATGAATTTCACATATTTGAGATTTGAGAATAAGGTAGGTCACAGACCCAGGAAAACGAGCAACCCAGATAAATCGTCAAACTGACACATTGCTAAGATATATACAACCAAATACATTATACGCCTACATATCCTGAAAACAAGTGAAAAATAACTTGCGTCATCTATGTGACTAAAATGATAAATTACCCCAAACAAAACTTCACTTATGTATCAGACGCTAAGGTATCAGCAATTGGGCATATAATGTTGTATTCCCAGGCTCTGGTACCTATTGTATACACTGAACAACCGGGTCAACGGTCACTGCTATTTACTTGAGAGTTCTGTTTGTGTACCTGCATGTTATTTACATTTTTTTGGCGAATAAGCTAGCATGAGAATTTAAGGGGGGAAAATGTGCTACTACTTTTTTCTTGATTGATTGCTACAGCCATTCACATGCATAGTTTAGTTCGCATTTAGCGACTTGTGAAGTAAATTGGCAGCAATGTTATTTTATTGCCGATATTGTAATTGCCAGTTTGACAAAAGTCAAGTAGTCCTAAAGATGATTAAATCGTACAGCTTGAGGAAACATTTAATGAATGAATGAATGAAAAGGAATAATGTTTTGAATGAAGAGACTGCACAGGCCCCTGTCATTCGTCTGTTCTGGAACAATTTTTAAAAAGTGTCAATATCCATTCATACCAAAAGAGGGCGCTCTTGCAGCTTGAGACTTACTAGTAAATTAGCAACACAGATCAGGAGTGGATTTTGAATGAAGTCCAAAATTTTGCTCTTTATGAATGTCAGTCGATGTTTCAATTTCTAGCCTTCGGTTTCCCCTGATAGAAAGATATCAGCTTTTTGTTACCTTTTATTTCACAGAAAACAAATGATTAAAGGCATTATTAATTTCTGTAGCAGCCTTTTTCAGAGGACACATTTGTGTATGTAAATGAGTGTTTACTGTTTTCTGGGAAGCAGTTTACTGTGACAGCTATATATTCAGACATTACCCACATACATTAACACACATTTTGATAGGGTATATATTTTTTATTCCAACAGTTATGACAACTGTTGCAACTTTCAAGAAATTGCAATGTCTCCAAGGGCATGTAAGAATTATCTTCAAAGAACATTGGAAGGTCATAGAAGGGGAAAAAATTGATGCCTCAAGGGAATTACAGAAGGAGAGCTAATATAGGATGTCTGTCATAAATGATCAAAATGCCTGTTTTTTTTCCTGACCAGATGATTCAGTCGGCTCTGGCTCTGGGAACAATTGGTTTTTCACTTGTTTTGACTTTGCTGTTCTGTTATCGTTGCATACGGACCAGTGAGAAGGCGAGACTGTGGGCCTGCGCTGTATGTGTCCTTTGGATGTCCGTGGTCCCCTCCACTGGCCCCTTACAGACCTCCTGTAATCTCTCATCCCATTTTCTCTCTGTCCGTAAATACATGCGCTGTGTTTATCAGGTCATTGTGTCCTTAAAACTGCTTGTTTGTGGAGCCGGGCCATTGATTATTGCCCCAGACATTTGTCTCCTCCTCAGAACAGGCCCGAAAATAAACAGATCGATGGGAGCCACAACAAATAGTGGAGCGGAATACAGAAAGACCAGATCAGGAGAATCTGACAAATGCACAGTGACAACAGCACAAGTCAGGCCACAGCCACAGCCACAGTGCATTTTTAAAAATTTAATTTGTGTATCGCCTCAATTTCTGTGTCCCACCCCCTGTGTAGAGATATGGGTCTGTGACACAGGGGACCAGGAGGTTGCTTCAGGGGAGGGGGAACGCTGGCGCCATCTGCTGGTGGCGAGCTGCTCTTCCTGCTGGTGGGTGGCCCCACCAATCCTCAACCGCCAGGTGCGCTAATAGAACTGGCCAATCAAAAAGCCACCTGGTGCCATAAGTGCCTGCAAGTAGCTGAAGTGGTGCAGATCAGACTAATTGCACCCTTATTTTCCCCAGATGATTCCTAATATGGTGGTTCTGTGTGGCTCAGTTGGTAGAGCACGGCGCTGACAACGTTTAGGTTGTGGGTTCGATTCCCACTGGGACCACACATACTGAAAAATTGTATGCATTCATTACTGTAAGTCACTTTGGATAAAAGCGTCTGCTAAAATGGCAATTATATATATAATATCTATTCTAAGGAAGAGTAAGCATTTGGGAAAACCCTGCCCACTCTGTGAACCGTGACTGAGGGGAGAACTGAACTGCGGAGAGGGAATGATGGGTAAACCAGCCTGTGGACATTTCCTGGGGCTGCCCTGTTTTGTGTTCCCTTGCTCGTGAATAAAAAAAAAAAACATGATTCTACTGTGTTCACACAGTTTCATCTCTTAGCTAATAATCTTAATAACCTAGCTAATTTCAATTGTCTGGTGATCATGAGAAGGCTTTTCTTTAACTTAGAATTCCAAAAAGAAGTGTTTTATGATGATGATTATTGTTACCTCCCACAAACTTAAACTCTTCCAGGACCGATTTTCTCAATAGTCTGAACTTTTTGAGTCGTATAGCAGGCCTAACATTGCTTTAGTATGGTATAGTCAGTCATATGTACATAGTACAGTTGCCATTTTAGGATAACCCCATTTGCATACTTTCAATATCCTGCTGCACGTTTATTAAAATGACCCCATCCACGTACTTTCTGCAACTTTCACAGTTCAGGCTGTTTCTGGAACCCACACGGCATGTGAGCTGCTTTGCATTATTTTCCATCTTTCTCCCCTCGCTGTCGAGGACGCGTACACAAGAATATATATTCATATACAAGAATAGAATCACACTTTTTACATACTTCAGCAGAACTCTACTGCTGTCACGAAAATAATATTTATGCCTGTCATTATCACCAATGTACAACAAGTTTTCAGTACAACCCACTTGTTCAGTCATTTGGTTGTAGTGCAAAATATCTCGCCCCTGAAAAGCAATCAATCATCGATTCCTTTACCTTGAACAGAAGTAATCTGTTTTGCCCGAATGTGGGCATCACTGCAAGCTCATGAATCAATGACACACAACAAATGAGCCTCCTCCATTGTGAAGTGAATAGGCATCGACTCTCGACTTCTTAGACATTGCATCAAGATATAATGGTGTCTGGTGCATGGCTTGTCTCAGTGCAGAAGTCAAAAGAATAACCACCCCCCAAAAAAATATTATCAAGCTAGTTTTCATCAGCACTCAGCAAAAATAAATGGGAAAGAATTGCCTAATAGACATTAGAATTGTTGGTATTTATTTTTATAAGAGTAGCCAAGAATGTTAAGCTTTCCAATTTCTGTTATATTTAAAACTTTCAAATGGTGCTTTCAAAGTGAACATTTCATGATATTTAGTGCTGGAATTACTCATTTTAAAATGTGTTTTTTGGTTCCAAATTATTTTGAGAAGTTTAAGTCCAAGGAACTGTGTCACTTTATTGCAATTGATTGTGGGAAGTTATTTAATGTAGCATTTTTAATGGAAAAATATGAACCTTTATATATATAATATTAACCTTGAATAAGTGATCAACCTTGATCTTACCATGTATTAATGCACATCTTGTAAGTCTATGATTAATCTTACCATGTATTAATTCACATCTTGTAAATCAGAGTGTCTGCTAAATGCTTAAAATGTAAATGCAAAATGCAAATGTAATGTTATTTGTTCTTAAGACATTCTGAAGAATGACATTTAAATCTGTTTTTAGTCATTTAGTAAAAAACAATGTCAAAACATTATTCTAGCATTGTTTAAAAGTGATATTTTACCTTTTTTACTTTCAATTTCAGAAACCATAAATCATATATCCTGGAAATCTAACCATTCACCATTCCCTCAGCCAGTTATTTAGTTGCCTGTCTCGCTCTTAAGACATCTAAATGCTTCTACGTAACTTGTGCGACTTCTTTGCGGTTTGCGGAACGCAACAATGTCGCAAGCACTCAATGACGCAATTCATACGTCTGCAAAGGCTATGCGCAGCCTATGCAACATAGTGTCCTTACACTTCTGTACACTAGTAGGTGTCAATGTATTGAACAAGGTTGATAAAGTTTTCATGAAAGCAGGGACACTCCTGTACCTTCAAACTTCTTCAGCCAATCTTTCCTGAAGCTGGTTCATTTTATACCGTGTCGAACAAATGATGTTCGCTATCTGTATCGTTAGCTACTAGCTCGATGAACTGTGACCTATGAACTATGACTATGACAGCGCCGCCTCCATTCGCTAACCAACCAATCAATGTTGCGCAACATCTACATGAACAGTTGCGCTGCGGTCGCGAGTTTGATCTTTGTGCTAGGTACGCGACACCCTCTGAAACCCCCTCTGCGTGGGTCGCAAAGGCTGCGAAGGTTGATGTTGCAGAGCCCTGGTTGTGTTGCTGTCGTGTTGTTGTCCTTCGAGCATGTAGAGGCCTTCACTGTTATTACTAACCTGTTGCAAACACACAGAGGAGGGTGCAGTAATGAGTTTGGAAACCAATAAGGCTCTATGCACCTCTGTTCAAAACGCAAACAGCCACTTAGCTCGTTTAATGAATCTGCCTCTGTAATTGTGCTGTGTGCTTTGCACAGTGAGTTGATAAAACCAAAGAGGGAGATTGGCTGCCAGTAATTTATGGCATTTGGTGAAGGAACGATAAGATCGACATTGCTCATGTGAAATTATGTATGAACATGCAAATGCCTTGTTTTTGTTCCCTCTGAGATTTAATGCTCCCTTGCCCATATTAGCATACCCACTACCAAAGGCCCACACACTACACCGTGCCAAGAATTCAATTTCCGACATTTATGTCTCCAAAAAAAACCCAATTACTAACCTTTTCCTTCCCAGTGTTACAGGTATGGTACGCAGCTGCCTGCAATGATGTCTATCGCTGTATTACTGCACTGATCTCTTGTGTGAACTATGATTGTTCCTACCATGTATTTATGCACATCTTGTAAGTCACTCTGGATAAGAGAGTCTGCTAAATGCTTAAAATGTAAATGTAAATGCAAAAAGTGTCTGGCCGTTTTTTCCCGAGTGACGCTTCTGTCACATGCTGCTTCCAGGCAGCATTGGCCTTCACCCTTTTGCCAAAGAGAGAGATGCGCAGAGAGGGGCACGTTTCATAGACCTCACGGGTTGAGTCCGTGAGGCCGCCTACTTCAGGTTGAGTCCGTAAAGCTGCTTCCTCTCGCTTGTATCAGGTGAATTCGGTCACAAGCCGTGTCCGTCTCTCCCCTGCTGTTCCCCCCCGCCCCCCCCTGTCCTCTCTCCCGGCTCTCAGCATCGAACGCATCATCTGTCACCGTCCATCTGATTATTGCAGTATGGGGGAGCCGGAGGTGAGGTAAAGCCCAGCGAAGTGTCCCATCGGCCCAGACCCCGTCCAGCAGGCCCTGTGGCAGTGTGGCAGGGGTCACTCTCTTCCGCCGCCCCCAGGGTCAGCGAGCTCGATCTAGCCGCTCATCCGCAACACAACTACACCGGCTTACGACATTACATTACATTACATTATAGGCATTTGGCAGACGCTCTTATCCAGAGCGACGTACAACAAAGTGTTAACGACGAGGTGCTGCTCCTCTGAAATGTGCCCCCCTCCCCGGTGGCTCCGGGTCCATCTCTCACATTTGGGCGGCCAGATGGGACCTTCTGGGGAATTACTAATGAGCGGATTTGTCAGAGAGTTTCTCAAGCTTTAACGCTCGAGTCTTCCTGCTGGGCTGTTTCCTTCTGGTCTCAAACTCCTTCCTTGGAGGCAGAACGGAGGTAGTTGGTAGAAATAACAACACAACACAGGTGTCCGATGTTACATAACCGCACTTTGATCAGGTCCTCAGGGCACTCTGGGGCTCATGTCAGCAAATGATTAAATAGTTGTGTTCTAATGGCGAAAGGCTGCAGTGTCAAAGCGACAGAAATACAGTTTTCTTCGTTTAAAAAAAAAAAAAAAAATTTATGCGTTGTTATGTTTTGACCCGGTCTGTGTGAACTTGAAGGGCTTGTTTGTTTTCGTTGGGCCCGAGTCAAGGATGCAGAAAGTCTGGTATGGTATTGTCATTAATGAGTGTGTTTTCCCTAAACGGACCGTTAAAAATATGACCAGATGTCAGAGGAGGGGGACGGCTCATCGACTCGGATGATGGGTTTGCGAGATGTAATCACAGTGCAGATGCGTGTCTGTGAGGGGGAGCGGGGCGTGAAACAAGGGACTGAGATTCGTCAGGGCTGTTGTTGTCCAAGGGTTGATTCTGACACAAGATACATCAATAATTCACTGCAATCTTGTCTGTCTATATACTTCAGTACTTCTGTACTGAAGCTTAAACACGACAAGAGCAGGAATCTCAGGGGAGAGACAAAGGCTGCTCTGGTTATTTTCAATTTAGCACTGGTTTATTTTATTTTCAGTGAAAATGAAATACAAGTACCAATTTCAAATGAGTCAATTTTCTTGTTCAGGATCTTGATATTGTTTTCAGAAGCGACTAAAGTAGCACTCCAGACCTCCAGATATAAAAGTAGTGTACCCCATAAACGCACTCACTGAAATGTTCCCTTGTCTATCCCTCAGAGAATTCATTCAGCAACATGAAAACAGTATCTTTAATACAGTTTGACCTACTCTGAATTCATGAGCTGCAGGCTCCGACAAGCTTGCACTGAACTGGTGATGCAAACAAAATAAGTAATATGAAGTTTTTTGATTGCGTGGACAGTTTGCTTGGGCCTCTTGTTACAAGCACTCATCGGTCATCTCGAGACTGCCAAATGCCCACAAAGCCTGAAGTGAATCAAATTGCATTGGTCGTGTGAATTCCCAACAGCACTTTTATTTATTGGACGAATGCAAAGTGCTGAAGATAAGCAGTTTGTGTGCAGTCTCACCAAGCCTTCTTCCAGCGTATTGGTGGGGGGCACTCCTCAATGATGTGTCCCTCTCCACCAGGGCCTTGGTGCTGAGGCTCCATCAGTGTGGGTGGGTCAGGGAAGGGCCCATGGCCTGGGCGGGACCTGTCGAGGGTTGACCAGCTGACCAGCTGCAGCCTCAGGAGAGGAAAGAACAGGCTCGTTCAATGTTAAAGGGCGTGGGAGGTTCAGAATAACAAGTGGATGCTTTTGTTTGGAATATAGATCAACTTCTCCTCCAGATTGCAACTGGCAAAAATAACACAGTCAATTGTCCTGGTTAGCTTCATATGGTAGCAGAAACAATGTCAAAAGTAAAAATAAAACAGTGTATTTTTCCCTTAAAAAAAAAATATTCTCATTAATGTTAAACATAGATAAAGTTGCATTTCAGATTTTCTTGAAACATAAGTTAATGCTTTTCTGGTGGAATAAGCTACTTAGGCCTCTGTATTACGAATTAAGCATAACAAATAATTAGTCAAAAAATATGCCTTCACAGGGCCACGCGCCACAACAACGCACTTGATTTGCATATCGCGCGCAGTTGGAGGTGTGAATGAACGGGGCGCGAGAATAGAGCTCTTTGTTGGAGAGCAGGTTGATCGCGTACAGGTGAACTGACAGTGTGCTGCATTATTAGGTGGGGGCATGTCACTGTACATCTTTATACAATGCCGGATAATTAACACACTGAGCAGGTGGGCTCCCGCTGGCCTGCTAATCAACGTCTGCGACCCGGGGGGACGATGGTTTCCATGCCAATCAGCCTGCCTGGCACACAGGAGACTGGAGTTCTGTGTGCGCGCCTCCGCGAGACGTGTGTGCGCGAGCCCCCTTCTGACCCCCGTTTGCCGCTCATTCCAACTGAAGATTTGACCCATTTTCTGCCTGATTTTATTCTTACATTTTCATTTTTTTTCTTTAAAAAAAAAGAGAGAGCATATTTTAATTGGTCTTGATGGTGTTACTGCTGTCCTTTGCATTTAAACATAAAGAGCAAAACGAATTAGGAATGTGTTTACTCTTGTGTTTAAAACTCGCTCACTTTTGAACGTGGAGTTTCTAAATTTCACTGCCTTTCAATGCCTAACGAACGACTCGGGAAGATCAATGATACGTCCACGAAAATATTTAACAAGGGGCGAGGAAACAATAGCCTACAATTGAAAAAGATTTAAGAACGTTGAAGAACATAACCCTTGCGATTACTGTGATTATTAGGCGACCCTTTAACCTGATATCCACTGATCTGTGAAATGCTTAAGATTATAGAGCAGAATACGAGAGCTAGAAAGCAAGACTTGTTTGGTTGCTTCCACCAAATGTCATTTTTGTTATTTATAGGGGGCAATCTGTTCATTTTCCTCTGCAAGGGAGAATCACGCTGGCATGGCATCGGAATCCAAACATTTGCATAATTAAAATGCGCAGTCGTTGACGAGGACTCGCATTGGCAGCCGAGACGTCAAATAAAAATAGAAGGAAAGATCACACGGTTATGAATCGTGAGCTATGTAGTCTACGGGAGATAAACCCTTTTTACTTCTCTTGTACCTTTTAGTATGATTGTAACGCGGCCATTAATAGGACAAGTGTTTTGTTCTTTAGACAAAGGGGATCCTTTCACGGAGATGAACGTGAAAGTGGTCTTTACTTCACAACTATGGGCACACCGCCCACTGCACAGTAAATAAATCACAGGCGGAGCTCCACTGCGGCTGAGGTATGACCCTGGCCATCGCAATTGGCGCACGGGCTTGCTAGCCGAGTGAGAAGGCTCGATCAATTCTCCTCACGGACCCGAGAATCCTATAATGTAACAACTCTAAGGGCCAGACTTTGATAAAGCATAACCTTCAGCCTCGTCGTGCGGCATTTTCATAGCGCTACATAACTCTCTCATACGCTGTGACAAATGGAAGATTCCAGATATATTTTTTGTGTGTGTGCCGCATGAGTCACGATATTGACAGTTGCAGCTGCACCTGCATCGCAATCATAAATCTTTTAAAAACCGCTCGCTGTTCCAGGGAAAATATTCGGCCCGTAATCCCTTTCAGTGACTGAATACAGGGCATTCTTTTTCAAATACAGACGCTGGTGCCATTCATCCGGTGACTACACTCTCAAAAAATAAAGGTACAATTAGAGTACGTTTTTTCCCTCCTCAGGGTACAAATCCTGGCCTCGGGTAGCGTAACGGTCTAAGCATTCGCTCGGAATGCAAGTTACCTACTGCAGCCGTGGTTTAAAACCCGGCTGCGCCAGTCCGGCTCTGGTCGGGAGCCCCGATGGGGTGTGGCAATTGGCTGTCCACCCAGGGGGAGGGTGAGTCAGCACAAGAAGAAGTGTGTCACTAGAAAGTAGGTGAGCAAGTTCAATTTCAGATTTTTCCCCATTTTTTCTCCCCGATTTGGAAGCCAATTATATCCGCTATTTATTTTGATTAACCCTCCCCCACGAACTCACCGCCCATCTCTGCAGGGCAAGCTACTCGCTGAGGCTGGCGATGATCCGCCTCCTTTGAGACGGAACTCACCAACCTCCTTTCTGGAGACATCTTTACGTGCTTCACAGCGAGTTTGTGCCGTCCACCTTCCCCCCTCCTTCAGGAGCGGACAGCCAAACACCGCCCCCGATCGGGGCTAATGGCCAGGGGCGGTCTGGCAGAGACGGGTTTCAAACCACATCCCTGATAGGCAGCTTGTACTCGTACAGGACCAGCCATATACGGGAGCGTTAGACCGCTACGCTATCCGCCAGCCCCTACAAAACTCTTTCTTTTAGGGGAAAGAGTGTAAGCAACGGCGATCTCTTTCTTTCTCCAACTCTGGACTGCGTGTCCTTCCTGTCAGTGGTGCGCCAGCGTGGGGCCAAGAGTGAAAGAAATATTTGAACAGCATGGCTTGTTGCCCTCCCGATCCAGGAATCACAAGGGCGCTGGTTACATGCCAAATAAGCATTGCATGTTATCATTTTTTATTTTTAAAAAGGTCAGATTCTTTGTCAGTTTCTTTCATCTCAGGCTTGGCTCTGTGGATGTTGAGGCTACAATCCACGTATTATATATACTCACTGGCACCAGAAAGGTGCTTTGAAACACACTTTATTAATTGGACAGATTTCAAGTCCTGTTTAGGAATAGGCACGGCACAATTCATCATTTCTGCCAGTGCATTGCATGACTCCATGCGTTTATTTAACCCATAACCCCCTTGTTTTAACCAGTCATTCCTAGTTCACTCTCATGGTGCCATACCCCCCAGGATGTGCTGCCATAGCATAGCCTGCTGGGGCTGTGCCATGCTACACGCTGGCCTCTCTATGTACCTACCCAACATTGTTGAACAAACCCATGTATCCAACATTGCACGATTCTGACTCCTATCTACCTTTCTACCTTTCCGTGGTTCTGTGTGGCTCAGTAGGTAGAGTGTGGCGCTGACGACGCTTAGGTTGTGGGTTCGATTCCCACTGGGACCACATATATTGAAAAATGTATACATTCACTACTGTAAGTCACTTTGGATAAAAGCATCTGCTAAATGGCATATATATATACATATTTCTGTTCTCTTCCCTGGTTGTTCTGCCCCTTCCATCGCCCATCGAGTTCACAGGCTGCTCCAGCACCGAACCCTCTCCTGGTTCCTTCCTAGACCGTGATGTAGACTGGAGGAGGCCTTTGGTTGAATTGTCCCACTCTTCTGAGCCCTCTCACCCTCACCATCATTATTCTTCCCACCTTAGAGCCTGCTCTCACCTTTTAAGGACACTTAGCCTGTCTATCGCAACTGACATCCCCGGGCTGGCCAACGGAGGATCCTCTCTCCCCCTCTCTCGTCTTGTCAAGTCAAATGTCATTTTCCCAGTTGGGAAATTTGGTATGCAACCAAGGTCACAGGAAATACAAAAAAAGCATTAAAAAAACACACGCAACACTGGCACAGGACATGGTCTTGATTTGGCCGGGCCTTAGACAATACATCAAAGAGGCCTCAGAGACGTTGGGGGAGCTACCTCTAAACACTTTGTGGAGCCAGTGATTCACAGAGTAAAAATAGATTGTTTGGTATTACGTGTGAATATT
This sequence comes from Aldrovandia affinis, assembly GCA_029706075.1. NCBI lineage: Eukaryota > Metazoa > Chordata > Actinopteri > Notacanthiformes > Halosauridae > Aldrovandia > Aldrovandia affinis. Next base: position 918,851 of record JAINUG010000073.1, on the reverse strand, counting down.
TGGGATACAACCAAAAATACCCTCTTACTCAGAAAACTGTTTGCAATGAAATGCTTTTTATTGCACTATAAAGGCTTTTCTTGTACGATTGATATTCATATTCATATTAAGATTTGGTAGAGACAATTTGAGGCAGGAGCTGAAATTCTTCGTGAAGGGGATGTTGGTGGCCATGCAGGATAACTGTAGCTTTCCTCACATCTTGCCTATTAAAAATGTCAGACAATGCCCTCTCCTGTTCTCCAATTATTTTGTGAGCCTTGTTCACTATCCTCTCAAGTTTGTTCTTCTTGTTCATGCTCAGACTTCTGAACCAAGTGACTGAACCAAGAAGGTCAAAATGGATTCAATATGGGAACTATAAAAAATTAAATAAAAAAGAGTCATCACGGTTCTGCGAACTTGAAAAGAATTGAGCTTCCTGAGAAAGAACAGATACCGTTTTCCCTTTTTGTAGATTGCCTCTATTGTTGTCAAAATCGAATCTGTCGTCGATAACTGTTCCCAAGTCAGTCCTCTGGTCTTTTACATTTGTTTGCTTTCTTCTTTCTTTTCCCCTAAAATCAATGAGTGTGTCCTTTTATCTTTGTGATATTTGACTGGAGAAAGAACCAGTTGACAAAATCGGTCCCCACAGGACCGTGGCCAGTGTCATCACCTTGGAGAAGATCAGAAGATGGAGTCTATAATGAATGAAGACTAGACAATGAAGATTATAATGGAGTCGTCTGAAAATGTAAGTGTGCATCTCTCCTTGCACTGACTCACACAGTCATTTGTGTACAACGGGGCTATTCAATTCCAGGCCTCCAGGGCCTGCAGGTATTTGCCATGTAGCGGAGCTCAGAAGGCGTGAGTTAAAGTTGAGTGCGTGGGCGTCCGCTGCAAAGGGTGACGTCGATAAGAGTATGACTAGTTCCCAGAGTTCGAGCTCAGCGGGCTAATCACTCTCTTGTCGAGTCGAGATCCTCGGTTTGAAACTCGCTGCAGGCAGAACCAACTCCGTTACACACGCACTACGTCACCCGATTTCACTAATTAGCTCACCTCCTGGACCAATGAGGTAAAGTAATTATGGAAATCAGGCAGTTATAGTGCATGGGTAGAGCTAATATCTGCAGACACTGTGGTCCTTGATGGAATAGCCCTGTTGTAGAAGATATAAAGGAGAGGACACATCCAGGAGGTGACCTGCAGCAAGAGTAGAGCTGCTCTGAGAAACGGACATTTAACCTTATGATCAGTTTGTTAAAAAAACAAAAGATCCATCCCACAATATTAAAATCTAGATTAAAATTTGAGAGCAGACTCTCAACTCAAGACTGTGTGTGCAGTTGGATCGTATTAAAAGCTGAAGAAAAATCTACGAAAAAACGCCTTGCATGCCATCAAGATGATTGTAAAAAGGTTCAGCAAAATAATAACAGCATCCTCAACCTTATCCCTGTAAGCAAATGACTGAGGTTCGAGAGAATCCTGTACCCTGAGGAGCAACTCATTTTTCTCAAATTAATTAATCACCAGTGATGTTAGGACTGCTGGCCTGTAATAATTAAGTGCTTTAGAATAAGAGTTTTCAACCTCCCCCACTGTGTATGCTGGCTTTTATTACAGCCAGTCTCTTGATCAATTGAGGTTGTTGAAAACATGTGTGTAAGTTCTACCATCATTTTTTTCCCCTTAAACGTATTTTAACACTATGCAGGTTTGGCTCGTTGCCAATTGCTCTGCCATTGAACTCTTAATTAGGTTTAGTTTCAGTGACCAGGTGTCCAGACTTTACAATTAGGCCCCCACTGATTTCAACTGCCAGTCTAATTGAATCAATTAAAAACCTCTAACCTCTTTCTAAAGGAATCATGACATATAGCACATTACAGAAAATGAGAATGTAAGTTGATCCGACTGATTTAAAGTCCTGTGATGTGAATGTGGGACATTTATTGTTCATGGCATGCTTAGCTATTTCTAATATAATATAGCCTTAAGGGAGTAAATAAGGCTTTAATAGAAATAAAAAAGTGTCTAATTAAGAACCATGAACAAATAGCTACAATTCAGAGGTTGCAATTACGGTTGAAATGAAAACCAGCATATACAGTGGGTCCCTAGGACCGAGTTTGAGAACCCCTGCTTTAGGAAGTCAGTAGAGTAGACTGTTTCCACAGTTTAAGGATCTAAGAGGGGGGGTCCTGCTGAGATTTTTCCCCCCCACTGGGGAGTTTATTTTTATTTACATTTTTTGCCTCACTTTCTGGCTTTCTGAGAGTTCAGGCCCAGTATTTTCATGTTTTCATATTTTCTCTTATTTTCTGTAAATCGTCTTTGTGACAGTGCTCTGTTTAAAAAAGCAACAAGAAAAACAACACTGCACAAATAAAATGGAATCGAATCGGCTGTGTGGAGTGTGGGGATTGCGGCTGCACAGCAGAGAGCTCTTCCAGAAGGCCGTTGAGTCATCGGGAGGGAGCCAAAGCTTCCCTGCGGAGGCTGGAGTGTGTATCACAAGGTGACCGCGTCACTCCGGAGAGAGGGACAGACGTGCGGGGAGAGGGGATCGCGGAACAGGGAAGTGGTGCTTCAGGAACAAGTGCAAATGGAAAGATGCTTCATTTAAGGAGAGAGAGAGAGAGGGAGAAAGACCGGGCTCGCCATAATCTCCCCGCCGTCTCGTCAGGATACTTTGTCGGCTTTCTTAAGCGCTGAGTAGATTTCTCAAGCGTGCCTCTGGGCCTGTGTTTGTGGTGATAACTCCGTAAAGATGCGTCTTGAGAGAGAGAGAGACATTATGTTGATGGATACGATGAGGCCGCCTAGTTTTGATGGAGGAATGCAATGAACACGGACGTAATGAATTTGGAAAAGCGTAAACTTGATAGAAAGAATTTGACAAAAACACATTTTTAGTATTGCAACATCTGATCCTGTGCTCTACACCTACCTTAAAATGTCCTGCTTTAATATTTACTCCCATATTAAACTGGAATTCTGCAATTTATAAGTGCCTGTGGCCCTGTGTGGCTCATCTCACTGCAGTTGCTTGACGCCAGCAATGTCATTTCGCATCTCTGTCATTCAAGCATAATTGTAAATGACTCTTCTCTTTCAATCAATCTTTTTCGACTGTGCAATTCAGGCTGCCATCTGTTAGAGAGAGGAAAATGAAACGACTTTGCTGATGAGCTGCCTTGTACTGCTGCTAGTGCTAAAGTGAATTAGCTTTTAATTTGGCTGTTACAGCTCCATGCCAGGATGACATCACAAGCCCGCTATTTGCAACCTGACACATCTCAGGCAGGTTGTGCTCTAATTGGACCACGCCACAGGGGATCCATACCAACACAAACTCTCCCAGACCCGTCACTTCTATCGTCCGTTGCCATCCGGCCCGCAGATTGGATCTGTTTTGATCACTGCAGGAATTGCTCTTAATTACAACTTTGCCTCAGCTGTGGATGCCAAATATCTTCCCCTGTTCACTTTCATTTCTGTATTTCTAGTTTCTGTGGATCGGTCTGCTGTGGATGACATTGAGCTGAGGGTGCCAACATACAGCGCTCTAGTTTCGTTGGCAAAAGCGCAATGCGCAGACTGTAGAGCTAATCCAGGACGGAGGCGCATTAAGGCCTGTCCTTGTCCGTTCCATTAGTTTTGTGAGAAGAGACGGTAGCACACCTGCAGCACAGCTGTGAAAGAGATTGGTTTAAGAAGAATAAATTACCTGTGGGTGTGGTGAGGGTTTGATTCAGTATGGCCAATCAGATCATCAGCTTTTTCCTCTTTAACACCTTTGCCGTAGTGAACTGGCAATTTCGTTTCTGTCTGATGAAGAGCAAGCACTATAGCATGCAAAGGGCAGGTTACGACTTGCTTTCGCTACAATAAAATGGAGACATAATTGCTATTATGAGACAGCACTAAACTAAGTGTATCCGTTTCCTGCTAAAATGGAGTTGAAAACATAATTGTTCCTGGAGGATGAGAAAATACAGTGGCACACACGTTTGTTTAAAAATCAAAGCCACATATGTTATGACATGTTTATTAAAAATATAAACTATGTTAAATTTATGCACATGCGATGCTCCACATAGGGTGAACAGCATAGGGTCACCCGCAAATGAATTATTGCACAAGAAACTTGCACAGCGACTAATGTTTTTATTCAAACCCAACTCATTTACCCAACCCATGTTGATGGAAACGCCTTCATTTCCAACCACGAACCTACCTGGGCGAGGGGCGAGAAATATTTCATTTATGATGGCCGAAACCAGCAATTACTCCACCGTCCAGGTGCGTTTTCGCTACCGCCCCCCCCAAACTGGAGCCCTACCCATCTAAAATAAATGTAAGTACTTACTTGGTGTCAAATGGACCCAATTAAAGGGAGACGAATTCAGCTTCGGGTCTGACAGAGCCATCCGCTTGAGTTTCGATGACACAGCAGTCACTCGGATCGTAATGCCCAGGCGCACGCGTGCATGTGGGTAACAAACGCAACTGTCATAGCTTGCCATTACAGCGCCTGGCCTTTTAAGAACCCTGCTTGGAAGGAAATCGAGTAGCGCCTCCGATAGCAATGTGGTGCACCAGATTTCAATTTTAACCGTAATGAAATAGGCAGCGTATTGCCAGTGCTATGTCAAATACGCTGCCTTCACCTGCAATTTCATTGGACAAGCGTATATTTTATTGGGCACACAGGCTGGCTGGCAGATGCAATATAACTCCACACAGGAACCGCTTCAAACGCTGTGCTGTTACACTGAGATAACATAACCATTTGCCACAAAATAAATCAGCAAGTAAAAATTAAAATAACAGTCCTTGGACATTGACATCAACAAAGTACAAAGTGAATCACAATGGCAACCCAGACTTGTTGATATCTTATTAATGTAAAATGGAGAAATGTAGTATTCAGACAGTGGACAACTTAATGTGGTTATCTTCTGCATAAAGAAGCTTGATGGACGAACAGGCATGGACATTAGCAATGCAGTTCCTCTGACAAGCAGCGACCCTTGAACTTTGACCTTGTAACCTAATAATAATAATTTATCTCTGGAATAGGTAGGATAGCATTTATGCCAATTTGGTTTAATCAAATCCATGCTGCACTGTCTATGTTAGAGACTAAACGGCTAAATCAGGCTAGAGAGGTGAAATCCTGGACCTCCGTGACCTTGACCTTTGACCTTGTGACCTGAAAAAAAGGTTCTAAGGACCAGTGTGGACAACAGCCAATTTCAAAACCCTTGGATCGGAAAAAGCTAATGAAACGCAAAATACAATTTGGTCAGATTATGCAGCTATTGAAATACACACATAAAAAATAAAAAAAAAGATATATGAATACAGTATGCAAATGCGTTCGTTTCAGAATGAACGAATACCCAACGCTTTTGTATCCGTTTTGTTTTATTAAAATGCAAATGCGTTGCCATTTTTCCCAGAGTCTAGTGTGCAGTCATTTTCTCGAAATAATGTGATTGCTTTGATATTGAATGAATCCATCTGGAACTGCTGAGTGGTGCTTGGTGCGCGTCACCGATATTGTGTCGGAGAGGCTCGACGAGGGAGCGAGAGGAGCGCGAAGAAGAGGCGCAAAATTAATCCAAATTGCCGAAGGAAAAAACAGCGGTACTAGCGCGTGATAGATGGACTCTTCCATGGCTCCTTCCCCTAATATAATCACAGGGCTAACAATGCCTTAGTGCAGAGCCTTCTTTCTGTGTGGGGCTAGACACAGCTTTAGTGGCTCTGCACATCTCAGTTCATTATTATTACAGAGAGCAAAACAACACCGTAAATCTACACCACTCCACTGGCACAGGGAGATGCGAAGAAAATCTGGAGAATGCCATTTTTGTTGCCTCAGGTCATCCAGGGGGCTGTTTCATCCAGCATTCCTGTATTTTAGTGCCGTGATGTATTAGCTACTGTAGTTACAGTGAAATTGTTGACTATAGGGCCTGGGACAAAACAGTGTAGAAATGTAGAGTTTTACATCCCGTGGGCTGCAAATATGCAAACAAACAGTGCTCAGAAGGTTTGTGTTTATAATTTTATGTGGTTGCACCATCGCAACATTTTGACCAAGTGCTTGGAAACCTCCTTAAAGGGTAAGATTATGCCGTTTGTTCTCGTGTTTAATGTTTTGGGGAAAACGACGTGCTCCTTCGCGTGGTCCAGAGCCCGACGGCGAAGCTGCTTCACGTCAGAACGGAAAGATGGAAGATCGTTGATGACCAGGGGGGGGGGGGCTGAGAGAGATGGGGAACATCTGGGGGTCCCTGAATTCCGGACGCATTCCAACCATCCCACCCATCCCCCCACTCCTGAGGCTGAGCAACCAAGATCCTGGTGGGATTCATGGGAAGGAGTGGGAAAGCTGAAAATGTCAGCTGCTCACGTTCTTGTGCAAAGCTGAGGTCGTACGAGGGGGGGCGGCTTACCCCCACCCCCTGAAATCGTTCCAGGAGGGGTGTGAGAGGGAGTCAATTTAATGTCTCCTTATACAGGATGATGAGAGGGCTCAACTTCTCAGAGGGACTGCAATGTAGACTGTGTTGTTTTTGAGTGGGAAGGCCATTTCCTCCCTTCCCCTTGGTCCTTCCCCTGGCAGGGTTTGGGAAGGTGTCTGGGCCCTAAATGTCTTTGTGTTTATGTTTTTATGCATCGCACCCTTTTCACCCCATAGTGGAAAAATGAAGTGCTGCCCTATTTATCTTAATGAGGGAGAGCCCTGGGGAGAAAAACAATCTGCACAGTGACTTTTCCAAGGAACCTGAGCTTTCACTTAATTTCGCCTTCAAGGTTCAATCCTGCGTATTTACGTTGTTATTCGACCCTCCCTCGTCCCCTTCCGTTGGTCGTCGGCGAAAACTCGGGGTGCATTTGAGCGTTTCCATTTGTAGGGCAGTGCACTATTCCTCAGGGCGAGCCCGTCCACGTCTCTTAATTCGGACGATTTAATCGAGGCTGGCAGAAAAACAAGACTTATTTTCTTTCTCACAAATCAAGCCAGCGTACTGGGACAGGCAAGGGAACAACGTCCTGGATTCAATCATTTGTCATTAACAACATTTGTCATGAAAAACAAATGCTAGAGTTAGTTGCTAAAGTAGTTATCGAACCTGGTTGCTAAAGTAGTTACCGCCTTAGTTGCTAAAGTTAGCTCTTCGCAGAGTTCTTTGAATTTTTTGCCAAACTGTGTTTGTGAAGGAAAGAACACTACCACTTGCATTTAATATCTGAATTAAAGTTAAGGACAGATTATTTGATTTAATCTAGGCCAATCACAATTCATAAGTAAATTAAGGGCTGTATTTTTACAGAACCTGACCACACAGCAGAGGGAATATTAGTGAATTAGGAATCGAGGTGCCTTAGCGGAACGGAACAACACACACACGTTCACATGTGTGCAACGAGGTGTTCAAAATGGAAGTAAAAAGTGGCTCACTGCAAAAAATATATATCACTGGGTGCATGCTCCCTTGCCGAGCAGTGTAAATTAGGACTGTCTTGCGCCACAACAGGCAAGCAATTCAAGCCCAGGGGCAGTGATACGTATTGATTTACAAAGCCACTGACACTTTATGAGCTCAAACAACTTTCCCACCAGAAAGTAATGACCAGGGACCGGTTTATGTAATGGGAAACTCCCTCAAATTTGACCGCATCCCAAGTGGAACACCACGGGGGATATTGAGAATTAGGGGAGCAAAAGTGGATATATCCCTCTTTGGGGTATCACTACCATGCACTTAATCAATGTTTTAATAGCTGCCCTGTTGAATGTTACGTTAGAGGAGGACTCTGGAGGTGGCGTGCATGACGTGTGAAGCCAATGCAGAAAGGAGAAGACGTAAACCTAACTTGAACTTCGTGGTCGATCTTCATTGAACAAAAGAGCTTAGTTAATTAATAAACCATGCATTTAAAAAAAAAAGGTCTAAATGTTTTGCCCATCTCTTAAATTCCTCATATAATAATAATAATAATAATAATAATAATAATAATACAACTTTAATTGTATATCACCTTTCAAAACAACGCTTTACAAAGTGCTTTACATTAAACAATAATGGAACAAGCGGGGTAAGAGAAAGAAAATAGCAAGACGTAATAAAAACGTGGGAAAACGAAGAACATCGAAAAAAACAAAACAAGAAAAGCAATGAGATCGATGATGTCATTGGCCGTTGTGCAGCTGAGCAAAAATGACCCAATAAAACTAACACTATCACATGACTAGCATGGGCTACAGCTGTCCAGCGGTTCACCCATGGCCAGATACTGCTTATCACAGCTGCTGTGTTATAAATGATGTGAGTTTGCCCGTCGCTGAGAACAGATGAAAGAATTAACATTTCATGGGAGTAGGATGCACAGACTGTGAGACAGTGACGAATTGGAATAAGAGCGGTTCTGCTCATATACAAAACATCTATTTTAGTTCATGGGAGGGAATGAATCTCTGCCCCCTTTCCTTCAGCTCTGAGGCTGAGTGACGGCCAGTAATAGCTTGTTGTGAACAAAGCATCGTGAGGGAGAGAGGGAGAGGGAGGAGAGAGAGAGAGAGAGAGAGAGAGAGAGAAAGAGAGAGCTATCTCTCTGTGGCATCGGCGGCTTTTTGTGAGAAAATGAATTTTACAATCGCCGGCCGAGCCCCATCAAGGCCTTGAGAGCCCTTTGAGAAGAATCTGGGGGGTGAAATCACATCTTAGCTCCGAGATTCTCAGGGTTTTTTGTTGTTGCTCTCTCGGAAAATGCGCTCCCATTGTGGACTGGCGCTCGGGATCAGGATCAGAAAGGCAGACTGGCCTGGAGCCCCGTGGGATGATGCGGAGTGGGCCATAGGGTCGGGAGGAACTATCACAGGAAGGGAGGGAGGGAGGGCGTCGGTTGGGAGAGCATTCCTGCCTCATGGCTCGACAGCGCCTCCTCTAGCCGATCGGAGGCCTACGATCTGCCGGCAGCAGCTGTTATTGTTCTTTCACGCAGTAATTGAGGGCAGTAAACAACCACGGAATCGTGGAGGGAAAGAAGCAGGAGATGACTGCAAAAATTTCTGAGGATGCGCTTCCCCAAGTTGCCACACCCTGTGCCGGCCAGAAGAGGATGGGCTCCCCCCCTTTTGGTCTGGTTCCTCCCAAAGTTTTTTCTTGCCACTATCATCTTAGGCAGGGGTCTCCAATCTTATCCGAGAAGGGCCGGTGTGGGTGCAGGCTTTTGTTGTAGCCCTGCACTAAAACACCTGATTCAACTAATCCACCAATCGTGGTCTTCAATCGAGACCTTCATTAGTCAAATCAGGTGTGTTAGTTCTGGGCTACAACAAATGCCTGCACCCACACCGGCCCTTCTTGGATAATATTGGAGACCCCTGATCTTAGGCTTGCTTTTGGGGGGGGGTCTAGGCCTGGGTTCCCTTCTGTTAAGCGTTTCGTGACAATGCATTTGTGAAAAGCACTATACAAATACATTTGATTTGATTTGATTTGAAGTTGACTGAGGAATTTGCAGTGCTGGGATAGTTCTGCAGTGGTAATTGCACATCACACATTGGGGGAGGAAAAAGGGGGCTCTTATATACAGAGGCATGCATGGCGGCAGAATATGGCCGGTCATCTCTTCACATGGACAAGAGTGCACCTTATCATAGCTCCCTCCCACCAACACTGACACAAGACTCAATGGTCAATGAGCCATCATTCAATTGTTCTCCAGCACATTGTGTCTCATCAATAGAAATCTGGTTTTCGGATGAATGAAAGGTCCTGAATCCAGGTGACGGTTGTCTGTGACGAAAAATATAGACGTGTCGGAGTTGAGGAGGCAGGAGCAATCTAGCCCTGGTGTGAAGTCATCTGATTCTTTATTATCCCATTTAGGGAAATTCATTTGGTGAATCTCCCAATGCAATAATAACAAACAGCAAAGTTAGAAACAGTCATAAAAACAAACATATTCCACAGTACAAATAACAATGATACATCACATCAAAACATATGACTAAACAGCAATAATAATTTAAAATATAGACTTACAATTTTTGGTGAAAGGCTTGCACTTTTAGCTTAGTTATAGTAATAAATGATTTATCTATTTGTTAAAAAATATTGCTCAGTGAAAATTATTTGTGCAGTGATTAAAAATACTCATTGTAGAATATTATTGGTGCTGGAATGAAGGAGACTCCATATCTCATCGTTCATATTTCTATTGCATGATTTGGAGTCGATGGCGAATGTCTTTCATTAATATGCCCAACCCTATTGCACATGAGGTGTGAGTATAGATGCAGTGACCTCATCTGTGCCAATTATCTTGTTCTCTGACCTATCTACACTTCTAGTTTGTTTGATTTATTTTTATTTTGGATTTTTTCATGTTTTTCTCCCAATTTAGTAGTCAATTACACACTCTATTCATTTCAATTAACCCTCCCCACATGGGTCCGCCACATGAGGCAAGCTAATTCTCCAAGGGCAGCGAACTCCACTTCCTTCAAGACGGAATTCGCCCACCCATGTGCTGGACTCCTTACGTGCTTTATGGCAGAACCGAGCCGGCTCACTCCCCCCCCCTGTGGCAGACAGCCAAAGGCCACCCCCGATTGGGGCTGATGACCAGGGCTGGTCTGGTAGAGACAGGTTTCAAACCATGTCCCTGACAGGCAGAACACACCATATTGGACCAGCCGAAATATGGTGAGTTAGACCGCCACGCTATCCGCCGCCCCTTTCTAGTTTGTTTTTAGTCTTGTGTTTGCATGTAACCAAAAACCAAATGAGGCAGAAGACAATAATGCTTTGGAGTACCCTTTTGTAAAAGAGTTGCTGCAGTATCCTTGAATATGGACTTGGCACAGGTTTTAAATTCAAATTTTATGATCAATTTCAAAAACCAGAGTTTTAATATTTAGTCACCCTCTCAATATCTGCACCATTTCTGGTAGCGGAAGGAATGTCGGAAGGAGTCTTGTTAATACTTAATAACCAGTTAATAACAATGGATTTTGTTCTTTTCACCATAATCTCTAAATATTTTGGTCATAGCAGTCAGTCAAATGAGGCTTCTCTCGCAAAGCTGTCCAAGGATGGCCGTTTTACCAGAAACATCACTTAATCAATTGTCCTCGGTTATCTTAACGATTGTAATATGGTACATCCTGTGCAGTTCCACTCCCTCGCTGACATCGAAGGAGTAAATCTGTGGACAGCGCCAACATCGTGAAAGGATTGTTCCTCGCCAAGGCACATTGTGCCTCTTTCTAGTCCGCCTCCATCTTGTGTTCCAGGGACGGTAGCTTCGAACAACGTCGAGACTCTCCCGCCTTTCAAAGGCCTCGGTCCGCCGTAAAGAATGAAACACAATAAGCTCCGGCCGTCTCCTCCACCAACAGAATGGCCTTCATAAAACTGAAAGGCTCCGATGTTCCTTCTCTCCTTTTTCCTGTCTCTCACTCCGAAAAGGTTCTCTCATTCATCTCCTCCCTCCCTCCCTCGCTCCCTCGCTCCCTCCCTGGCTAGGCTGGTTAAAAATAGTCCCGGGAGAGGGAGGGTGGGCTGAGTGATGTGTGAGGAGATTGCGTGTTGGGGGGTGGTGGTGGTGCCAGCTCACCACTAGGACTCTGCGTTTCATCATTAGAGAGATATCGATTGCCCACTCACAGGGACAAAAAAGGCCCGGTTCTATCTCCGATACACACCTGTCACCTCAAAGAAGGCCTTGCCCACACACACACACACACACACACCTGCCTCACCCTGTCGGCGTGCCAACTCGATACCGCCAGCGTTTATTTGCGAAGGCTCAGATGCTGTGCGTAACGTGAGTGTTCCGTCTTCCGTCTCTCATATTTGCTATATGTCTGGGGCCAGGTGTGTACCCAGTCATCTTGCCATCGCCTCCCGTGTCAGCTGCTTAGTGTGAAAACGTGAGAAAGGTGAGAAACTGCCACGCGCTCACGCTCCCACACCTGCGTCTGTGCCCCACAGAGATCCTGGGGTGAGAAGAAATCGGTTGAGTTGGTTTTCTCACCGTCGATTTGGGTAAAAAAAAGACCCACCCCTGCTTGGAACCCAGACACCAGTACTGCAACCTTTTGGGATGGGTCTGTCCCCTGTGGTGTTCAAAAGTTCAATTAATTAACTTTTCAAAATGAACAACGATGAACTATTTGGTATTTGTTCTCGCTGAGAATCGTAACCAGATTCTGGGCAGGTATCGGTTTTGATCCAAGTGTTGATCAACAGCAGGGAATAAACTGTAATAAAAGAAGAAATAACTTTGTGATGGTTTTTGTTTTTTAATATGTCTCTTGTTTCATTGACCTTTCTGAGAATCTGATTGACTGGAATATAAAGTAAAAACTTGTTCAATTGACTGACGTACGCTTGGGGTTGGAGAGGCTGACACTTTAGTAGCGGATGAAACACTCTTTCAGCTCCCCGAGGTTGGCCTGCCCCTAAAACAGAATCAGCCAGTGTAAGTGAATCAACACTAGCAGGTGTGTGTGTGTGTGTGTGTGTGTGTGTGTGTCTGCCATTTGTCAGGAAATCCCCGGTCTCCACAGGCTGAAAGACATAATTCAACAGAGAAAAGTGTCTTAAAATCTTCTGCTGGCCCTGCAACCAGTGGCGTGAGAGAAACATGGAGCGCAGCAGCAATAGGCTGATCACAAATGCTCAGATGCTCAAACTGGACATGAGAGGAACTGCTAACCTATACAACTTTTTTCATTTTGGATATTTTTGAAAAAACTTTTTTTTTAAATTTTATTCCACAGAAGACAAAAGTGTCTCCCCCCCAATGAGCAATCAGTAAAATATCCAGCTGTATAAATGGATTGTATGTAAAGAAATGTAAACTGTGTAAGTCGCTCTGGATAAGAGCGTCTGCTAAATGCCTAAAATGCAAATGTATGTAATGTAAAATGAATTGGATAATCAGAACGTTCAGTGCTGAGGGGAATACCCATGCTGCTTTGTTCAAACAAAAATGCAGAGAAGAAACGTGTAAAATGTGTGGTCACGATGGGCCGTTGTGTTTTCGTCCCCCTAAAGCGCGGTGACTCGTTGACCCTGGGGGGGAGTAGAGCATGTGAGGTCACCTGGAAAGCAGACGGGAGCGACACACACAAACAGAAAAATCACTCAGGAGATGATGATGATGCCTTGCCCTATTATTCCAATCGTGTACAACAATAATAAATGGCCAATTTGTTCCCTCCTGGGCAGCTGTAGCGGCATCGCTCCCTTCCGGAAAGAAAGAGCTGTTCCTGTGTTTGGGGGACACAGCAATCTATCAGCAAATGACAAGTGAAGTTGTGCGCCCATTACTTATGTCACTGGAGCATTATCATTCCCAGAAACACCCTCTTCTGGGCCCATTAAGGAGGACCCTGTCAGAACGCCGACTGAAATGATTGGTGTCTCTTTCTGTCCTATCACATCGCTGTCTGGGAGGTCAGCTTCAGCTGATAGGAGAGAAAAGGATGTGCCCGCCCAATTTATTCTATTGTGTTCGATATTAACACAATGGAGTGTCACTCTGCTATTTTCTCAGATTGAATAGTGTCATACATTTCTGCAGTCGGCTCAAATACTACAATCTATGACCTTTGCAGTTCACCATGATGGTAGCGTCCCACATCGGGAGACAAGAATACTTTTACAAGAAAATTTTGTACTTGGCAAGTGGGTGAAAGTTTCCATCTAATTCCAGCCATGTGTACCCAATGTACCCATTTAAATCCCACGCTTATACCGAGAACAGCTTGTCTGTGTTAATATTGCATCTTACCAGCAATCAATAAGCCAATCAAACTTTATTTCTACAGCTCATTCAACAAAACATTTATCACAAGACGGTTTACAGGGCCTGAACCGCCACAAATGCAAGCCTAAGGCAACAGGAAGGGAAAAACTCCCCAGGTGGAACAAACAGGAAGAAACCTCAGGAGGAACCAGACCCAAGAGGGGGAGCCCATCCTCCTCTGGCCAGCTCAGGGTCTGAGTGTGTAATGACCAACATTGGTGAAGGAGTCCATGTGTAACACAACTCAATATGGGACTTTGTTTGTTTCTAGGCAACTGGAACCAGTGGTCCTGGGGTGGGGTAACGGGCTGGGACAGGTGCCTGGTGGGTAGATGGTGGGTTCTGAAGGTGGAGTAGGCTCAGGACTCAGGGCAGACGCCCCCAGCAGTGAGAGAGGGAGAGAAAAACAATACAGGGAGTTAGAGAAAGGCAATGCATGTGTACAGAGAGAGATTCAATGCTCTCAGGGTGCTCCACCATTGTGTCTCTCTTTCTCTGTGATTATCGACTTTACCAACGTTCTCATCACATGTGCATGCACACAAACCGCAGGAAGAAGAACATGCATCAAATGCATTGTTTCTGAGTCTCAATGCCACAGCTGTCGCAGGCATAACTGTATTATCTCTTTTCAATGTCTTTTCAATGTATAGATTCAACGTATAGACTTTTCTTCCGTATCTATTTCTTTCACATTTTTAATAACTATCTTTTTTTCCCCATTTTCTTGTGTTAGACAGCGGGAGAGGTCTGGCGTGCCTTTGTCTGTCAGTCACAATGGCTTGTCTTTCTCTCGGTGATGTCATTTTGTTTGTGTCACATTCTGGCTTATGACATTCTCTTCCATTCTTAGTATCTTTCTTTCTTTTTCAAATATATATATACAGTACCAGTCAAAGGTTTGAGTACACCTGTGCCTCATCTGGGGTGCGATAGCCACCCTTTGCCTTTGATAACAGCTTTGCCCTGTGCGTTTCAGGCACTGACACAGTCGGTGATGTCATTTTGTTTGTGTCACATTCTGACTTGACTTGTGTCAAAATTTCTATTCTAGTCTCAGGACCATCCATTCTTAGCCAAGTTTCTTTCTTTCTTAAAAAAAAAAAATTATATATATATATATATATACATGGAAATCCCATTTTTGAACCCCAAGCTCTGAAACAATAGCGAGAGAGAGAAAAGAAGAGGAAAAGAGGTGAGGAAATGTAACCAAGTAAGGAGAGATGGAAAGGAGGGGGAGGTTGGGGGGTTCGGGGGGGGGGCTTTAGCTTGTTGTGCAGGAGTGGAGTATGTAGATGTTGGGCCTCGGGTGAAATATTGAGGTGCGATAAATTGGGGTGCCACATTTGATCATATTCTGTTTTATGTGTTTTCTGACATTGTAATTTTTCCTATATGGATGTAGTCTATAGTAAGGTTGAACCTGTTTGTTTTCCTCTTGATTTTGAATATAATTTGGTTTTGTAATATACATTTCTTGGCCAGAACCACAGAAACAAGTACAAGTCTGATATTATGGGGTGGTAAATCAATGTTTCCCTGGCCACCCAGGATACAGGGGGGGTTGTGGAGATGGTGTGGTGCAGATCTTTAGACTTCTTGGCCAAGCTTTTCCATTTCAAGGCCTTGTGGGATTGGAAGGTGGAGTGTTTTTTTTTTACTGGAATGCAGAATTTAATTTCCCATAATCGGATCATAAGTAGTGATCAGTCAACGCCTAATTCTGCTTCACTTGAAACGCTTGATATTCTGTTTACTGTGAGAATGTTTTGCGAGGGCAGCGTTGCATGCAGGATTAATTATGTTTGTCCCATTTGTCTTTGGGCAGGCTTCATATTTCACTGCCATGTACTGTAGTGCAATTAATCTAATGACTGCTTCAATTATTTTTAGACATGTTTTCATTGGAATTTCATGGCACAGAATGCTCCTACAACGTTGAAGGTCCCATTAGTTTTTAAAAACTGTACGTGCATGCGGTCCATTGTATAATTTCTTTGGGTACATTTTTATTTTTTGTTTAGAAGTTGAGCTTCATCAACTGAACTAGAAGCAAAGATGGAAGTTAAATGGAAATGTTTCTATGATGGAAGCACCATTTAATTACGGTCTGTTCTTCCACAAACTTTGCAGCAGGATTGATGATGGAATTTGAGTGTTTTTGTAAAATGTATTAAAAAATTATTTAAAAAAACTAAAACAGTGTCACTGTAGAGTCTGGATCCACTCTCTATTCATACTAGGGCCTTACAGGGCCTCCCTTGGTTCCCCCAAACAGCGCAGCTTTACAAGTACAGTAGCCTGAGTCTTGTTATCATGCTCACTCCACTACCGGCTTCCTGCCGGAGTTTAAAATATACACTGATCCTGAAAATAAATGTGATTCTGCTTTAATACCACTGCAGTCATCAGTGTTGATAATCGTACTTACGAACAAATCAGCACATTTTGTAAATCAGAAGCACATTTTTGTAGCGGAGAAACGCAAAGAAATGTGGTCTGAATAGCGCACGAAGCTAGTCCCTCACACCCCAGACTGCTCTGTATCTCCAGACGCACGCGCCTTCATTCCGAAGCGCGGAAGTTCCCCCCAGGGTCAACGTCCGCTCGTCTGTTCTCCTCCTCCTCCTTGCCGTGCCTCTTTATCACACTGCTCCGGCGCGCGCGTGACTCACACGGCGGCGGGCGCGCTCGGAAATGCGGGCGCGCTGCAAGCTCGCGCATTATAACCGTTGCATTAAATCAGAATCAGAATTATTTATTGGCCAAGTACGATGTACAAGGAATTTTCCTTAGTGTAAGGGTGTCAACATACAACCAAAACGATAACAAGAGCTTAGAAAAAAAGTGTAATAAAAATACAATACAATACAATATAATATAATACAATACAATACAGTACAGTGCTAATATATAAATAGCTCGGCCTGGCGACAGCCTCCACATGCTGTGGGATTCGCTCTTGCTTCCGGTGATGTTTGGGGTTTTTTGCCTTGGAAACCAGACCCTGTGACTCTTGCTTCGAATGTGACGTGGGTCTCCCGTCCATGGCGTGAAGTCACCAGCAGGGCAGACGTGGGACGTGAGATAAGAGCTGAATTCTGCCGCGACATTTTAGTCGAAAGAGATCCTGTTTCAGCAAATGCAGATGGTCACCTAGTTTCCGGTGCTTGCCAGCTGTGCGGTTTACAAGTACATTTAAAAAAAATAGCAGGGCAGGGTGTTGCAGTGGATAGCACTGTCGCCACACAGCAAGAAGGTCCCGGGTTTGAATCTCGGCCAGGGCCTTTCTGTGTGGAGTTTGCATGCTCTCCCCGTGTCCGCGTGGGTTTCCTCCGGTTTCCTCCCACAGTCCAAAGACATGCACGTTAGCCTAATTGGAGAGTCTAAATTGCCTGTAGGTATGAGTGTGTCAGTGAATGGTGTGTGTGCCCTGCGATGGATTGGCGACCTGTCCAGGATGTATTCCTGCCTCTCGCCCAAATGCATGCTGGGATAGGCTCCAGCCCCCCCCGACCCTGGCCAGGAGTAAGCGGGTTAGATAATGAATGAATGAATGAAAAATAGCAGTTCGGTGGTCCTATCTTTGCAAGATTCCAGGCAGTGGCGATTTTAGGTTTTAAAACAGGGGGTGCAATGTTTTTCAATTCAATCATTTTCTTTTAAATGTTTTTTTGACATTGATTTGAAAATTGAAATATTTTCATCCCAGCAGTAGGGGGTGCAAATGCACCCACTGCACCCGCGGTAAAATCGCCACTGATGATGCCAGGTATGTCCCGTCCTGACAGTGAGCATTCCGTAGCACCGCTCAGAACACGCCGTCCCGGGAGGAACATCGCTACAACGGCCATTGCTCCGAAAGCAAAATCGCCTTAGATTGTCAGCCCTGGCCAGCTTCTCGACGCTCGCTGCGTGAGACTCCCATCTCTGCATCCCTTCGAGTTTCTTAACTAAATGTAAATGAGCGTGAAGAACGCTTCGCTGATGCCTGCCGTCTGATACCGTGGCCAAGAGACAAATTATTATTCTTCAGAGGCAATAAATGTCAGCGTGACCCCTAGGCCCCGTTTGCGCAGCAGACAAAATGGCAAAGAGCAACAGGGAGCGGGGGAACAATAAGCACGCGCTGCTTTTGGAGCGGAATCACAGGCGGACGGAGATCGAAACGGCAGAACAACAGGGGGCTCTTTTGGAGCCTGTTAAGAACTCTGACATCAAGAGTCCAGATGAGGGGGGGGGCAGTAATGGGACATGCCATTTCAGGACTGTGAGAATAGACAGCGTGCTTTAGGAATGCCACACCACGTCCCCGAATGATGTCATAGGCACAGCACAGGCGGAAACGTGCGAAGCGGCCGCTGTAGAAGATGCTTTTCCGCTCTCCTGACCGGCTGCAAAGCGACGGGTGCCAGCGTAGAGGACGCGTTACGGGGGAACGAGGAGGAGGAGTGTGGCCGACTGCCTTTCTACTCTTCATGGATTAAACCCTCGTTTGCTGCACATTTTCAGCCTGCGTCTCCAGAGCAAACAGCGGAAGGAGGCGCGTGTTCAGTGTTTACGTACTTTGGAACCGATCAAACTTTTGAAAGTTGTTGATTCTCTCTCGGCCAAATGTTGAGAAATTGTTGGAAGACAACGTTGCTGTTGCATATCGTCCTGTAAATTCTTGGCTTATAATCAAGAATTATAACTGGGTGTTATGACTCCATGCACCGTGAAATTATAGTGATCGCAAACCATTGGCTATTGATGCACTTATTTTTCACAAAGTCAGAATTTCATCCACAGTGCAACTCCACTGAACTACTGGCCTCTGATGCACTTGTCCTCATGCTACCAAGTATTTTTCACACTGCAAGCTATGCAGTGTACCACAGGGGAACTAGCACTGCACAGGAAACAATGTTGACTTTTATTATGTGCAGAGAGGCATTCAAATAGAAATACTTATTTTGGATCCACTATTTTCACAGAAGTACAGACAGGTTATATTCACAATCTTTCCATTAAAACTTAAAAAATCCATCTTGTTCACTCAAATACTTGTCACAATCCACACGTGTGGATCGGTCGTGATTGGCTGGCTTGAAGCACAGGAGGCTGAACCCCATACCTTTAAACCAATGATTACTCTCAGCCTGATTCTGTTCACATGCATTGATTATCAAGTCATTGATTAGCTGAATAATCAATGCCAATAGGCATAGCTTCCCAGTTTTATTTGTTGTGATAGTATTTTTTTTCTAAGAATTGTGCAGCATTTTCTTATACCTGCTGATTATCTGATAACGTACATTATTTAATGTGAGAATGCTACAATGTGCAAAATCTCTGTGTGACTTGTCAATGGCATATTCAAATAAGCTCAATGAAAACAGGTTGAAACTGATGGATTGGTTCTAAGGTGGGATTTCTGCCTGGTCTATTCCCAGCTCCCCAGCCACCGCTGGTGTGGATGTGAACTTGCAAATTGTTTTAGCTGTTTCACAACCTCTGAATGACACTCAAACAGGAACTGGCCAAATGCAAATGAGCACAATGTTATGTTCTGTGACAAATCGTGGTTCAATGTGTTCTGGCATGATGGCAGGCGGAGAGTGCACTACAGAAATGTGGAGAGGCTGCAATGCGCTGTGCAAGTGGCTTGGAGGTGGAGGTGTGAGGTTGTAGTTACAGATCTGAGCTTGTAGTTACTGATGGCTCCTGACTTTGCTATTCTTAGTAGACAATGTTCAGACCCCGTATATTGCAAGTTATCTTGCACAGAGTGATGTCTTTATGATTCTGGACACTCACTGTAAAGTTTTAGAGAATTTAAAACTCCAAAAGGATAACAGATAGCCCAAGGATAACAGGATAAAGGATAAAAGGATAGACTGCAAAATGTCAGCTCCTCTTAATGGTGCATGTTAACTATATCCTTACAGTTCGACACTTGTGTTATACAGCAGCTTGTAGTTATATGTTATTTCATTATGTAACATAGTCTTTGACCTTTAGTGAATTTTCAAGGTTAACTCACTACATATCAAAGATGTTGCACAGTGTTTAATGTACACCTGTAAATTATGAAACGAATTACAAGACACATTTTTTCAATCTGCATATAAATGGCAGTGACCTTGGAGACAGGCTTGGCTGCCCTGTGGTTTGGTTGTCATTGTGAGTATAACTATAGAACAAGAAGGCGCTAATACAGGGGTGGGCAATCTTACCCTGTGTGGGCCGGTGTGGGTGCAGGCTTTTGTTCCAGCCGAGCAGTAGCTCACCTGATTTGACTAATCAGCTAATCA
This sequence comes from Aldrovandia affinis, assembly GCA_029706075.1. NCBI lineage: Eukaryota > Metazoa > Chordata > Actinopteri > Notacanthiformes > Halosauridae > Aldrovandia > Aldrovandia affinis. The sequence continues at coordinate 898,716 of JAINUG010000073.1, read as the reverse complement.
AAGTCTTCAATCAGGGCTTTGATTAGTGGAATCGGGTGTGTCACTGTTCAGTTGGAACATGCGCATATATGTCTTATTTCATGGAGGTCATTTGAGATATTTTGTAGTTTTGTAAAGAAAACATACTGGTTTTACATCTTTTAGTTTATAATTGTATTGCTTACAGCAGGGGTGTCCAATCTTATCCGAGAAGGGCCGGTGTGGGTGCAGGCTTTTGTTCTAGCCCTGCACTAAAACATCTAATTCAACTAATTCACCAATCATGGTCTACAATCAAGACCTTGATTAGTTTAATCAGGTGTTTAGTGAAGGACTGGAACAAAAGCCTGCATGCCCAGTAGATCTCCAGGACCGAACTTGGGCACCCCTGATTTACAGATTGTTTAAGACAGGGGTTCCCAACCTCGGCCCAAGGGATCCACCGTGTGCGCTGGTTTTTGTTCCAGCCAATCTCTTGATCAATTAAAGTGGTTGGCAAGATCTGCCATCGTTTTTTTCTTCCTTAAACGTATTTTAACACAATGCAGGTTTGGCTCATTGCCAATTGCTTCTGTCATTGAACTCTTCCATTTTCCACAAATGGTTTAGTTTCACTGACCAGGTGTCCAGACTTTCAACAATTAAGGCCCCTACTGATTTCACCTGCCATTCTATAACTGAATCAATTAAAAGAGGTAGCCTCTTTCTAGAGGAATCATGTGTCACATAGCACGTTACAGAAAACGAGAGCATTAGTTGATCTGATTTAAAATCCTTAATTGTTCATGGCATGCTTAGCTATTTCTGACATAATATGGCCTTAAGAGAGTAAATCATACTTTAATAGAAATCACAAGGGTCTACTTAAGAACAATTAACAAATAGCTAAAATTCAGAGGTCGGAATTATGGTTGGAATGAAAGCCAGCATACGCAGTTGGGTCCCTAGGACCGAGGTTATGAACCACTATTTTAAGACATATTCCCCTTCTGTTCAATCGAGACCGGTCTGGGATCTGTCAGGAAAATCGTAATGTAGGCTTTCTAAAGAGGCAGTATAAATACAGCGGAAACGTCTGTTGCTTCAGGCGGGCTCTGATGGCTTAATCTGCCGCTTATCAAAAAGGAAAACAAACGTTGGGTTGTTTGCAGCCCTGTGTCTCTTTAAGAGAAATCCAGCGCCGTTGTTTGATGCCGATAAACCGCCCCCTACCTACCTGCCTGCGTGCGTTTCCAGGGATTGCTTGAAAGGACGCGTTTACATCCACGACCCGCAAAGCGTTCCCTCCACTTGCGATACGAGCCCGTGCCAGCCCATACAACTCCGCGAGCACGCACTGAACACATTTTTTGGGGGCGGAAATATCTTCTTTTTAAAGGTAAGTTATAGCCAACGCACTATATCATACTCCCTAATTTGTTGGGAGTAGCCTACGTTGTAATATTATTTTTTATAATTATGCTTGTAACGCGTAAGAATTAGTTTTATGCTATAGTTCTGTTATATGCTCTGACCAATACTTTGGTCATATTTTGCGCGAGATGAATTAAAATCAGTTTCAGTTATTGCATTGTACAATCAACGCAAGCTTCAGATTTTGATTATAAAAAATACTGTAGAAACAATATAAATTGCCCCCCCCCCATCCACCCAAAGTCAGCCTAAATAAATCCCTAAAACATAAAGCCGGTTATTGAGAAACATTGCGTCCCAGGTTTACTTTAAAATTACAACAATAATGTGATTGGCAGTGATTATTTTCATCGGAACCCCTGGTATCTCGCTCTCATAATGGGTTTAGAAACATTTTGTTTTCTGTCGACTGAACTTCTGTAGTCATTTTAATGACTTAATCCATCTCGAGTCCTCGGGCTACTACAACACCTTTCCGAAACAAGAATATTGTAAAACATACTGATAACGAGTATGAGACGTGCATCTAGAGTCCGTCTACAAGTAACGGGGTTTTAATTGGATTTTGATTAAACCGGTTGTTTTATTTGCGTTGACTTGAAGGTTGTATTCAAATACAGAAAGAATGGTGGTTGATGTGATTTTTTTACGGCACAAATTATGGATTTTCACTATAAGTGCACAGTAAAGTGTAGCCTAACCTGAAGATTCCATTCACCTTTGTTGAAATTATAACTGGAAACTGTGAAGACAAAGCTAGAGGTTTTTTTTTCTTCTAATTCGGACCCTTTCGTTTGAAGCGTAGTCAAATCAAAATCATCCACACTCACGCTTATTTTAACTTCACCTTGTTTAATATGTGATTTCAAACGAAAATGATCCGATTGCCAACCAAACGTCATCAGTCTTTTTTTTCCCCGGTCAGGTCAAAAGTGCCAAAAAGGGGAGAGTTTTGATTTAATATTTGGAACGAACTGTGGTTCTGATCGTTAAAGCGGCGTCCAGGAGTTTTGCTGTATGGTTATTATACAGACATAGGCTACTGTAGCCTACTCTAGGAAAATGTTGATGGGAAGCAGATGTGCCACCAGGGAATTGATTTTCCACAAAATGTTATTAACTGCACCAATGAGAAGTGTGAGGAGACAGATATGTTGTACAGATGTTGCCAAGCCCAAGATGACAACTATCCAATGCACCTTCAGTAAACTGGTCCTTGGCATCAATATTCTATGTATGTACGTGTGTGTGCGCGCACGCATATGTGTGTGTGTGTGAGTGTGCATACGTGTGTGTGTGTGTGTGTGTGTGTGTGTGTGTGTGTGTGTTCGTAGAATGCACACACAGCCTACCTTACATTGTTAAAAGTGAACATTTTAATTAGTCGAAGCAGAAGTGTGACCATATAATCTTGCCCACATTCAAAGCAGATTTTCCCAAATGTCTTGGTTTGTGTCAGTCGATTGTTTTAAAAGTGCCGGGCGGGCTGCTGCCTGTTCTACTCTCTAACCCCGTCGGTAATCTTAAATGAGAATTATTATTTGTTATCACAACATGATCACGGCCGTGATGGATTTCTGTGGGGGACATTGTGGGTGTTTGCAAGAATAGGGGAGACCTCAAACTAATCACAAATGAACAGAAATCCTGATCAATATCAGGCAATCCAAGGTGCAATAAAAGATAGCAAGGAAAGGGAATTTATTCACCAAACAAAACACTAAATTTGAGCAGGTTTCTCTATAAGGGAACTGAGAGGGGTGTATGTATTATGTCATGGGCCATTTGTATAAATTGCCACCAGCCCTATATGCCCTATAAGAATCTACACGCTTACCCCTTCAGGAGAAACGGATTTAGAAAGCTGAAACCACTTAAAATTAACTAAAAGAACGTACCACCTAAAACAACTCTTAAATACAAATACTTAACTGACAAAGCTTGCTCTGTAGAGATCACTAAATGGCTCCCTGGGATAGCACTGTTTCTTCACTGCGTGGCTTGTGTGTGTGTGTGTGTGTATGAATGAGAACCCCTAGGTTTGTAATGCTGGTGTTGTGTGCAGTATGCATCATTTACAGTATAAATGCAATCCCAGGTGGGTGGTTCTACCAGTATTGAATGGTTCTACCAGTATTGAGTATGGATGGCAAATGTGTGTTAACATTTTTTGCACACTTCAGAGGATATTCCCTCCCTGTCACAGCTGAACGTATTCCTGTTGTCCACAGTGTTTTGTTTTTTTTTTTTCATAAAATGAGATTTAAAAAAATATATATATATTTTTGCACTATTGGGAATTATCAGGAGTAATTTTTATTTCAATGGAAACACAGAAGTAAAAAGATGAAAATTAATGTAGAGTCTAAAAGATTTGATTGGGGGGGGGAATCAATTAAAAAATATATATGTTCAATATTAGATGCACATCATCCCTGGTTCTCTTTTCACTGTCTGAAACATCATTGCTTGTATTCCATTTTGTATTATTTGAAAAAACATATAAAAAAAGAAAAAAAATTGTCCTGATGTAGGTAAGAACGTAGAATGTCAATCGTCACCACTCACTCATAACCGGCATGTAACTGTCAGTTGGCTTGGTTGATTTTATATAATGTGTGAACAGGGAAACCTCTCAGAATATTTGATTCGCATGGTGGTTTGGGAGACACCCCAGGGGGGAAGACTATGGGTGCCCGACTCATTCCAGCCTGCTACAGTGCCATGATGTTAATCCATCAAAGTGATCTAGGAGCCTTGTGGACAGACTCAAACATTCGTCTGCCTTTCAGCCTGTTGAGTGCTGCTGTCCGTGGCAGATGTCCAAGTGTTGCATCACTAAGAGGTTTTTCATTCAAGACATTTAACGCGTACGCCGAGAGGTGTCCGAACTGGCAGAGCACGATGCGAGCACGATGCGCGCTCGAGAGTGTCTGTGATGTGGGTAATCATAGGGTCTCTGGGGAGTTCCAGCAGTTGAAAGAATCGTAGGGCATTTGAATTCGTCACAGGGGCAGTGCGCGTGTTCCCAGGCTCCTGCTCACGCGGTTAACGCCATCCACAGCTGTGAAGAGATTATTCTATTTCCAGTGGCTGATTGAAACGAAAATGCGGTTTGAATGTTTGTCACCCAGGCAGCGCTTTTCGGCTGAGGCGCTAGTGCTTGGAGCAGGCATGTGGTCCAGAATCAGGAATCAAACGCTGACCCTGCCACCGCTTCCGACTGCGACCAGGAGCCCTGTGGGGAGGAAGCATGATTGAAGAGTGTTTTTACAAAACTCACTTTTGACCAATTCTGAGAAAATAATTTTTTTTTGTTTATTTTAATTGGAGCTTTTTTGCATGAAAAATCACATTTTAATACTTGAATCCCTAAGAATAACAGTGTAAAAGTAAAACTGCAAATATCTAACCATTTATCAGAAAAATAATACAATGCCCCCAGTCCACTGAGTCCCCCAAAACACTCTTCAATTAGCCCCAGCGTCGCCCCAGGGAGAGAGGGCTTCGGTTGGCAGGTTGCCCCCGCCTCAGTGTACAAAAGCAACTCCTCCGGGTTGATAAGGTGTTGCAGTCTACCAGCGCCAGCTTTGCATACAGCGTATCCCCCGGCCCCCCAATGCCAAATGCCTGCTCATCTCAGCCACAGGACTGCAGTGCAGTTATCCTGCCCCCACACACACACACAAAAAACAGGGGATAGAAATTGACTCAGAAAAGTTCTCACTGGACAGTTCACAAATGTGCTTGTTTATTCTGAGCCAACGTGGGAGCCTTGGATCTGTTCATGCAGTCCCAAGGTCAGACCAGACATCCGGGTTAATCAGAGCAGCTTCCTGTTTCCTGTCCCCCCCGCCCACAGACGATCCGTCCATCCCAGTGCATGGCTATCGGCTCCCCGGCGGGTTCGTTGTCTCAGACTAGCTGTTTGCATTTTTCCATCAGGGCGCATATGTTTTCTAGATGTTTGCGGTACATGCAAGGCCTCGATGGAATTGTCATGTGTGTTCACTGCAAGGGGACGAGACGTCTGTTTTTCTGTCCCCACAAGATGTCTATTGCCATTTTACTGCACTGATCTTGTGCGCTAACTATGATTGTTCTTACCTTGCATTAATGCACAACTTGTAAGTCGCTCTGGTTAAGAGCGTCTGCTAAATGCTTAAAATGTAAATGTAATGTAAAATGTGCCCTTGAGCAAGGTACTTAACCTGAATTGCTTCAGTAAAATATCCAGCTGTATAAATGGATTGTATGTTAAGAAATTGTGTAAGTCGCTCTGGATAAGAGCGTCTGCTAAATGGCTCAAATGTAAATGTACAATAGATGGCTGCGGAAGGCACTCGTGGCAATGAGCTTTGACCATCAGTTCTGGTATGTGCCGATTATAACATAGCATATGCCATTTAGCAGATGCTTTTATCCAAAGTGACTTACAGTAGTGAATGCATACATTTTTCAGTATACGTGGTCCCAGTGGGATCGAACCCACAGCCTAAGCGTTGTCGACGCCATGCTCTACCTACTGAGCCACACAGAACTAAGGATTATATCCTCCTTCTAGAGTCAAGATAATTTTTTTGCCAGCAGACACACTGCGTGCCGGGTTAAGATTTTACCCTCGCAGATTGAGGTGCCCTTGACAAGCCCACGTCAGGCCCGCAAAGTACATTCCAATTGACCGGCGCTCCTGACCCTTGGAATGAGCCCCGGAGTTGCTCGGCGGTCTCATCCCGGCTTCACAAAAGCCAGGGTTTACATTTCCATCAGAGAGCCGTTTGCTTTCATTTCCACCTCTCGCAGGAAAGTGAGTTTGCCTGAGACTCGTGGCGAGAGGTGAATCGACAGGATCTGGCACTGTAATTGGATTGTAATCCCGGCCCTAAACCCTTCCCAGTGTACCTGGAGCGGGTTCATTCTTTACGTCCGAGAGGCGAAATTATACCGTCGACCCGCTGGGCCATTCCTGCGTGCCTTATCTCACACTTTGATGACTTTTAATTGCATTTGATTTTCATTTCATTTGCCCCTGTAAAGCTTCATAGGAGAGCAATAAGGAACAAAAAATCATGTCTATAATCAGAATGCAGGCCTGTGTGCATTGATTTCATCTGCCCTTTTATCTAAAACACCCCGTTTCATATTTTTGCTATTGAAAAAGCCATTGAGCGTAAATTGAATCTCAGGAAGTGCTGGATCTGAGGCGAGCTTGCGCGTTGCGGGTTCGCAGGCATTGGTAATCGAAGATGGTAATGGTCTTCTGTTTTATGTCTGGTCATCCAAGTGTGGACATGTTGCAATCTCTTCAGACCCTCTGCCCACTATCTTTCCACACGAAAAAGTATGGGTGGATAAGTATCTGTATCTACGGGTATGTGTTTTTTAAAATCCAATCAGAGTATAGAAAATCTTTGTGCACAATCACACTTCTCTTGTTCGGGAGGTGCTGGCTGTGCAAGATGAGGTTCAATTGCAGACAGAACTGGAAGCCGAATTCTCTGGCGCACCAATACAGGCCACACTCTAGCTGAAGAGACGGTCTCTAGTGTTTGGTCTGTGCTGGAGTGCCAGATAATTTTTGCTTCCAATTCTGTCTTCAAATATATATATTTTTTATCCATTTCATCCATATCAGTTTCAGACATTTTATAAAAGTCTGAATACAACCATGGGCAAATGAAATTTGGGTAAAACTAGGACCTGATCCATCAGCTTGTTTCAAAATGTTATACTACATAGTATGGCCCACAAGTCCTTGTTGAAACTTGTCATCTCTCAAAGCTACGCAAGTGATAATTTAATACACCCTTCTCAATGGCACTCTGAGTGTTATCAGAATGACCTGTCTCATTGTCGTTCAGTCTTAGGCTTGAGCCAACTTGTTTAACGTCCTGCTATTTTCACAAGGGACGTGAAGCCGTCCTTTCCAGTTTAAGGTCTGTATGCAGCTCTGTCTCCAGATTCAAGCCCCATGTGTTCAGTGTGCTGCTTTAGAAAAATCAAGGTATAAAAAAAAAAGCCAAGGCAGCCCATTTCAATCAGCTACAGCATCCGACCAGACTCCTGCTGCGAAGGCAATTCTTAGCAGGATGTGGCGTCAAGACTGATGAGAACGCAAGATCTTTATGTTATTGTATCTCCAGTGATAATGGTTTTCAATTTGACTTGGACTTCAGTAATTCATAAAATTAATGATGCAACATAAGTGGGGGGGGGAGGAAATGACTTTCAGGTGAAAGATTTGAGGGTTTTCTTCTCATCCTATGTTTTCTAATGTTTTTTTCCCCTCTGATTTGTTTTTCTTCCATTAAATACCATTTTTAAAATGGCTCCATCAACATGCGTCTCCTGCAGACCTTGGATCAGTCGGTTAATTTGCATGAATTGCTTCGTCAGGTGGCTCTTACTGTATTGTGTACTTGGCTTTTCTGTTCTGTTCCATAACTACAGTAGGGCTGGTGTAACCACACCAGAAATCAAGTTGACCGCAATGCAAATAAGCTGGAAATGAAGTGACTCATTTCATCATTGTTGAATCTATCACTCTTCACTTGATTAATGCCCTGTTTGCTCAAAACCAGCACAAACGGTTGGTACAGTATGATTAGGGAAAGATACATGCCACCCCAGCTCTAAGGTTGTTCCACAAAAAATCATCTATATGGGTACTGGAACGGCGTAAGGAGAGTTCGGATTTTGAATTTAAACGCTGTGCAGCCATTATATACACACCGCAATTAAACATTGCTTATTTGTTGGTAGTAACGCAGCACAAAATACATATTGCATTGCTTTCCAATGCACTTCATTACACACGAACACCTTTTTTTCTAACATCGCTTTGTAGATTTTACGTGTGTTACATCAAACGTTTTTGAGGTGAGTTTGATTTTGTTCCCACTGCAGGGAGTTTAATTAGTAGTGTGCTATTTGTTCTGATTGGTAGCCTGCGGCATACATTGGAAGTATACATCATTCAGCCATATGTAGCTCATTGAGTACAGTGGTGCCATGAGCTTTATGGCCCCTGGCTTTGCCTTGGGCTGGAGTGCCACCACAGGCATGCTATATATTACTGGAACCACTTGTGTAGTCGTGATTTACACACACACACACACACACATACAATATTCACAAACAGTAACCTCATGATTCACACCCTTGATAAAGATGAGCAAAGGCTGTATAAAATAAGCAATACAGGTAATGAGCTATAGGCTAGTGTATGCTCAAAAATGGGGAAATGATAATATTTTATACTCGTACAATTCCTCAAGTAATATATATTTTTTATCTATAAAGATTATTCGCACCCCTGTCCATACCTGGAAGACTTCCCAAGCAATACATCTGGCATCTGATATGCATCTGAGAATTGCATTGTTGTGGTAAAAAAAAGAGAATAGAGAAGGAAACTGCTGTACTGCATAATGGTAAATATATATTACTTTTGACAATGTTATATTCCTTTCGGTTTCCAGTGAACATTTAGAAAGCGTTTAGAGGCTGGCTTTCTATAGTTCCATCCTAACGGTTTATGTACTGTAGATAGAATAATTTACGACTGATAGTCATCTATCTATAGACACTGAATAGATTGACTCTCAGTAAAATATTAACATTTTAAAGCTTTCCCCCCCATGATTCATCGATTCTGTCCAGTGATGTACGAGCCCATGATGTCCAAGGACAAGTTAATATGATGCAGTACTGGAGAGTGAACTACACTGATGCACGCTGCTGTGGCCATGCGTTGTCACACCTGAAACAGGCATGCTGTCATTGCTTAGCGTGGCTGGCACAGGTGTTCTCTTACAATATCATGTTACATTTTTTATTTTTTGAGAAAACATTTTTTACACTATATAATAAACTTGCTGCTTTTCATGATTACCTCTGTCTCTCTCTCTCCCTCATATATATGTGTGTGTGTGTGTGTATATATATATATATATACACAACAAATAAAATATGCCATTTAGCAGATGCTATTATCCAAAGAGACTTACAGTAGTGAATGCTGACATTTTTCAGTATATGTACACATATGATACTATTACTATTAATACTACTAATACTATGAATATCAGTATTCTATCTTTTCTTTCTTATTAACATGTAACAGGTTTAAAGCACAGAAGACAATATAAGAAAAAACAAAACCGCAAAAACTACAAAATATTAAGTGGTAACATTATCATTCCGACAGAACCAGGAGGGAAGTAAGTTTAAAACTGCAGTTGGCCTAATTCAGCTGCATGTACCAAAATTGAGAGATGACGAGAGAGAGAAAAAGTTTTCAAAGACAAGATAATACGGATTAGACAGACAACTATAACTGTTTTACAATTATGACTCTTTAACAAAAAAACAAAAAACAGAGGGAATTAGTCATAGGTTAATTAAGAAGATAATTTACACCACAGAGCAAACGATTTTTCTACACTCAAGGAGGACAGAAAGCGGAAAGCGGGCATGGCTTGTATCGGTATATTGACTGCTTCTGCTGTGCCATTTCAGATAATCTATAGATGAGAGAACATTGGCCAGAGAGTGACAGCGAGTTACTGTACCCGAGAGAGGCACACACTGCTATAAATCCTGCAAAGCAACACTTCAGAGCTTCTTTCATATTTTGTCCGAGGTACATGCAGCCTTGCACCAAACATTTTTTTTAAAACAGTCTTTAAATAATACATTTCTCAAAGGTCTTTCTTGTTCCAGTTTTTCCCTTCTGGTTACCCCAAAGTTTCTGGGCTCAATTTTCATTTCGATAAATTTTATTTTAAAAACCAAATACTCAATTCTCACTCAATTATGATGCTGTAATCATCCCCTAATATGACTGGCTAAATTAATCCCTCCCTCCGTCTTCTCTGCTGATGTTTGGGGAACGTTTTGGCACAAAATGGCTGCCGTGCATTACCCAGGTGGGTGCTACATATTGGTTGTGGCAGAGGGGAGTTACCCCCCTTCACTGATAAGCTCTGAGGTCATGAGATGAAAGGTAATATATAAGAGCGATCCATAATTATTAATTATTTTTACAATGTGTGCTTTCTTTGAAAGTGTGACAGGATGACTATGATAATATATTGGTATATATTAAGAGGCTTTTAACTCTAAATTGTGTTTGCAATATCTTGAGATGGCCCTGTCTCTTTGAATTAAAATATGATCATAAAAATGATTATAAAAATATTTTAATTAAACATAATCTCTTTGTCAAAATGTAATATTACCCAATTTCTTTGTTAGCATTACTCTTAAAATAGTTTAGTTATATCTAGGACTAATAATTGAAAATCAATTCATAACAATAAGGTGTTTGTCAGTAATACAGCACATATCACAGCATTTGCATAATGAGGCATTCGTTTTGAATGTTGGCATTAAAATAGTGTTACCAGTCTGACAAAAACACACCTTGTAAGACTCACGTAAGGTTCACAAATATATCTAGACTTACAGCTGTGGACCTGCTGATACAAAATGTATTTAAGACGGTTCAAATGTGAAATGTGGAAAAATTGCTTTGTGGATTTTCTTTGTGGGAGCAATTTAAAAACGGAGCCTATTGCTGCTGAAAAGCACAGGTGGAAACCCTATTAGATGTGATTGAAAACACAGAAGAGCTATCCTCAAGAGAGGGGGAGTGTGTGTGGAAAACCCAGGGATGGCGGCAGAGCAATCATTGGCTTCTAGCTACTTTTGAACAGCACTCTAATGAGGAGTAACTTCTTGTCACTTTGCTTTACATGCAGGAAAAAACGTCACATGCAGGCACTGGCACTGTGAAATTAATTGATTGACAGATCCATTTTCTTTCAGCCGAATATCCCCCTCTCCCTGTGATGTTTCCTATAATTGCCATGAACATTTTACATGAAAATGGTTTTTTTTTCTTCCTTCTCCCTAATGTTACCATAACCTTTTCTTTGTTTTTCTTTTTTCTTTACAGACACGGGGTGGGGGGGAAAGCGAAAACTGCAATCTTGATTTGATTGTATGCACAGGGAGGGGAGTAATGAGCACTCCTGCAAAGTGAAAACAGCGGCGTGAAAATAAGAATTTTCTCCGACGACTGCGTCCACCGCTCGGGAGCCGGGTTGGCCTGCCTACCTTCTGACGTCTGGCGGTCATGGATGTGCCCCACGCCAACAACGACAGCAGCAGCAGCAGCAGCAGCAGGCAGAGCCTTCTCGGGCGAGATGCTGTGGGAGGAGCTGGACCTGTGCCCCGCCTCCACCAGCGGCACCACCTTCCTGATCGTGGCCTACAGCACCGTGATCGCCGTGGGCCTCATCGGCAACACCTGCCTGGTCTTCGTCATCTCGCGGCAGAAGGAGATGAGGAACGTCACCAACATCTTCATCGCCAACCTCTCCTGCTCCGACATCCTCATGGGCGTCGTCTGTCTGCCGGTCACCGTCGTCTACACCCTCATGGACCGTTGGATCCTGGGCGAGGCCCTCTGCAAGGTCACGCCCTTCGTCCAGTGCATGTCCGTCACCGTGTCCATCTTCTCCCTGGTGCTCATCGCCCTGGAGCGCCACCAGCTCATCCTGCGCCCCACGGGCTGGAAGCCGGCGGTGGGCCACTCCTACCTGGCCGTGGCCGTCACCTGGATGGTGGCCTGCTTCATCTCGCTGCCCTTCCTCTCCTTCCACATCCTCACCAACGCCGTACCAGAACCTGAGCATCCCGTTCAACCCGTTCACCGACCACTTCGTGTGCATGGAGCGCTGGCCCTCCGACGGCAACCGGCTGGCCTACACCACCTCCCTGCTGCTGTTCCAGTACTGCCTGCCCCTGGTGCTCATCCTCGTCTGCTACCTGCGCATCTTTCTGCGGCTGCGCCGGCGGAGGGACATGGTGGAGCGCGCGCGCGAGGCCCGGAAGAGGGCCAAGGGCTCCCAGCGCGTGAACACCATGCTGGCCTCCATCGTGGCCGTCTTCGCCGTCTGCTGGCTGCCGCTCACCGTGTTCAACGCGGTGTTCGACTGGAACCACGAGGCCATCTCCACCTGCCAGCACAACGTCATCTTCTCCGCCTGCCACCTCACCGCCATGGCGTCCACCTGCGTCAACCCCATCATCTACGGCTTCCTCAACAGCAACTTCCAGAAGGAGCTGAAGGCCACGCTGCACCGCTGCCGCTGCTGGGGGGCGCCAGAGAGCTACGAGAGCTTCCCGCTCTCCACCGTCAGCAACGAGGTCACCAAGGTGTCGTCGCTGAGCAACGGGTCCTTCAGCGGCAACGCCTAGCAACCGCCGCTGGACCGCTGTGTCCCGGGGGAGAGCGAAAGAGAGAGCGACAGGGACAAACTGTGGTCGTCGGCACCATCAAGCACTGACTTCGGTAACCTCCAGCTTTTGGGCTGTGGCGCCTATTTGCGCATTCATATTGACGTTGTCTTGATACATCCACTGCTTGTTGACATTGAGCCTCGCCAAAAAAGGCACAACAGCAGCTGCAGCCATCGCAGGCTCATCCACAGATTAGGCTACGCGTGTCCAGTGGGGCTTTCTGCAGACGAGCACCGATTGGTCGATTCCTACATGGCGACACACCCTAAGTCTTTGTGGTTTCCCCCACCCCCCGGATCAGTGGCCACCCTTGGTAGCTCAATGCGAGTGAAAATCTAAAAGCTTTGCAGCCGAGAAGGACTGGTGCGATGCATTACTCCATTGTGCTACATCGTGCTGATTAGCCTTTCAATTCAAACACATCGAGCCGTTCTTTGTAGCTACCGTGCACGGGGAAGGTGTTGGGACAATAGCAGGTGTGTAGCGCCAGCCCAACCGATGCATTCTTTGGCTCTGGAAATTGCCTATCTGTATTGTGTTGTGCGTTTTGTTGTGATTAACTGTTTTATTACTTGCGTTTGCCCTTCTGGCCCCTGGCTGTCCCCTGGTGACGTTCTTGATTCATTGGCAAATGTCTTCACTTTCTGTTGGTTTCTATAGCGTTGCTATATGCTGCAGATGCTTGTTTTATTTGTCATAAATTTGATAAACTGCATCTGTGTTCTCAAACCCGTGAAGATGTCTCGTCAGGTGACATCCCCTCTTGAGGATGACTATGTCCTCCTCTTCATTTACTTTGTCAAAAGTATGATTGATACTCAAAATATTTCATAACGACCTTTATATTAACGATAACATTTTGCAGTGGAACTCGATGTGCTATTTTTAAACTATGCCATTTTTTCCCCCCTCCTCACGTCACCTCAATGTGCCGCTTTGCATTTGGACGTGCGATTGTAATTCAAGCCTTGCAACCAAAGAAAATGGCATCACCTTGGAGAGTGACACGTTGAACCTGAAGGGCCATACATGTAATAACATACAGCCCTGAAGGCCATTTCAGATGTGCCATTACACTGAGAGGACACACATAGACTCATCTTCACTCAATGACAGAAGCTAACATTTACTCTGCCCACAGTTTGTTCTCCAATTATACTTACTTTCAAGCTGCCATTCACCTTCACCCTGACATTATAATAATAATAATTATTATTATTATAATAGTAGCCATGGTCAAGGTTGCCAATCATTTTCATAGCATTTATGTCATCTGAAACCATGAAGAGTTCAAAGCGATGTATTAAATATATGCTGACATTTTTAGTCACTGTTGGATGCCCATATTAATAATTTTTTAGTGTAACACTTGCCGCAAGCCAAACCTCCCAAAAAGAATCCCAATTTTGTCCTGTCATCCTAAAATGACGGAGGCTTGCCACTCTAGCTCTTCAAAACCAGAAAGCATCCCACCTGGCTAAAAATGAAAAGGCCTTTGAAGCCTAATCCGAGGCCAGCAGTTAAGGTGATTACACAGTAGAAATGCAACAAATGCCGATGCTGGCCACGGCGACCGGGGTTCGATTCCCCGTCGCGCCAGAGTCGGCTCTGGCCGGGAGTGCCACCGGGGCAGCAATCGGCTGTCCGCCCCAGGGAGGAGGGAGGGAAGCCGACACTGTTCGCTGCGCACAGGAGTGGTTCTGGGGTGCCGGAATTACAGTCGACAGCATGACGAGTGCCGTCTCGGAGGAGGCAGCGCTTCGCCATTGTCACTGCCGGTCACAGGGCTACGGCAGCGAACTACAAGGGAGGGGAATGAACTAAGCACAGCGGGAGTAATTGGCTACCAAATTGGGAGAAAAACGGGAATAAACAGGGTAAAATATGGAAAAAATTATTTAAAAAAATATATTTAAAAAATGCAACAAATAAGCCCAGGATCCCGCCCCATCCCAGAGCCTCTTTGGTCCCTATTCCCCACATTGAATTTATCCGTTTTTATAGCCTTGTACAAAGGTCCTTATGTGCAAAGGGACTGAAATATGAATGCCGATGAATGTGTTTGGTTTCACCTCTTGTAATTGAATTTGCCTTGCTTGTGTAGAGAATACACATGGAAAATGAATACTGTCCCCTACTTTTTTTTTTTTTTTTTTTTTTTTCTGTATTTTTTTGTTTGTTCGGACAGAAAAATTATAAACATATTGGGTGTGCACGTGACATATAGTAGTGCTACCTGGTCACTCATTTTGATTTTGATTTGAATACAATCCACTACAGTATGTATATAATACGTATGGTCTCTAGTTGTGTTCTTCTTGCTTGTCAAAAACAGTTATGTTAAGATCAAGGTCATTTGTTTGTACTCTGATGCTGAAGACACCTTGACATGCATTACATGACAGGTTTTTAGCCACAATCGATGAATGTATTACTTGTGATTACAAAGGACAACCAGTGTCTGTGCACTCCACTAACTTGCCTTAATTTATATCATAAATCAACTGTCACAAAGTTATTGAGAGCATATGTGCGCACTTGAGGTGAAATTTCTCTGCATACCTTCCTGTTTATTGAAAATTATATTTTAAAATTTGTGCTGTTAAATGTGACCTGAATTATTATATTTTTGCAGTTGTCTTGTGTTTTTCGGTTGTTGTGTTGTTTTCGCACAGAGAGTGTAATTAGGCAGAAGCAGTCATTTATTTAATGACCGTAGCCCACTTATAATGCAAAGCAGGCAGTTATGATGGCCAGCGATTCTGCAGGGTCAGGAAACAAGTTAATAGCTTTCCCAGGCATCAAAAACACGTATAAATCAAATTCTAATTGTACTTTAAAATATGATTTTAATCGGTGGTTCAGCTTCAGAAATTACACTTTGATGGTGCCCAGAAGTAGGGTAAAAAAAAACTATTAATAAACCACTTCTCATTTAAAAGATGTGTACAGAATGGACCAACTATAAATACACTAAATGCAGTGAAGGAAAATAAGAGTTTGCATTAAAACATAATTGATAGTTACACAATAAAGTGTACAATGATTAAATCGATACATAGAACCCTCGAGAAGAGTAACGGGCTCTAAGGGGTTGGTAAAGAAGAAATAATGACTGAAGAGTGATGGAGAATTTAGAAGATTATAGATGATTGATGCAACCAATTGAGCAGGATTAGGGAAAATCGCACATGGTAGTAAATAAGCTCTTGGGTTGTATTGGCTGAAAACTCAACAGGGTATTTTAGTGTTCCATCTAAGTCCTGGATTCAGGCAACAGTTTCACATGAACTCACAATCAAATACAAGCGTTTGTCGTCATCTTTCTCCACAAACACAGTTTAACAATGAAGTAAAGAGTACTGAAAAGTGACATTTGCATGTATTTTTCTGTCAAAGTTGAGCAAAATTGATTCAATCTAGGCCCAAAGTTCACACCAGATCTCAGTTATACCAGCCTGTAGGAAAAGGTCGATTTTTTTCCTGTGTGTTTTTAGAACACACAGCTTTCCCTTTTTCGAGGTGTATGGGTTTGTTTGGATATTTGTATTAATTGATAAAAGCATAAAATATATGCTGCACTGCACTCCATTTTCTTCTTTGCTAACCCCATCAGAGTAGAGCCCCTTGTTTTCTCTTTGGCTGAACTCCTACACTATCACTGGAAGGATGGACTCTACAGTGTCTCTTTTTGAATCAATCAAACTTTATTCGTATAGCGAACATTTGTCACAATATGGTTCACAGCAGACCCCGGCCTGAACCCCCACACAGGCAAGCCTGAGGCAACAGTGGCAAGGAAAAGCCACTCCCCAGGGAGTGCTTATTAAATAAATGAAGTGCATATTAAATATTCATGTCTGGGTGGTTTTGGTTTAGAACAGCTTTGTAATTTGACATGTTTCATCCATTCTTGAAGACATAGACATAACCTTTTCACGTTTAAGAACCCTTTTATGTATGCACTTAGCTTGTATATCTGATATGTTCAATTCTGTAAATGTGCTTAAATATATATTGTAAATGTTTCATGAAACTCTGGCTTTGTGTGTCTTTTTTTCATGCCGTTTGACATTCTCCGTGACTGTTTTTGTCTTATTTGGAAGCACCGTATCTCACGTGGACACACTGTAGACCAGGGGTGTCATTAGACCCCGTTTACTGGGATATGAGCCCCAGTAATACTTTGCTGTGCCCTACTAAAAGTATGAAAAATGAATCTGTTTTGCATTTTGCTCTTCTTGACCGATGCAGGCCAGCAGGTTTCAGAACCTGAGGGAAGACCATTCTCATTCGCCAGTGCCCGGCAACAACACGTCACTGCTGACCGTGCCCCCGCCCCCTCCTCTACTTCAAGCGAGGTACAATCCTCTTTGATAGTAACTTGTAGCATTACCAATGAAGCACTTGTGCGCTCTTAAGAAAGGGATCCTTGCCACAGGAGGTTAGGAGGCATAGCTACTTGAAAGAATGAGACTCGCACACTTCTTAGATGCTCGAAAAAGTAGCGTAGTAGTAGTGTAGTGTAGTAACCAAGTAGTGTTATTTAACCATGCAGGTTGGTTAACGTTTCAACCCCTGATGAAATACTTAGATTGAGCGCTATTAAGAACGGGATCCTGGCCACAGGAGGTTAAGCAGTATAGCTAAACATCAACCAGGAATTGTTCAAAATAATATATATACACTCAGTGGCCACTTTATTAGGTACACCTTTCCAGTACTGGGTAGGACCCCCCTTAGCCCCCAGAACAGCCTGAATTCTTCGTGGCATGGATTCAGCAAGATGCTGGAAACATTCCTCAGAGATTCTGGTCCACTGCTCATTTCTAGTTTTTTGGCAAAAAAATGATATTTCACCATCACATAAGTCCTAATGTTGATAAATGGTGATGTCATATAGCAAATAACACAAAGGTTTTTACACAACTTTTCCATTATCTACTCAATAAAAAGCCATCAGACAATATACGAATACCCCAGTGGGGAAAAGCAAGTGCACCCTTAGATTCAGTAACTGGTCAAAGGTCACTGGTCAAGTATTGATAAGTCTCTCACATTGCATGGAAGAAATTCTGGAACACTGGAACATACTAATTGCTGAATTCTGGAGCACCCTTTTACACCATTACACAATTTTTTGGAGCATCCTGCTTCAAGTCTTCAGATTTAGGGCATGTTGGATTTCAGAATCTCCAGTCATGCAGTAGAGTCCAGATATTTAAATGTTTGGTAAACACGTCCTTTAGACGGCAATGAATACATTGGAAAGAAAAATTATACAGCCATATCTTATCTCAAAATGTAGAAAAAAAAAGTAGAGAAACTAAATTTTTACCCACTTGAAGCAACATCCCTCATTTCCTGGAATCCCTTGTTACTTGGCGAACATATCCAGGAAACGTTACAGCATTATAGTTTATTCCCTTACACAGAGAGACTTTTCACACTGAGTTCACGGATGGCTTGGAATAGAAGTAAGTAAATGTCAGTAAACATCTCATCTCATCTCATTGTCTAAGCCGCTTATTCCTGGTCAGGGTCGCGGGGGGGCTGGAGCCTATCCCAGCATGCATAGGGGCGAGAGGCAGGAATAAACCCTGGACAGGTCACCAATCCATCGCAGGGCACACACACCATTCACTCACACACTCATACCTATGGGCAATTTAGACTCTCCAATTAGCCTAACGTGCATGTCTTTGGACTGTGGGAAGAAACCGGAGTACCCAGAGGAAACCCACGCGGACACGGGGAGAACATGCAAACTCCGCACAGAAAGGCCCCCGGACTGGATTCAAACCCGAGACCTTCTTGCTGTGAGGCGACAGTGCTATCCACTGCACCACCGTGCCGCCTGTCAGTAAGCATGACAAACATTTTATTTAAAAAATATATATATATTTTATTTTTTTACAAAAGATATGTTGATATTGACATGCGTGCATACGGCTCACTATCTACCACTATGCAGTCTGGTTCCATTGTGTGCCCCCAGATTACGTCTGAGCCGTGAGGCTTCTACGATTCTGCTGTTTGGGGAATTTGTAAAGATTGTATATAATATTGTATATCACTTTTAAAGATTGTACGGTATATATCATTTTCATAAGGTTGTATATGAAATGAAATTACTGATAAAATATTCAATTTTTACTCATAAAAAAAGAGAGAAAAAAGAGAAAATCATATTCTCTTTTCAGAATTTCTTCCCAAACTATGCTGCATGGTTTGCTCAGTCTTGTTTTTCCGTATGGCTGGGTGTAGAGAAACAACAATCATTTTATGCCTAGCTTGTAAACCCAAGATATCCCTCTCAGAATGGCAGTGTGAGCCCCCATTACTCCCCTGCACTGTTAAGCAGTGCACAATCATTCATTCCCAACACATCTCACACCATGCGATGGGTGTCCAGCAGTGGTGATTTTAGACCCTATTTAGGGGGGCTTTAGCCCTCCTGTCTTTCATCTCAGCCCCCCTGAAAATGTTGGGGAATGCAACAGTAAATTAATTAAAAATGTAGGCTTGTGCTTTGCATGTGCACATCTCACGTTCTCATTGGGGGCCCCCCTAAAGGCCAAATCCTAGAATCGCCCCTGGTGTCCAGTGTCACACGCTAGCAAGTTCTTCGTTTTCCATTTGTGCTTTGAGTATCCACACCCACCGTGGCTTGTGTGGATGCAGGTTCATTACGACTATGAGTTTCAGAGGAGATCACAGCTGGGGACCTTCCGTGTATAGTGTGTCACAAGGCCTTTGTTGCTGCTGCCTTGTGAGGTTCATTCAGTGGAGTTCAAGTGGAGGTTTGGTCATAAAACTGTTTGTAATGCTGAAATAGATATATATATATATTTTTTAAAGCCAGTGACACTCTGTATCTATAGTGTCGACCCAAAAATATAAGAGCTAAAGGTAACTGCTAAAATAAAGGAAACACTTGAGTATTTTTTAAAATAAAATAGAAATTACACCATGACCTCAAGCGTACAGGTTAAGTTTTAGATCAAGAGTGCACATCTCCATTCCTGGTGAGCTGGTGTGTATGCTGGAGGTGTTTATGAGGTAAGCTTTGAACAGGTAATTAAAGCTTGGAAAAAAGGTGAGTGTTCACAAGCCCACAGCTTGTTCACAATCAGCTCCTGAAATCAGTCACTCAAGGGCTGGGCTGCAGCAAAAAACAGCACACCTACCAGTCCTCCAGGAATGGACATGTAATGTTAGATCATTTAAGACCCACAGGTGTCAAACTCATTCCATCAAGGGCCGAGTGTATGCAGGCTTCTGTTGCAACCAATGCACTACACCAGGTGATTTCACTAATTAGCCACTTCTTCAACTAAGGAGGGAACCTAATTGAAATCACCTGGTGTAATGCATTGGTTGCAACAGAAACCTGCATACACTCTGCCCTCGATGGAATGAGTTTGACACCCTGAAAAGCAATCTGTAAGAATGTCCTCAAACCCCTTTAAGGTGAACAAAGGGCAACTGTCACGACCAGACAAATGCTCTTTGATGCAGTGGTGGCCAGGGCCCATGGCTTGTCTGCAACATGTGGTCACAACCGCATCAGGCTTCCCATGTAGACTTTACACAATCGGGATATCAAATAGCCTAAACAGATAAAAATAATGATGTCCAAAGTGAAGTGCACTTAAAACAAAAAAAGGCTGATCTGGCCTTGAGAGCAAGAATCGCAAACAGCCAATGAAATGCGCTCGTTCCGATGGGCTGCGCTCTCCCGCATTGATGGCAGTCTATTTTTTTTCTGAATACATTTCTGAATAGAAGTGAAAAAAATGAGTCAGTTAATTTTTTTACTTTTCAATATGAATAATGATATGTGGTAAACGGGCCAACGTTCCATTGGCTCTATAAAATAGGATGACTCTGAGTTCTGAGAAGAAGGTGGCATATTAAAACTGAAGAGGTCACTGTCTGTAGAGGCATGTCATTGCACACAAGAGCCTGAGCTGCTTTTAAGGATGCACTTTTAGCCTTCTCTTGACTGTTGGGCGGCGCCGCAGACAAGGATTTGCTGCTGTGAGAGTGACTAGTTGTTAAACCTCTGACTGTGGCCAGAAAGGAAACCTTGAAATGGTCATGTTGTGTTCTGCTGTGGCATCTAAGATTAAATCCATTGTAAAAGGGCAACAGTTTCATTGCATATGAGGCACATTGGTCTGGCTTAAGTGAACGTCGTTAAGATGAACGCATATTTTTCTCAACATTTTCTTTGAAATTACGATTTTCATTGTCAACCTTTTGTTTCAGGATTTTTGCAAGCGACATTTTTGCAAGGAAGTCTTTTTTTTATTTTTTAGAATTTGTTTCTGATTTTATCCCACTTTCTCCCAATTTAGTAGCCCTGCTTACTCATTTAATAATTTAAAAATATATAATTTACTAACCTTTTCCTTCCCAGTGTTACAGGTATGGTACACAGCTGCCTACAATGATCTCTTGCACGAACTATGATTGTTCCCACTATGTATTAATGCACATCTTGTAAGTTGCTCTGGATAAGAGCATCTGCTAAATACTTAAAATGTAAATGTAAAAATGTAGCCAATTACACCCTCTCTTTTTAATCTCAATCCTCCCCTCGTATTGTGTGTTCGCTACCATAGCCCTGAGACCAGCAGTGACAAAGG
Source organism: Aldrovandia affinis (assembly GCA_029706075.1). NCBI lineage: Eukaryota > Metazoa > Chordata > Actinopteri > Notacanthiformes > Halosauridae > Aldrovandia > Aldrovandia affinis. The sequence goes on along the minus strand of JAINUG010000073.1, from coordinate 877,360 downwards.
CGAAGTATCGTCTCCTCCAGAGCCACACCTGTGCACAGCAAACTTCCTGTCAGCTTCCCTCCCCCCTCCCTGGGGCGGACAGCCAATTGCCACCCCCCGGTGGCACTCCGGCCGGTGGAATCGAACCCCGGTCGCAGTGGCCAGCGTCAAACGTTGTAACTGCTAGACCACCCGGGAGGCCCTCAAGCAAGTCTTTTTGACTAGTTTGTGTTTACGTTTTTACATCTATGTAATTTAATATTTGTACATTGTGTATACAAAGGAGAGTTGAAGCTTGATATGGCTAATACACTCTGATATAAAGTTTGTGTATATGTAATAAAATGCATTCCCGCTTTATCATGATAGACACCTTCTGCGTAATAAACATTTAATGCAGCCAAAATCACCTCAGGCTGTAAGCGTTTGAAACAGTGTGGAGATGGGGAAGTAGATACAAAATTATAACAAGGAAAGACAAGAAAAATAAATCCAAACAAGGCTTGTTAATGAGTGACAAAACATCAGTTCCTGCCTACATCAGTTCCCTCCCTCTGTTGCACAGAACTTTATTATAATTTGTTGAGATTGTCTTGCTCCTGAAGTCTCATTTATGGACTACACAAGCTGTTCCTAAGTAGAGTTGAATGTGAAAATATCTGAAACTGAAGCTCCCTTACACTTGGGTAAAACACTGGCATAGAATCGCTCCCTAAGGGAAGACAAATCCAACTTTTACTGCTTTACGTCACAGTACTTAAAAGTTTATTTTACTGCACTGCAAAGACCGATAAAACCTCTTAGTATCAGTATTTATTGGAAATACACACGGCAAGACTACGCCTACGCAATAACCAGTATATCACTAAGATATGGAACGTGGGATTTATTATTGTGCAGAAAAAAGTAATGGAAGGTAATGTTCACTTAACAATTTTATGCTGTAGTTTAGAAGCGCTTTAACCTCAGAGTGCCAGTTTTACTAAGGCACTAGAAACTAAAATGCCCTGAGAAAAAATTGCTTGCATGCTTGCCGGGTTATTGCTAGCCGCTAAATGTCACATTGATTCAATTTGTTCTTCTGACGTTTCAGACAAACTGATTGGGTCGGAAATATCCTGTCGAGTTGCACTCCCCTTCACATCAGTTTTCCAACATCTTCAGCAAGACACGCTTCTGTCATGCCTCAAGTAGACACCACAGCTGGTTGCCATGAATCTAATTTGGTCTCAATCTACTCATATATAGGGTCTCAGTATACTCCCGTAATCTACTCACGAGCCTCTCTGTCAGATAGTGAACAAAAACTGGAAAAAGGAAATTAAGTCACTTAATAGGATGTTGGGCCACCACATGTGGCCAGTACGGTCTGAGTGCACCATGGCATTGAGTCTACCTGCGTCCGGAAGTCTGCAGAAGGAATACGACACCATTTTCCCACAAGAAAGTCAATAAACTGTCTCAGGCACACAGCTTGCTTGTGTCCAGCGTTCAGTGTTGAAGTGGTGCTCTCTCGACTGTCGATAAGAGAAGACCGATCTCAACAATCATTCAGTTTTGTGAATAAAATCGTAAGGCGTAAAATTCCCAAATATCACCCTCTGGTACAAAACGCATACATTGTGTCTGGGCATGAGGATTGTAAGTGAACCTTTTTTTAAATAAGAACTTAAGAATACATAATAAAGAACGGGCCGTTCAGCTCATCTAGGCTCATCATGTCCTAATCTAAAGATTATCTAGTACTGCATCTAGCCTGGACTTTAATAGCCCAAGTGTTTCTGCCTCTACTACCTGACCTGGGGAGCTGTTCCAGGCATTGACAACTCTCTTTGTGAAAAAAAACGTCCTAATATCTGTGCAGAATTTGCCTTCAACTCATTTCTGCCCGTGGTCTCTTGTTCTGCTTACCAAATTTATCTTAAAAAATCCTTGGTAGTTCACTTTGTTCATCTGTTTTAGGAATTTAATAGCCTCAATCAAATCCCCCCTAAGTCTCCGTTTGCTAAGCTTGAATAGATTGAGTGCCTTAAGTCTATCCTCTAAACTTTTACCTTTCATACCAGGTACCAATTTAGGTCTTCACATAATGAATATTGTAATACCCTGTGCTTTCAATTTAGCAATGCTTTGACTAAGAACAAATCAACCTACTTGCTTCAAGAGGAATTCAACTCCTGGATAATAGTCATCCGCCACCTTTTTTCCAATGTGATTTATGATTGATTTATCATGGATTTGTATTTAGATGTTTATTCTTTCTTCTACTCATTTTTGTGATTTGTAACATTTGATATGACATTGATTTATTTGAAGGGGGGGATGAGTAGCTCCTCTTCTTCAACTTCTTCCGCTATAACTAGCTGCAGTGGTGAATCTGGGCCTTCTCTCTAATCCAAACCTCTATTTTTAGTTTTGAGTTATCATTTTACCTCCCTGTGACCTCATGGTATGTGTTGCAACCTTGAGGGTTGTGCATTGTTTGGCAGCCCATCGTGAGACTTGTGGGGTGGGGTGGGGGGGCATTGATTGCAGGGTCAGTGTAGAGTGGTTGCCATTCGTCATGGTGTAGAGTGGCTGTCTTTGTGCCATCCTCCGTACACTGCATCTCACAAGAGGTCCCAGATGGGCCACTTCTGCTTTCTCATCGTTGGTCTTGAGTCTTGCAGTATCTTCGAAAAAAACTAAAAAACTACTTATGCCTGTGCTTGTTTGTCCACTTCAGCAACTGGAGTACAGGATTAGAAAAATCTGCTTTGACTATGAAATACCTGACCCACACTATCGCGTCTGGAGATCAGAAGAAGTCTGACAGCAGAAATGTGTTCTGCTGTGAGACTTCTGCTCCAGAACCGAATGGGGAAGTGCGACATCAATCATGGCTCAGTTTTAGGATCTACATTTTTGACAGGGCAGGGACCCTTTTTTTGGCTATTTGGTGCATGCAGACGGAACGCCAATTTTCTGCAGTGGGTGGTTCTGACAAATTTGGCCAGTTTCATTAAGAAATAAGTAAAGTTTAACTGCATACACTGCAAAAAATCTGTGTCAAAAAACAGCTTATATCCAGCTAAAACATATCTGAAATAAGCTAAATTATCTGCCAATAGAATAAGACAGCTTTCACTCATTAAGATCTCTTAAAACAAGTCTTAATATCTTATTAAAACAACATTTGATTAGCATTGTAATCTTATTTCAAGGCAGGTAAGATTTTCTAATTGGAAACAAGATTAATATACTTGCTAAGAATGAATATTTGGCAGTGTATATGTTAATCGCTTGGCAAAAATCCCTTCCCTCCATGTTCCATTAAAAGTAATGACCTCTGGCCAGGAGTGCCATCGGGGGCGGCAATTGGCTGTCCGCCCCAGGGAGGGGGGGAGGGAAGCCGACGGGACGTTCGCTGCACACAGGAGTGTCTCTGCAGTACCGGGTTACAGTCGACAGCCTGGTGGGTGCCATCTCGGAGGAGACGATGCTTCGATGCTTCGGTCACAGGACTATGGCAGCGAACTCACATTACACTTAAAATAGCGGGTGTAATTGGCACAGGACTCTGTGGCTCAGTGGGTAGAGCAACTTGGCACATTGTGGGTTCAATTTGACTTAAAATAGCGGGTGTAATTCACTACTGTAAATTGGGAGAAAAAGGGAGAAAATCTGAAACAAAAACAAAAATAAAAAAAATAAACAAATAATGACCTCTCTCTTAAACAGACTGCAGGTTTTTGTGTATCAGGTAACCCCGGCCCGTGTGTCGCATTAATACAGCCCTGTAGCCTAGATAAGCTTCGTCTCCTTCTCAAGGCTCCGGAGATTGATTCTCCACCACCACATCAGCTGTGCGGGGGGCTCTCCCGTGAATTCTAAACGACACATTAAGTGCGCAGGGAGGCGCGGCAGGACTCCCGGGTTAAACCGACACCTCTGCTCAGTCAATATTTGCCTTCCTCCATTTCCCAGAACCTGTCTTTTAAACGTCCCGATGGCTTCATTCCAATCTGATAAGCCCCCATGACCACAGGCGGCCTGCCTTTCTTGCAGTGTCGTGAGAAAGCAGGCTCCGTGACTGAAGAACTTGTATTTCTGCGCCACGGGGAGTGGGCGGTGGGGGGGGGGGGAAACAGTGCGGTGGTGATTGCCCAGCTTGCAAGCATGCAGTGGTCCACTAGTAACTGTCGGTCCGCCTGCGTTTTGCAAACCAGCAATACAGCTGCCCGCTAGTGCTGTGATTTACAACCTCGGTCCTGGGGACCCACTGTGTCGTCTACGCTGGTTTTCGTTCCAATCGTAATCGCAACCTCTTAATTGTAACGAGTGGTCTCAATCCACTCACATATTCAGGGAGCTTCTCTGTCAGGTAGTGAACAAAAAAATTAAAAAAAAGTCACTTAATAGGATGTTAGGCCAGTATCTGTGGCTGGTACTTATCAACAAGATCTGCGGTTTGTACTTTTAAAATACACGTACCCACATAATCACAAGATTCCTTACTACAACAAGCTAACTGAAACGACATATTTACCATTTTAAATATCTGAGATATTTAGCTTTCAATGATAGCAACGGGAATGATTAATATACTTGTTTTACCTTAGAAGAGACTGTAGTGATTTGCTGATTCTGATCACATTTTACACTGACATTTTAAGCATTTAGCAGATGCTCTTATCCAGAGTGACTTACAAGATGAATATTAATTAGCATTAATACATGGTAGGAACAATCATAGTTCAATAATCTAGCGACACAATCATCCATCAGCACGATTGCCAAAAAACTCATCGTGAGTGAAACTCAAGGAAAATAAAGGGAATCTTAAAATGAATAAAGTATTACTTGCTAGTTGTTAGTTATAGTTGCTACCTGCTACCTAGCTCGCCAGCACCCTGTTCCTCGCAGTAGCCGAATTTAGTTAACCCGATAATTTAATTCAGGCTATCTATGTTTCTAGATGGCACATTCAGGCTAAAATGGCAACTCAGAAACTCAAACTTTTGATATCTGGAATTGAAGTCTCTGATATCAGAAATTGAGATTCTGGGGGCCTCGGGTGGGGGTAAAGGCATTTGTTTGGAATGCAGGTTGCCCACTGTGGCCAGGATTTGAAACCGGGCTGTGCCAGCCTGGCTCTGGCCGATTGGTTGGCTGCCCCAGAGGGAGGGGGAAGGGAAAGCCGGCATGAGCTCGCCGAGAAGCGTGAAAGGCGTCTCTCCGTGCGGGAAACACTGGCTTAAATCTGAGGACGAGCAGCGCGCTCGTGGGGAAGGGTAAATTGACAGAAATAGAGGGTGTAATTTGAAACTAATTAAAAAAAGAAGAAAAAAAAAAGAAACTGAGTTTCTGATATCAGAAATTTAATTTCCCATAGGAAGCAATTAAATGGAGTTCCAATGTCTGGCTATAATTTGGGATAAATCATGTTGGGATTTTTTAGGCTACAGATATATAAACTTGATTTAATATATAGAAGACCAAGGACATCTCTTTGAAATATCTGAAAATTATACAATTTGCTTTGTTGTTGAGGTTTTTTTTGTTTACAAAAGAAAATGGGTAAAATGTTGGCTTTCCTTTAATTATCTTGGGATTCTGGAGCAGAATAAAATTCTACTGGGTTCTAAAGGGATAATTTAGCTAAGAATTGCTATTCTCAAACTTTGATATTTATAGGCATCTTTGATCATTTAAATTCACGTGATCACTCTCATCCTATGGTAAAGCATTTCTAGTCTGATGGGAGCAGTCTCTTCCAGGACGACAATGTCCCCATCCACAGGGCAGTAGTGGTCACTGAACAGTTTGATGAGCATGAAAACATGTTCAACCCAAGTCAACACTTATGACAGATTCTGGAGCAGCCCTTCAGACAGCATTTTTCACCACCATCCCAAAAACCCCACTAAATGATGGAATTTATTGTGGAAGTTACAGACACATAGAATCTATGCCAAGATGCATAGAAGCTGTTCTGGCAGCTCATGGTGGCTCATCGCCCTATTAAGACACTTTGTGTTTCATTTTGGCAGTTACCTGTAGGTTATGCTGTTGAGTGGTTATTCAAATGTCTTTTGTTTTCTAAGTAGGCCTACATTTCACTCTGCAAACGAACAAATCGTGCCCTTTTTCGACGTTCCCTAACCCACGAGCGCACACAGGGCACTGACAGAGAAACGATGTGTTGTGCCTGGATACGCATAGTCCCCAGACCACAATAATTGTGCTTTTGAATGACACTGTGCTTTATGTATAATTTAGTTGACGCGATTTATCGTCCATTTTAAATTACCTCAAAAGATGAAAACAGTGGATGTGCTATATTATTTTCCATCCAGTGATGAGGAATCTGCGATTTTTTAAACTATTGCATATTTCGTTCAAGCTATTCGACTTATTTAAGTTCGACTTATAAACGCAGTGCGAATTCTCAAAAAAGTGTTTTCAATGGAAGGAGCAGCACAGATGCACCAGAAGGGGGCGCTACTAACCTACCAATATAGGCTAGGTTTGGCGTTAATTATTACTGCACATCAATTACATGTTTTAAAGGGGCCGCTTAAAAACGTCCATATTACGAAGAGTACACCATTGGCCGTTGAAGGGGGACGATACACGTTAACTCTGTAACTTACACTAGTACTTTCATATAATACTGCATAGCCTAGTATATAGTATATACGGAGTTATTATCAATATTAACAACTATTACAACTTGGAGAAATACACTTTTGTAATAGCCTGGCTACCTCCATGACACATACACTTAAGGACACTTTACTAAACAATGGCCAAAACTCGGCTTCATACGAGGCACAAAATCATGAATTATAAAACAGCAACACAACAGGTTAACCAGGGGAACATGTATTACAATCTTAAGATTAATCAATGTGGGGCGTTCTTAAGACACGGGTTTCTGGTCTTTATCTTTGTCCTTGTTCTTTGCAAAGTTGTGGTAATGCAACACGGTGTATTGTTGCGTCTGAATAGAATGCTGGTACAGTTTATCTATCCAAAAAACTTTTTTTATCTAGTCTTTCCCTGTCGCTGAGCAAATGACTGTTAATATCATAAAATATATTTTATTTTGCCAAAATGTGTTGCATTGTTAATTATGCTGCGTTTTATGTGCCAATGATATAATCCAAAGCCAATAAGCAACGTTCGTTAACCGCACCGAATGATGGATGTTGCAAAATAATGTTTTAACACCTGCACGCTAAACTTACGGTCTGTGACTTACTTGGGGACTTAATGGGATAATGAAACGTCGGGATATAGAAGTCTGGGCCTTGCTTTATATTACTGATCAACCTTTTGCGGACAGTCTGTACAGAGATGGGACGTGTCACGTGTCCCAGCTGAATGCCCAGTAATTGTTTTTTTAATTGTCCCTGTACCTTGACGATGTCTCCACCCGAGATACTGTCAAAATACTCCTAGAAACATCCTGGAAAAATTGACTGCCACCGATTAACTGATAAATTCATTATTTTGTCAAAATATATATATATTTTTTACCCTCAATGGAAATCAATGGAACAGTAGCCATTTCGTCTTGCTTTGCTAGGGGAGTTCCAAGACACCAGAACTCACGCGGACTTCTTCCATACTGTGCTGGTACACAAAGTTACATAGTTATTAATATACCCATAGCTATATAGCTTGATAGTTACAGAAGTATACCAAACTTACCCAATGAGTAGGCCTACAACTGTAAAGTCCTATGTAACTTTGTGTACCTACCTATTACCATGTAAATACAGACTTATTTTGGGCTGTGTAATGTTAAGGAGAGCTGGTGCATACGCCATTTTGATTGCGACCATTTGAAACCACCCCGATATTGCGGCCATGTTTTCCTGTTTTTTTTCTCGTTTAGCTGAGGCATCTGTACAAAAGTGTTTTTGTGTGAAGTGCAAATGGAAAAAGAAAATGGTTGCTCCAAACATTATTTCTTGGCAGCACATAATAAACATTCATATGCTAGATCTAATATTTTTTTCCTGTCATATTTAATGTTGACTTTGTGAAGATAAGCTCTTGTCAAAGGTCCACAACTGAAAAACATGTCTCAAAATGAATGTAATTACAAACCTGGGTTATCTCTGCAAGGAATTGTTTTTAGTGACAAGAAAAGGGAACAGGAAAACAGATTGCTCCAACCATTATCTCTTGGACAGTATACACTAAACATTCACATGATTGATCTTACATTTTGTATCTGTGCTATGTAATGTTGAATAGATATGTACCTTTTTACATTTTCGCAACTGGAAAACATGTCTAGTGCTAAACAAGACATGGCTGGCAATGTGGTGTAGTGGTTAGGGGCTGGGCTTGCAACTCAGAGGTTGCAGGTTCAATTCCCAGGTGGGGCAGTGCCATTGTACCCTTGAGCAAGGTACTTAACCTGAATTGCTTGAGGAAAATATCCAGCTGTATAAATGGATTGTAAAGAAATGTAAACTGTAAGTTGCTCTGGATAAGAGCGTCTGCTAAATGCATAAAATGTAAAATGTAAATGTGAATGAACAACATCTTCCCGCACCATCTTTAACACTGACACACATTTTATCCTGATTACATTTTATAGTTATATAGTGCTGGTTCTATTAGCCATTTCAGTTCACATGAATGTTGGTCATGGTGCATTTTGATCACACAAATCCAAGTCCAATTTGTAATTTTAATGGCCATTTGTTTAAATTGGTTCCGGCAATCAGTAGACTGATGCCTTGATTTAGACAGAAATAGCATTGGGGGGGAAAACAAAAGACTTGAAAGAAGGTGCAGGGAATCAAATCGGCTGATCCACAACAAGGTGTCAGTCCGTGACAAGCACAGGCACTTTAAAACCGAAGGCACTGTCTTAAGATGACATGGTTAATCCGGCAGCCACAAAGAGGCATCTTAGTGCTTATTATGTCTGAACACCTGGTACCCCCGAGGCCCCTAGCTGCCTGTAATGGACTCAGCCCGTGCTTCACATCCACAGTTTTATAACAAAGGGCATCCAAACCGCTGTTGATGCAAAAACACATTTAATATATGAATATTTTAGATACACTACCGGTCAAAAGTTTTAGAACACCCCCATTTTTTCCACTTTTTACTGAAATTTAAGCAACTAAATGAATCAAGCTTGAACAGCTTGCAGGTCTGGGTGCAGATAGGAGGGAGGTTTAATTAAATAACTTTCCCCATTTCATGCATTTTTGATTAAAGTTTAAAAAAACTATACAAACCAAATATGGCAACCATAGAATGAGATCTTATTTATCCAAGTGACTATACACTATGCTCTGCAGGTGTCAATGGGAGATGGAGAAGGGGTAGGGCCCTGGGTAGCATAGTGGTCTAACGCATTCCGCTGGGAGTGTGAGCTGCCTACTGTAGTCACGGTTCGAAACCCAACTGCGTCAGTCCGACTTTGGCTGGGAGCCCCGATCGGGGGTGGCAATTGGCTGTCCGTCCCAGAGGGTGGGGGGGGAGAGCCGGCACAAGCTTGCCGAGGAGCAGTAGGGTGTTCCTAAGACCAGGTGGGTGAAGTTCCGTCTCGGAGGAGGTGGATCATTGGGGGCCTGGGGATACTAGCTTGACCTGGAGGACGTCAGCAGGCTCGTGAGGGGAGGGCGAATCTAAATAAATAGAGGGTTTCAATTGGCTTCTAAACGGGGAAAAATTTGAAACAAATTTAAAAAAATTCAAAAGGGAGAACAAATTGGAGAAGTGAACACAACAGAGAAAACTCCAAATCTCTATTGGGGTCTCTGTGGTTTGTGCTGCATCGTGCGCGCATTCCGCTCACTTTCCGTAATTCAAAGACGGTGCCCGGTGCACCCTATGAAGACGTGAGAGAGACCTCTGCTTCACACGACAGGTAAATGTGCAATCAGATTCCAGTGGGGTATATCACAGGCAGGAGCACGCTGCGGTTTGGGGATTTCGAGACGGCGGCAAATCAGGGGGACCCCAGACAGAGATGAAGGGATCAGAGCACGCACCATTTCTAAAGCTTTGTTACTGCGCCCAGCAGCAATTTTACAAGAGAAATCATGCAGCACAACACAAGCTATACCTTCACACTGAGTGTCCAAAGAGAATGAAAGAGAGAGAGAGAGAGACGTCTCCTGATGTGCAAGTCATACAAATGAGGCTTCAAGGCATTTTTTTACTGCCCTGCAAGGGTGCGTGGGCATGGCTGGACATTTGATTGCATATTCTTGGCGCTAGCTATATTAGAACGTACCCCGGTCGACCTAGCAAACCGCATTGCTGCGAATCTGTCATTTGAAATAATTAGTTTTGTTTTCTGGATAATTAAAGGTAATCGGTTTCCTGACGTAACGTCGGCCTTGTTTTCTGGCCACGCTCTTGGTAGAGCTCATTTGTCATGGCGATATATGACCCTAAGAAATCCCGTCCAAGGGCTCCTATTCACCTTAGAGGGAGTGCCAGCGAGATGAGCCAACACGCGGAGGAGAGCCGGTCCAGCTGCCTTTATCGGCCGAAGGAGGAAAAGGAGTCAGGACGGGAGTCAGGATACAAGAGCGCAAGATAATCGGCCTGTCTGTTGTTATCCAGCCCGCAAAGTAAATGAAACCAGAAATCCCACATACAGTATAAACATTGAGCAAAACAGAAAAAGGAAGATGTGGTCCATATGATGCTGTGATTCATTCAATGAAACATTACATGGAAAAACAAGCTGGACAGAGATGGGCTTTGGCAGCGGACACACTCGAGACAATTAGATGGATGGATGGATGGATAGATAGATAGATAGATTGGTGGAGGTGAATGACCCCACAGAGGTGCACTTTGACCCGACTGTCCCTTTCTCCTGTCAGGGTGCACATTCTGTTCTTAGTTTACCATTCGGAGGAATGCATTATTTATACTCGAGTTCCAAAAAAGAAAAAAAAGATCAGAGCCCTGTCATTCATATCTTTTATTTATGAGGTGCTTCCTTTCAGTGATGTTTTCAGTTATTCCAAATGGTGTGTTGGAATCGGCTCCGGATACGTGCGGTTGTGCAAGCTGTCTTCAAAAATAAATAAAAATAATTCTGTTTCACTGAGAGTTGAGCAGAACTTTCCTGATTTTCTCTCTTCAAATTAGCCTGAAGGAAAACTAATAATAATGCCCAATTTTTTCCACAGTTCAATTTGATATTGGTATTTTTTTCCCTTCCCATTTCTCTCCCCATTTTCAGAATAAAAAGGTACAAAACAAGCCCACTCCCATCATTCTCCGATAAGTATTGGCCAAACAGCCCCCGCTGAATGTCCAATCAGCTCCACCAGTAATATGATCATGTGGCATGATCCAGGGGCATAATCAATACTACTTCTCTCCATATATGCTGAAATCAGTCTTGAGTTGTAGTCAATGGGATATCCTTTACAACAATATAAGGTTTCATTTGGTTTGCATTTACTATCATGAACAAGTTTTGTGCGAAAATTGTGATGCTAACAAAGATACACACGAATGAAGAGATAGTTTATTTGGATGTATTATTTGGTTTTATAATGCCAAAAGCCCCAAAGAAGACGGCCAGGATCCCGTTTACGACCGGTGAGTAGCTTATTGGTCAGCTCATAGGTCGGAGGTGCTGGCTCTGCTACCAGAAAACACCTATCAAGTTAATGTCCTGTGGCATGTCGTTGCGCTTTGTAGCAGAGGGACTGCTTCAATGACTGACACAACCAAAAGAACCTATAGCTTTTCCTGGTCGTTTAACTAAAGAACATTGACAGACACTGTAAATATTGATATATTATTATAATATTTATATATTATTTATTGTATCTTAGTTCAATATTTTTATATATTTTATGTATTTTGACAGCTGTTGCTGTTTTTTTGCCTGTTGGTTATTTTTGTACTATTGGAAGAAACTTTTTCATGGGCAACAATATGTTGTAGTGTGATTCTCAGTGTCACCGAACTGGGCCACTTGGAGACATTAGGAGACACTTTGAACCATCACATTATTATCTGTTAATAATCCATAATGGTTTGGGTGATAAAAACAGCTTTAATAGTCATCAATACATTTTTGTGTTTTCCAGTGTCACCAAGTATGAATAGAAATTATTGGGCCAATTTGGCAACCTTGGAAAGGTTTTGGGACACCACTCTGTTCCTGTTGAACACCTGATGAAATTGCACTCAATTAGTGTTAATGAATTGACAGATTGAGATTATTCAGGTAACCCAAGACATTATGTTTTAATGATTTCTTAACAGGTGGTTCTTTGAGAGGCTGGCTGGTTCAGCATCTCGCTGCTAGAGGATTTAATCACAGGCCAAAAAGCCAGGCTGCAGAAAGTGTACCTCTTATTTCAAGGGGGGTTGTTTAGTGATTGAGGAGGGGCTGGCATTCTATTATTGCTCAAAAAAAATAGGGGGTGAGTGATGTTCCCTCAAAATATGTGCAGGGTATGTTCCCCCTGTGCCCTATCCCAAAAACAACACCTACGATTTAGTATCAACTCCAATGCAAACTGATCTTGACCATGGCCCATTTCCTCCAAATAAGTCTTTAGTTTGTTGAGATTGGGAGGGACAACAGAGTGGCAGGCCGTCTTGGCATGGTTGCCTGGTAACTACCTAATTCTGGGTGAATCCTTCTGTTGTTGCAGAGAGGAATTTCAGGCCTGTGTGGACACCATCCTACAGTGTGTACTCTTCTCGTTGGTTTTGCACTGGCATGTGTAAAAGGCTGAAAACTGGCTCAGGGCTGAAAAACTTCAGGGAACAATGTTTTCTTTTTGCCAGCGAGTCTGCTGTGAGATAGTTCTCATCTCTATTATTATTCCTGTTTTTCTGTCACCCACAAATTCTTCACCCTATTGTTTAAAGTTCAAAGACTTAACATTTACACAGTAGTGCTTTTTTCCCAAGAACAATGTTTACATTGACAGCAAAAGAGAGATTGTGACCTCAGACACTCTGGTACTAAATGAGAATTACGGTCAACATCTATAAACCAATATTTGAATTTATACCGCTGTTAACACAAATCAACATTTCCGCTTGGACAAATTGTACTTACATTCGGCTCAGTAGTTAATCTAGATCATGCTGTACGTTTCTAAGCAACCAGAGATAAAGGAAAGTTAATCAACATAATTTTCCTATTTAGAAAAATTGACTCACAAAGTATACCCGTCAACATCATTAGTCGGCAGGCTTTAGTAATTTGACTAGAGCTGTTCCTGTTCCTATCTTTGATGAATTCACCTGGCAAGAGGAGTAGTTTCCATTAAACCCTGTGATATATTTTTTATCAGTCCAAGCATGAACAATGTTAATCTCGGAATCATAATGAGGTACTTATCACGTGGGAACACAGATTTATTTAAGCTGTTTGCAACTAGTTTGCACTGGAAATGGAGGGAGAATATGATAGGGGGGGAGAAATGTATTAATAAAGTATGGGTGGCACGAGTTGCATGAAGACATTTTGGCAGCCGGCCAGGAGGGGTGAGGGTAGTAGTAATTGAAGGGAAGTACCTGACAGCACACTGGCTCCACCCCCGAGCCTTATATGGACTTCCTGAGGCAATGAGACAACCATGTGAATCCTTACCCCGCATTCTAACAGGGGGCGATACTAGGCGAATAAATCGCCCAGTGGGCGTTCACCACGCTTGACTGGCTTCCTCAAAAATGCTTCCGACGTGCTTACAACATTTTTGCATGGTAAACGAATAGTTCATCATAGATTTTGAGAATCTTTATTATAAATATTAGTTGGCTAGCAGTATTGTTTCCTTCAATTATGAACTGCAAACTCAAACTCAGAAGGCTTTTTGCAATTACGGCCATTTACTTGCACTGGAAATAGCTCGCAATTTCTCTCCGGTACGTTTTCCAAACGTTTTTCCAAACGTACCCATGCGATAAAAAATAGCCTTTTAACCAACACAAACATTAAATAAGATGTATGTAGGCCATATAAGTTTAGCTAGCTATAAATATTTATGCTTTTAGGATTAAATAAAGTATGGGGGTACTGCAGACCGCTGTTATCAGTTTCTCCTCCAAGTGTCGGAACTAGGAACAAAATTTCGGTTTTGTGTTGGTTTCCGCGTGGGAGGTAAAAAGAGCAAGACATGAATTTGATTGGCTCTTACCGGGCAACATTGCCCGAAAGTTCAGAATTTTCAACTTTTCTGGGCCACCGCCACGCCCATAAATCAGACAATCGGTCAGGCACCGGAAGTCGCTCACTCTCATAGAGAATCAATGCATTTCCGGCAGCTCGTCGCCGAATCGCCCCCTGTTAGAATGCGGGGTTAGCTGCTGAGGGCTCGGGGTTAAAAGAGGAGTCAGGGACTCTGCCTGTTTGCAAAGTACTGTGAAGGAAATGCGTGGGGAGTTGGAGAGTGGAAATTGAGAAATGTGATTATTGTGATTATTGTGATGATTCTGATTATTGTGATTATTGTTGGATTTATTGTTGTGATCTGGACTGCCTGACTAACCTCTTGTGTACTGAACTGTTTTGTGTGAGAACCTGGAATTGCATTGGACCTTGGAAAACGGACAAAGATTACGAGAACGGATTGTGGACTTGAATTGTTTGCCCAAAGTTTTTTTCCTTTTTTCCCCCACTCCATTTATTGTTTCCCTAATAAATCCCTGTTTGTTCCATTTCAAACTTCTTGTGTGTGTATTTGTTATTTAACTTGGTTGCGTGGAAACCACACACCCCTGTTCCTGCTACAACATGAAGCGTCTGTGTTACTTTCGAAACCAATGTGACTGTAATCAGTTCCCAACAGAGGGGGAAAGGGCGCTGGGCAGCAGAGCTCTGGATGATTTAGAAAAGCGTTGACAGCCAAGGTCAGCCAGGTTTGAGTGGGTGCATTCCTCTGTTAGAACAGGCCAGCTCATAATATTGACAGGCGTGTAGGCCGCAGGGGTCCATAGGTTGGACACAGTCTGGTCTGGATGCGGTCTTCACCTCTCAACCTTTTATGTCTTTCGCACGGAGCTTGCGAAGATTGTCCACAAGGCAAGTCATTATTTTAAATGAGAGGCAGTGGCTATGGTCTTCTTGCACATTATACTGCAGAAGCGCGTGCAGGAAAAGGCCAGGGTGAAATAAAATAGACTTTGGGGCTTGCACCCTGTGATAATGCAAGGAATCATATTTCATCATTCAGACCAGAAGTTGTACTTGGAGAAACTTGCACGAAAAGTTGATTACAGTATTAATCCTTTTAGTAATGTTCCAGTGTGTGGTCATACAGCACTTCACATAATACAATAGCAGTTTGTTGCATAGCTCGATGTACATATATAGCTAGATAAAGGTGTCAATAGAAGACTGGGTAGCTCACTGGCTAGCACAGACTCATCCTGAGAATAATCACGTTTTTGTTTCCACGTAAACACAGAAAACCGACATCTTCAGTAACATCTAATATAGAAATCCTGGCATGGATGAATGTTTTCATTGGTGCCGTCCAGACAAAATGCTAAATTTGTTTCTGTGCACGACAAATGGGTTATGGCACCCGTTGCAGAAAATGAGTTTATTTTTGTACGCTATTCATTTGGTGAGTCATTCATTTTCGGCGCATTGAAATTCAAGTCTTCCCACCTTTGCCCCCCCCCCCTCTCTCTGTACCCAGGTGTAGACATAACGACAGGTGAATATGACCTCCATTACCCTCTGTAGTCCTGTTCATCTGTTACGTTGTCATGATGGCCTGAAACACGCCGGCATGTTGTAATCTCCAACACTCACCTCTTTGAGAGACCGTTTTACATTTACATTTTAGGCATTTAGCAGACGCTCTTATCCAGAGCGACTTACGCACAATTTACATTTTCTTTTACATACAATTTATACAGCTGGATATTTGTACTGAAGCAATTCAGGTTAAGTACCTTTAGCTCAAGGGTACAACGGCACTGCCCCATCTGGGAACAAAACCGGCAACCTCTGAGTTACAAGCCCAGTTCCCTAACCATTACACCACACAGCCGCCGTTAGCACCCTGAGCTGATGTGCCAGCCTGAACCAGACAGGTCTCGGGGGGGAGCTGTTGAAGAAAGGTGCAATGCCTGACGTGATGGGTAGCCTTGTACGTGCGCTCACCCGAGAAACGGAGTGAGCGCCGCTTGACATACAGAGCGCTCTGCGTGCGTGCCACACCTCGGATGGCGCTAACGCACTGCCTCCAACACGTTCAATTCCACCTCTGACAGTTCACATCAGCGTCTGATGAAGTCACGCTGCCCTCCCGGAGGCTGCCAGACCCCCTTCCTGTGAACCGGCTATGCAAAGAGATGGCTTTGGGGGAAATGAATCACAGCTTTTTTAGAATATATCCAGTTCTGCTACTGCAGCCCTAGCATACTAATTTAGCATGTGTCTGTGCGTGGCTGTCGTGGAGAATACAATATTCATGTGCTGAGGCCGAATACTCTGGCTTTCTCAGCAGGTGTAGTCATTTTTATATGTTTGGTTATCTGTTTTTCTTCCCCCCATAAAACTCCAGCTTCATTAAGTACATCGGTCATGCAATATGTCCTGATTACAAAAACGGTGCACTTTTCAGAAGAACATTAATTTGGAGCCCTTCCTCTTTGGAGTCAGAAAACAGGCTGTGTTGTGTCACAACCATAATTGTACTGTTGTTTACATAACGAATTACCAAAGAGAGTACAGTGTGGTGACTAACCCCTTATCTGGTGCGTTTTCAAAAAGCGACTTCCTTGTCCACAATGCCAAAACATAGTACATAGAGACAGAGATAAGTTCAGGGTAGGCCGGTGCATTTTGCCAGTATTACAACATTTAAAAAAAATTGATTATCTGCTCGACATGTTTGTGGAGTCGGACCAGGGCACAGATACGTCGAAAAAGCACACTTTTCAGAGGAGATAGTAGCGTAGCAACAGAAAAGTCACGTTATTTCATTGAGCGTTTTCCTTTGTGAGGGCTGCCGGAAGAAGTTTCATTACATTTCTTTGAATTGGCCAAAGCAAACACGCATAAAGGTGAACACGTAATTTCTTGTTGCTTATCTGATCTGTGCATTCTGCTTGTGTGTGCATCTTTTGTTGTCTTGGTGGGGGCTGCCGTTTCAATCACTGCTCAAACAAAGTAGTGTCTGAATTCATGTTTGTCTTGTAAAGACATTGACGGCCTAGTTTTGGTATACCTCCCCACATATTACAAAGTATAATGCCTACATGCAAACAATATCTAATATCTTACTCTGGATGTTTTGCAAGGCAGTAATGAAAAAAGGTGATATTATGTTTATGTCAGCATTTCAACATTTTATGTACAGTACAGATCAGAATCGAGGGTTCTATCTACATACAGTGGGAATAAAAATTATTCACCTCCTTTCGTATTTTTCACATTTTATTTTCTTACTTCATGGGATCAAAATAGATTTAATTTGGACTTTCTTGCCACTGATCAACACAAAATACTCTATAATTTCAAATTAAAACATATATATATAATTTTCTGAATTCATTGCCAATAAAAACAGACAATGATTTATTACATAAGTATTCATCCCCCTTGATGTAATGGTAGAAGCACCTTTAGCTGCAATTACAGCCGTGAGTCTATCTGAGTAAATCTCTACAAGCTTTGTACATCTGGACATTGCATTTTTCACCCATTCTTCTTTACAAAATTGCTTGAGCTCCGTCAGATTGGATGGTGAACAGCAATTTTCAGAACATTCCACAGATTCTGGTCTGGGTTATGACTGACATTGATTCTTTGCTTGTGATTGGCTTTTGCTGTACACTTTGGGTCATTGTCCTGCTGGAATACAAATCTTCTCCCAAGTCCCAGGTCTTTTGCAGACTGCAGCAGGCATTCCTTCAAGATTTGTCAATATCTTGCACCTTGCATTTTGCCCTCTATTTTGACAAGCTTTCCAGTCAAAATGAGAAGCATCCCCATAGCATCAGGCTCCTGCCACCATGTTTCACGGTACGGCTAGTGTTTTTAGGATGATGCGCAGTGTTAACATAGCACCTAACGTTGATGGAAAAAAAAGTACAATCTTGGTCTCATCAGACCATATAATCTTCCTCCACTTGGTTTGAGAGTCTCCCACATGCCTTCTGGCAAACTCTAGCTGAGATTTCATATGAGTTTTCTTAAACAATGGCTTTCTTTTTGCCACCCTCCCATAAAGCACAGATTTGTGAAGTGCCCAGGCTATTGTTTTCCCATGGATCATTTCTCCCACCTCTGCCACGGAAGGCTGTAACTCTGTTAGAGTTGCCATGGGCCTCTTGGTGGCCTCCCTAACAAGTGCCCTTCTCGCACGGATGCTCAGTTTTGGAGGACAGCCTGTTCTAGGCAAATTCACAGTTGTGCCCTCTGGTAGAGTCTCAATTCAGTCTTTGAAATCGTATCTTTCTCTGATTGGTGCTTTTGAAAAATGTTTTCTTGGATTTACTTTGAGTGTTCTTTGGTCTTCATGATGAAGCTCTTGTTTGGAAATGCACTAACCAACTGTGAGACCTCTCACAGACAGGTGTTTTTCATTTGATGTAATTGGAAACACCTTAATTGTACACAGGTGGACTCCAATCAAATAAGTATGTGACCTCTGTAAGACAATTGATTGCACCAGTTTATTTAGGTGTGTCTTAGAAAATGGATGAATACTTATGCAATCAATTATTGTCTGTTTTTTTATTTGTAATTAATTAATAAAAAGCTTTAGTTTGCATGTATTTATTTGTTTGACATTATAGAGTATTTTGTGCTGATCAGTGGCAAGAAATCCCAATTAAATCCATTTTTATTCCATGAAGTAAGAAAATAAAATTTGAAAAATACTTGGGTGAATATTTTTATATCCACTGTATATCTAAAAGTAGCTAAATGAAAAGATCCACAACATTAATTGCCTGTCTATTTGAGAGATGCACCGAAATACGTGAGGCCCTGGATTCCTTGAACTTCTGTCCAAGCTTGTATTGATCATTCTTGTGCCCCCGAAACACATTTCTCCACAGGTAGAACATTTTCGACATGAAGACCAAATAGTGTTTACAGTTCATATTTTACCTCCTCCCTGGCCATAATTAGGTGCAATGAAGCATGTAATGAGTCTTCGTTCAAGTGGAGAGCGTGGTGCACGATCGCTTACATCATAGGCGAACGAGAAAGCCTGACCCCAATGCAACAATCAAGTTTTGAAACCTACGCGAAAAGTTTCAAGAACAACCAGTGATTCCTGAAATCTAAAGTCGTCGTAAAGCGCCCTCTGGTGGTAAACTAGCATAACGCATCCGATCACAGGAATCCAAAATGTCCAAAAGTGGTTTATTTTTTACATCTCAGTTATTTTCATATGGCACTTAAATTACCTATTTCTTGATCTGAATCCTCTTTTTAAAAATGTCTTCATAACAGCAAGTGAATTCCAGTCGGATAAAACAAACTCACATAATCAGCACCAAGCTTCATTTTCCTTTCCTTCATTTTCTGCTAAATGCCTCTAATGTCCTTTCCATTTTATTCATGTATGGTGTTTTTTTTACGTTTCTCTCCGAAAACTGAATCTGCTTCACTATATTGACAGCAGAGTTGTAAGAAATTTTGTTGTTGTTTGGCTTCTTTATTAAAGACATACACTATATGGCCAAAAGTCAATGGACACCCCTACTAATTATTGAGTTCAGGTGTTTCAGCCACACCCATTGCCAACAGGTGTATAAAATCCAGCACATAGCCATGCAATCTCCACAGACAAACATTTAGAATTCAGAATGGTTCGTAAAGAGCTCAGTGACTTTAAACGCGGCACTGTCATAGGATGTCACCTTTGCCACAAGTCAGTTCGTGAAATTTCTGCCCTACTAGATGTGCCCCGGTCAACTGTAAGTGCTATTATTGTGAAGTGGAAGCGCCTAGGAGCAACAACAGCTCGGCCACGAAGTAGTAGACCACACAAACTTACAGAGTGGGGCCGACGAGTCCTGAAGCGCATAGCGCGTAAAAATCGCCTATCATCTGCTGCACCACTCACTACAGAGTACCAAACTGCCTCTGGAAGCACCATCAGCACAAGAACTGTGCGTCGGGAGCTTCATGGAATGGGTTTCCATGGCCGAGCAGCTGCACATAAGCCTCACATCACCATGCGCAATGCCAAGCTTCAGCTGGAGTGGTGTAAAGCACGCCGCAACTGGAGTAGTGGAAACGTGCTCTTTGGATGAATCACGCTTCACTATCTGGCAGTCTGATGGACGAATCTGGGTTTGGCGGATGCCAGGAGAACGCTACCTTCCGGAATGCATAGTGCCAACTGTAAAGTTTGGTGGAGGAGGGATAATGGTCTGGGGCTGTTTCTCAGGGTTTGGGATTGGCCCCTTAGTTCCAGTGAAGGGTATTCTTAATGCTACAGGATACGAAGACATCTTAGCCAATTGGGCGCTTCCAACTTTGTGGCAACAGTTTGGGGAAGGCCCTTTGCTGTTCCAGCATGACTGTGCCCCTGTGCACAAAGCGAGGTCCTCAATTGGCCTGCACACAGCCCTGACCTCAACCCCATTGAACACCTTTGGGAGGAATTAGAACGCTGATTGCGAGCCAGGCCTTATCGTCCAACATCAGTGCCTGACCTCACAGATGCTCTTTTGGCTGAATGGGCACAAATTCCCACAGACACACTCTAAAATCTTGTGGAAAGCCTTCCCAGAAGAGTGGCAGCTGTCATATCTGCAAAAGGGGTTCCAACTCCATATTAATGCCCATGGTTTTACAATGGGATGTCCAACAAGCTCATATAGGTGTGATGGTCAGGTGTCCACTGACTTTTGGCCACATAGTGTATTTGCTGTTGTTTTAGCTGCCTTATTAAATACATATTTGCTGTTGTTTTAGCTGCCTTATTAAATACATATTTGCTGTTGTTTTAGCTGCCTTAGTGAAGGTGGAAGCACTGTAGAGAGCCATGGCAAGCTCAGGCCTTCTCTGATTGCTACTCCGTGACGTCTAAATCGAAAGCTAAACAAGACGTGAACAGGCAGAGGAAAGGTTTCCAGCCTTCCTCTCTTCAAATATAGCTTCATTCACATTACAAGCGTTGATGTATTTGGCTAGACCGGAATTGGTTCATCGAAAGCCCCACGTAATCCAAAGCAGTGCATCTGATACTGCTGAAGGTGACTTAGTGCCACAATACAGTTGGCCTTGTAGTCTAGTTTCAGAGTGCCTAACACCGGAAGCACATGCTGGCTAATCAGGCAGTCAGGAGGGATATCACTGGTGCAGCAGTTTGCCAGACTGCTACAGCTGGATAACAGGGCCAAAATGTGTTAGCATGTGCCATAACGCCATCTTGGCCTTTCTCGTTTCCTACCACCTGGCCAAGGAGGGAGAATGTTTCCTCCCCAGTAAGCCCAGCTGGAAGCACATTGCATAACACATCGGGGCTGAACTGTACGCCCCGCGTGTCTCACACACAGACACTCTCATTGGCTCTTTTCAGTCTCACAGGAAAAATCTGGCACATTTTCCCCGGTGACAATTTGTGCCCTCGTTCAAGTGATGCATTCCATTCGCACCTCCTGCACGAAATAATACAACGCTGTAATCCTCTCTGCCTTGCTTAGTCACATTGATGTAATGCCACGCCCGGCACTGGTTTCATGTTCTCCCACTCACTCATTGATTTGATAATACGGTTGCCGTCGTCCCTTCTCTTCCAGCGACGTGATTTAGAGCCGTTGACCTTGCACGTTCTCCTTATCCGCTCGACCCTCCCACGTCCACGTGTAATGCCGCGCGCTTATTTTGTGGATGGAAATTTACTGACCCCCTGCGCTACGCTCTCCAAGCGGCGTTGCTTATGTTTCACTCAAGACGCTCTTTTCAGAATGCAGTACCGAGCCGCGGTCTTTATCCCCCGCGTGATCTCTTCCTATCACCCCTGTGATTAATTCCTCGGCACACAGCAGTCTCATAGTGCGCCTGCATGACAGTAACTTCCCCCGTGAGGCACTGCAGGCCAATACAGAGTGCCCACCGCCGCCACCATCATACATCATAACGGATTGCTGGCTCTGTCCACTTGCAGGGACGGAGAGAAAAAAACACTGGGTAGGTATTAGCTTCTGCTGAGCTGCATTTCATTTTCAAAGCCACACTCCCTCTCTCTCTAGTGATTTTTCTTACTCATGACCCCCACCCCATCTCTCTGATTGAGATAAAGTGGGATCTCAGATAGAATTACACA
Organism: Aldrovandia affinis; assembly: GCA_029706075.1. NCBI lineage: Eukaryota > Metazoa > Chordata > Actinopteri > Notacanthiformes > Halosauridae > Aldrovandia > Aldrovandia affinis. The sequence goes on along the minus strand of JAINUG010000073.1, from coordinate 855,119 downwards.
CCCCACACACACCCACACACACAACACACACACACACACACACACACACACACACACACACACACACAGTTCTGTTTAACTCATCACAGGAGTGGTGCAAGTAGAGTAGTCAACTCCAAAAGTATTCACACCCTTGATAAAGATGAGCAAAAACAGCTGAATAAAATAAACAATAGAGGTAATAAGCTAAAACAAATTACTCTGTCACATGGTGCAAGTACACCCAGCAATGCCAGTACAGCAGACGTCACACACAATCCAATCACACAAGAATACACACCCAAACCTGTTTGCCCACGCAATCAACTCATTCACTAGCAATATTAAAATGAATACATATAGGTAACTATAACAATAACATTGGTTGTATCTTTTACACAGTTGTCAGGAACATATTTAAAATGTAATTAAGCTGTATCTTTTTTGTATGGCTTGTGCTAACGAATACATTTTCAGCTAAATGGATTCTCATTTAATGCCTTCGATTTACTGTCGTATGTCTCAAAAATATAATGATTTATCCTTTTATAGCCCAGACAATTTCCCCTACCATTTCTTATTCTTCACAACATGTATGTTCCTACATTATAAATTGCTTTAATTCAGTTTTAATAAAAACTAGGCTTTATGTTTAAATCTGTATTCCAATTCTGTTTGATATTGTGTTTATTACCATAACAATGATCGTTTTTTCATCAATATTCTCATTGCTTGTCTCTGAAAATCCAATTTAAACATTTTCTTTTAAATCCTAAAGAATATCTCTGATCATCTGAGCTGATATAATGGCATTGTAATCCATTTATCTAATTTGGACTTCATGATATCCAAATGGGATCCAAAAAGGTCTTTCTCCTTTTCAGATATTAGATCTCAGATTCACTGATTTTATCCTATGTGGATAAATTAATATTTGGGTTCATGGAATTGGATGAGGCACCCAGATTAATTTCAAGTTACTTCCAAAATAAGGGAAACTTGACGAAATGAGGGATATATTGAAAGAAGGTGCTTCCACACAGGTGTGGTTCCCGAGTTAATTAGGCAATTAACATCCCATCATGCTTAGGGTCCTGTATGCAAATTCTGGGCAGTACCAGTTGCCCATTATTTTGGCTACCATGGTTAGAAGAAGAGATGTCAGTGACTTTTGGGGGCACATTTGGCAGGAGCTTCAGTGGTGAAGACTGCTCAACTTGTTGATGTTTCACTAGGATCAGTGGCTAGTGTTGTTGGCATGGAAGTCTGAGGGAAAGATGCCATCAGCTAGGGGCAACTGTGGTCGATAGCACATACTCCTCAACCGTGATGTGCGTGCATTGGTTCGAGATGCAAGGCAAAACAGACGAGCAACCTGAATCAGTTCACTGCAAATATCAATCTGAGGCATGAGTAGGCAGTTTCATCAAGAACGGTCCATCGAGAACTTCATAGAGAAAGATACTACGGTCAGGTTTCCCCTTATTACACCTAAAAATGCACGTTTATAAGTAAAGTGGTGCAGATAACACAGCAGTGGTCTACTGAGCAGTGGAAATATGGTCAGATGAGACATCCTTCACCCTGTTTTTCAACAGGTGGAAGAGCGCATGTGTAGTGGACGGCAAAAGAAACCTACAGGCCCGAGTGCTTGTTTCCCACAGTGAAGGGTTCGGGCGGCTCTGTTATGGTGTGGGGTGCCATGGCCGTCTCAGTCACCAGATCTCAACCCAATTGAACACTTACTGCAGATTCTGCAGCAGGGCCTGAGATGGCATATACCACCACCATCGACAAAACACCAAATGATGTAATGCTCTCGTGAAAGAATGGTGTTGCATCCCTCCTATACAGATCTAACACAGAATCTATGCCAAGGCACGTTGAAGCTGTTCTAGAAGCTCGTGGTGGCCCAACACTATGTTAAATTTACACAAATGAATACACTTTATGTTGGTGTTTCCTTTATTTTGGCAGTTACCTGTACATATTAGTTCATCTACGCCGCATTTATTCCGAAAACCAGCATTTTGTAAATCCTGCCTGAATTCACTGATATAGTAATCATCTGGAAGAGTGATCCTTCCCTTAAACGTACAGCAAAAGGCGATCCACGTGGGGTACGATCAGTGAATCTCAGCGAATTACCCCAAAAAATCATCAGTCACCGAGGGAACGCCCATGGAGAACCACGACTCTGTTGGCATTTTGATTGGTTCATCCTAGTCGCATCCGGGATTTTTACGTCACTGTCATTTTTCATTGTTCTTGTCGATTGGATGATATGACTACCTATCAAATAATGACCACGCCCAGCACGCAGTGGGTTAGGTTGACGCGAAAGGAACCGCTGGCCGCCTCAACCTAACAGTGACACGGGACTATTTACATGGTTTCATGGTAAAATAAAGGAAAATAGCAGGAAAGAAAAAGACAAAATAGTTTAAACTCATCATGGAGTCCTATGACATCATAGCTAACCAGCCTGTGGTGATCGATAATGTAAGTAGCTCCCTGCTAAATATACATCTAGCATGACTGTTAGCTTGCTAGTCTGCTAACGTTACACCCCAATTGTCATTGTTTAGGTAGGTAGCTTTGCTCATTTGTACGAAAAAATAAATCGCATTTCATTGATATTTTTATCGGAATCGGAGTATTGTCGTCGAAGGCATCCCACGCTAGTTAGCAGTCTAGCCGTCTAATTAGCTAGATAATTATAAACGAGCAAAGATATGTTCTACAGAACCTAATAACCCAGTAGCATTGTCATTTTGCTTGCTAGCTGTAGCAAATCAATGGAAGTTCCATTTAATTTAATCACAAGCATAACGAGTAAGCTGTCTCACCCTCACAAAGAATCCACGCAATAATGAAGATGTACTAACACGACATTCGGTCCTCTCGATTACGGACTAGATTCTAACGATATCTTAACTAGCTTTGCTTGCATGCTATTAAGATGTTAGCCAGCCAGCTGTCGAGAAATGAGCTGTCTCTGCGGACCGCACCTTGTTAAAAGCTGAGATTAAAAAAAGATGAGATGAAAACAGTTTAACGACTTAATCGATATCATCTGCAACGTTAGTCGTCAGATTGTTGTGACACTTTCACTCCTTCACATATATTTTTTCATCGAACAGCCGAATATTATATTAATTTTGTTTGTCTCAGATGTAACCGGCGTGTGTCATGTGCATTGCAATTTGAATGCCAGGAGCTAGCTACTGAATCCGCACTAAAATAAACTAGCTGCCTTTTCTCCAAATCACATCTTCTTAGCAGTAGTTACGTTGCAATATAGAGACAAGAAAATCGTTTTTTGAGTCAATCTTGATTTCATTTTGGATTGTAAGTGAAGTGAGTCACCTCTAACAAAATGTGCAAGGCACATTTGCTGCTGTCAGAGGCATTACGCATTATTGTCAATGACTCAAAGTGCTTGCATGTCAAGTGGGCTATGTGCAGTGGGAAGAACTGGCCGGCTTCACCCACGTTCTATGTGCTTTAATAGCCTCATAAAATAAACATTTAGCTTGACTATAGTAGGTGCAATATCTGCAGAAGGTCCTGGCCTTTTGGGGTCAGCCCAGGTCAAAAAGGCTTAGACATAACCCTTAAAAGAGCAGTCAGCACTACTTCTGTTTACACACACTGTATAGTAAGACTGAACGCACATAGCCAAACGTTAGACCAATGTTGAACACTAGAATCACATTACTGCATTGCATCATGTGAATAATTCAATGGTTTAAACCACATGCTCTTGTATTTAAATTCAGATGCAGTGGTGCTTTGACAATGCAATGGAAAATGACAGTTAGAGGTCTGTTTCCGTGAAACCTTAGAGGTCCGCACCTCCGTTCTCAGGGCGCTACTGAAACCTCTGGTGTTGTTATTTTTCCATATGACGTTGAATTCCGTCAGTTTGAGGTCCCTCCATAGGGCAAACAACTGCTGCACCAATGAGAGTAGAGAGAAGTCAGAAGGCTGTGATGGGGATGAGGATCGGGGGGTTGAAACAGAGTTCTCCCAGCTGTTGGCCTGCACCCTGCAGCACGGTTTTATGACCTGGCAGCAAACAAGAGGAGCAGTGATGGTGTAGGCCTCTACCCTAAAGTCCTGCGTCAAAGAATGTGATGCAAACTCACATTGAGTGGTGCTTTGTGAGTGTGAGCTGCCTATTGCGGCCACGGTTTGAAAACCAACTGTGCCAGACCGGAGGGACCCCAGGGGGGGGAGGGGGAGGGGGAGGTTGAGCCGGCACGAACTCGCTGAGAAGCACAAAAATGGTGTCTCCAGAAGTAGGCGGGCAAGTTCCATCTCGGAGGTGGCGGATCATCACTGGCCTCGGGGAATTAGCTTGCCCCGTAGAGATGGGCGGTGAGTTAGTGGGGGAGGGCGAATCAAAATAAATAGAGGGTATAATTGGCCACTAAATTGGGAGAAACACAGAAAAAAAAGAATGTGATGCGCACTATCAAAAATCACCGTGGCCAGGCAAGTGGTGAATAATAGTAAAATAATTGTTGGAGAGTTTAATGCTCCCCAAGTGTGTAGTTTAAAAAACCCCCACTGTCCTTCAGGCAAGTAAAGAGGCACATGGTAGCAAACCCCAGGTTCAAATTGTTGGCAGTGGAAAAACAACTGTGTAACTTCAACCAGCTTCAACCTGAACTTGTGAGTGATGTTGAGCCTTGATATCTCCCCCTTGTCTTTCAGGGTTCAGGTGTGGTCAAAGCAGGGTTTGCAGGGGACCAGATCCCCAAATACTGCTTCCCAAACTAGTAAGCCTGCTTCTGCTTTCTCACTCTCTGACTGTGCTATGATTTCATTCTGCGTCACATCATTTTGCGTCACATCTTTTTGTCACTTTATGTTGGGTAACATCATGGTGTTTGTGATAAGATGTGTAACTTGCCCATCTGTGGTTTGATTCCAGTGTGGGACGTCCCAAGCACGTGAGAGTGATGGCAGGGGCCCTCGAAGGAGACCTCTTCATTGGCCCCAAAGCTGAGGTAGCTGTCTTACTGTTCTCCGTATCTTACATGGACTTGCATGCAGCCCGTAGGAATCCTCCACTTTCTCTACAGCAGAGGACCTGACGGAACACATGTCAGTCGTTTCAGAGGCAGGACGCGTTCCAGAACGCAAGCACTCTTCCGACATTATAATTGTGCCCCTCAGGCCTCCCAGGTGGTGTAGCGGTAAGAGTGTCTGACCAGGACGCACACTGCCCACTGTGACTGGGGTTCGATTCCACCAGTCACGCCAGCTTGGCTCTGGCCAAGAGTGCCACTAGGGGCAGCCCCAGGGGGGGAGGGAAGCCCGGGAGCTCGGGAGGGGAAGGCCCTGCGTGCATACCAGAGTTACATTTGAGCTTGCTGTGCGTCTCGGAGGAGTGGCCCTGCATTGTCACTGCCTCAGGAGTTACAGTTCATAGCTTGGAGGGTTAGTTGACATGAAAAAGAGGCTATAATTGGGTGGTTTTCTGTGGCTCAGTTGGTCACTGCTGGTCTCAGGACTGGGTTCAACAGCACTGGGGCCACATATACTGAAAGTGTATGCATTCACATGAAAAAAGAGGGTATAATTGGCTGCTAAATTGGGATATTAACAAAATTGGGGGAAAAAGAAAAAACAAAAAATAAAATAAAATTGTGCACCTCAGTAGTGTCTCTCTCCTTGTGTCTGTGGCTGTAGGAGCACAGGGGGCTGCTGTCAGTGCGGTACCCCATGGAGCACGGCATCGTCAAGGACTGGAACGACATGGAGCGCATCTGGCAGTACGTCTACTCCAAAGAGCAGCTGCAGACCTTCTCAGAGGAGGTGAGCGTCTTTCTCCAGTTCCCACAATGCTCGGCACTCTTCACAGGAAGACTATTCTTACCCGGGGAGGGGAAAGCCAGTCAGCTGCCAGGATGACAGTGCTGAAGTGCTCGATTTCCCTCTGCTCTTGAACTGTCATGGGAGTTGTGCTCTTCACTCTTTTTAAGACTGAAATAAGCTAAACAACGGCTAAATTGGTTATCGTTGGGGATTTTTACGTTCAGAATGTATGCTTAGATTTTCCATTCTTAGGACATTTAGTTACCGTTATTGACGCCTGGACTGGCCAGCGGAGGATGGGAGATTTCTTCCAACTGGGGAGTTTTTTCTTGCCACTATTGGACAGTTTTTTCTCTTCCCACTTTTTGGGGGGTTCAGGCCTGGTATTTTCTGTTCTCTCTGTAGTGTCTTTGTGACAGCTCTCTGTAAAAAGCACTATACAAATAGAATAGAATTTAATCGAATTTTGAGCATGCCAGCAGTTTGTGAAGAACCGCTTTCTTATCACGCTGTCTTGTCATTTTCCCCAGCATCCTGTTCTGCTCACGGAGGCCCCCTTGAACCCCAGTAAGAACCGGGAGCGGGCGGCAGAGGTGTTCTTCGAGACCTTCAATGTCCCGGCCCTCTTCATCTCCATGCAGGCCGTCCTGAGCCTGTGAGTACCAACGATAACGGAGATCGACCCGCGTATCAGATGCTCAGTGACTGACAGGGGGAAAAGTGTAGGCGGCAGTGTAGTGTAATGGTTAGGGAGCTGGGTTTGTAACTCAGTGGTTGCTGGTTCAATTCCCAGGTGGGACACTGCTGTTGTACCCTTGAGCAAGGTACTTAACCTGAAGTACTTCAGTAAAATATCCAGCTGTATAAATGGATTGTATGTAAATAAAATGTAAACTGATAAAATGCTTAAAATGAAAATGTAAAATGTAAAACACAGAGGTTGTTTGGCAGAACGACTGGCGCCCCCTGGTGGATGTTGACGCTCGGTTCGCCTCCACGTTCACAGGTACGCCACGGGTCGGACAACGGGCGTGGTGCTGGACGCGGGCGACGGGGTGACGCACGCCGTGCCGATCTACGAGGGCTTCGCCATCCCCCACTCCATCATGCGGGTGGACATCGCCGGGCGGGACGTGTCCCGCTACCTGCGGCTGCTTCTGCGCAAAGAGGGCTACGACTTCCACACCTCGGCAGAGTTCGAGGTCGTGCGCACCATCAAAGAGGTACGGGGGAGAAGGCTGATCACTGCTGTACGGGGATCACCGCTGTCCTCCCTTTCTCTCCCTAAGACGAGTGCTTTTCTGACTCATCAACGCCTTGTTGCTAGGGTGAGAGCGTTGCCGCATGGGTGAAAACATCAGATCACTTAAATAACTGCTCTGCTGAAATAATTAAGAAAAGAGGTTGGCATGGAAACCAGAAAAGGCCCTCCAGGAGCAGAGTCGCTCCCACCCCTGGCGTACAAAGCGTTGAGCAGCATCTCGTTTGTCCTTCGGTGTAGTGTGACTGGACGCACAGGAAGTGCCGTGACGTTGTTTGTGTTCCCGTGCAGAGGGCGTGTTACCTGTCGCTGAACCCCCAGAAGGACGAGACCCTGGAGACGGAGAAGGCGCAGTACACCCTCCCTGACGGCAGCACGCTGGACGTGAGTCTCTGTCCGCGCCCGTGTGCCGGCCCTTCAAACCAGCGACGCACTGTGGAGCACCACCCGCCCACCGGCAGCCAAACACACTGAACTCACTCTGAAGATGACTCCGCCCCTCCCATGTGACACGCATCCATACATGAGACGCAGGGAAAACACTTCATCGCACAAACCCGATGATGTCATGGGGCTGATGGTTCTTAAAAAAATTAAGAACCAACCATTTCCTCCCAATTTGGTAGCCATTTACACCCTCTATTTCTTTCATCTTACCCTCCCCCCCATGAGCCCGCCACTTGTCCACAGAGGCAAGCCAGTTTTCCCCATACAGGGACGCCTTTTGCGCTTCTCAGGGAGCTCATGCCGGCTCTCCCCTCCCCTCTCCCTCTGGGGCGGTCAACCAATCGCCGCCTCCGATCGGGGCTCTCGGCCAGAGCCGGACTGGCACAGCCGGGTTTCGAACTGCGGCTGCAGTGGGCAACTTGCATTCCGGGCGAATGCTTTGACCGTTACGCCACCAGAGCCCCCCCACAGGGCTGATGGTTTTTAAATCAAATTAAAAAGGGCTGCGTGCGTCCTGAACCCACACGTCGGGTCAGACTCGTGTCTGAGGTAGGTGCTTGGAGCCTGGCCGTGACCCCAGTGTCGCCCCTCTCTCAGATCGGACCGGCGAGGTTCCGGGCCCCGGAGCTGCTCTTCAGGCCCGACCTGATCGGGGACGAGAGCGAGGGCATCCACGAGGTGCTGGCCTTCGCCATCCAGAAGTCTGACATGGACCTGCGACGCACCCTGTTCTCCAACATCGTCCTGTCGGGCGGCTCCACACTCCTCAAAGGTGCCCCCTTGCGCCCTCCATCTTGTTTCTGTCCCTCCTCCTCTCTTCTCTGTCCCTCCTCCTCTCTTCTCTGTCCCTCCTCCGTCTCTTCTCTGTCCCTCCTCTGTCTCTTCTCTGTCCCTCCTCCTCTCTTCTCCGTCCCTCCTTCTCTCTTCTCTGTCCCTCCTCCGTCTCTTCTCTGTCCCTTCTCCGTCTTCACAAGAGAAACTTTTCTCACTCCGCTGTCTCTCTGTGCCGTTCTCTCCAGGTTTCGGCGATCGGTTGTTAGGCGAGGTGAAGAAGCTGGCGCCCAAAGACGTCAAAATAAAGGTAATTGGTTTTTGCCCAGGGCCTGAAGCCTGGCTTATTACTCTCTTTTCCATCCCTCCTTCTTTACATCCTTCTTTTCTGCATAACTGCTTTCCCGGAAGGCCTTTTGGAAGCACATACTGCCCCAGATTCACAGAATGTTTTGCACTTTGCCAACTCGATAATCTCCCGAGTGCTTCTCTTCATTAAACTTTTTTCCGATCTTATGGTCTCCTTTCAGCTGTCACACTCGACCCACAAAAATATATACTGAAGTAACAACTTAAAGTAGAAATCTGGTTCTCATTGAATATCTTGCATCTATATATGCAAATGATGTAATATATAAAGACTTGCCCACAATGAAAAGGCCTCTTCTGAAATACTGCACTGACTTTCCTCTGCCTATAGAGCAGTGGTTCTCAAACCTCTCCTCTGGGACCCCCAGCCAGTCCATGTATTTGTTCAATTCCACCACCAGCACACCTGATTTAACTCATTACTACTTAATGAGCATTGATTAGTTGAATCAGGTGTGCTGGTGGAAGAATTGAACAAATACATGGACTGGCTGGGGCTCCCAGAGGGGAGGTTTGAGAACCACTGATCTAGATGACCTGGTTGATGTGTCTGCACCTCGGCATGTCCACTGTAAATAAATAGGGAGGCTTTAAAAACAGTGGACAGTTTGGTGCAGATTGTTTAAAGAGGGAAAGGGCTCGTGGCCTGCAGGTTGCTGGCTTGAATCTCATGTGGGCTACAGCCTGAATGGTTTCATTGCGTAGCCAGATGGTGGAGAAAAAAATGACTCAGAACCAGAACTGAGCAAGCCAGCCTCGTTCCAGCTTTACAGTGGAAAAGGGGTCAGCCACTTTCATCACAGAGGTCTGTGTCCTCTTAACCAGAGTTTAATTCTGCTCCTTTCTGTCCCCTGCAGATCTCTGCACCTCAAGAGAGATTATACTCCACGTGGATTGGGTAAGTATTGTGTGCATCACTAGATGGCACTGCGTCAACCCATGCGCATTCACACCTGTGTGCAAGGCAGCAGCTAGAGTGCTCACCAACACACACCGCACAGAGCACATCACTCCTGTCCTTAGGACATTGCATTGGCTCCCTGTTAAATTCAGGGTTGAATTGAAGGTGTTGCTTACCACTTATAAAGCACTTCATGGCCTTGGACCTTCATACTTGCAGGATCTGATTGAACCTTATGTTCCCAGCTGCAATCTGTCCTCAGCAAATGCTGATCTCTTGGTGATACCTCACAGTTGTTTAAAAACAGTTGGGGGAAGAGCTTTTAGCTGTTCTGCACCTCGTCTCTGGAACTCAATTCCAAGCCATATCAGAGGTGCAGCTACAGTCGGCTCTTTTAAATCGGGTCTTAAGACTTATTTGTTCTCGTGTGCCTATTCCTCCTAGTTTGGATTTTTAGCCGATTTTGATTTTAATTCAAATTTAAATTGTATTTTTCTCTTTGAGCGCTAATAAGAGCTCTTTGGTTGTTTGTAATAAGAGCGCTTTGTATTGTATTGTATTGTATTGTATTGTAATAGAGTATGTCAAACTCCTAAAGGTGCATTGCTTTTACATTTTGGCTTTGCAGAATGTTTTTCTAGGTTCAGCACCCTTTATTTACAAAACAAACTGCCTGAAACATCAATGATAATGGCAGAAAATATATTGACTGATGTCTGCTCGCTGTGTTAATATTTCCAGACTATTTGAATGCAATGGATCTGTGTTGAAACTATAATTTTATAAACTATTTTGTGAGTCCTTTGACAATGCCCCTTTCGTGCTCTGGTCAGCACTGATATGGTCATGCCAAAGTGAAGGCACGCTCAAATCTGGATCCACAGTCGACCATCTCATGCCAAGCCTAGACCTGCTCGTTTGACCAGTGCTTGACCAGGCTGATCACCTGTCTTCTCCGTGCAGGGGCTCCATCTTGGCCTCGCTGGACACCTTCAAGAAGATGTGGGTCTCCAAGAAGGAGTACGAGGAGGACAGAGCCCGTGCCATCCACCGAAAGACCTTCTAATGAGAAGAGGCACTCCCATCCTGCCCAGACCCCCCTGGTCCAAATTCGGCCAGCCCCCAAATGCCCCCCCCCTCTCTCTACACTCCCCGCACAAGGAGAGGCCAGCGCCCCCTTCGCAGCTTGGCATGCCGTCTATAACCCCCCCCCTCCCATCACCCCACCAAAACCCCTGCGTGTCGGGGGAACCAGTCAGGACTGGCGAACGGTTAGGGCAGGCATTCTCATTCAGACCCCTATCCCACTCCCAAATACAGACAAGGCTTTCCGTTGCATCTCTCAATATTTTGGGACTTTTATTTTGTACACGTTTGGGGCAAGGCTATACTCGTAGATGCAAGTATTTATTACACCATTTGTTAAGCCCAATGTGATATTATGGTATCATCAATTCTAATGATAATGAAGAAGGTGAATGTTTTATTGTGCTTTTCTGTACGAATTTCCATTCCCAAAGGATCAGATTCTTCTTTTCCTTTTAACATTTCAGTCCTTCCAGTATTGAGGCACATTTGAAGGGTGCACTGACGTCTAAGGAAGTAATCCATCTCACCTGATATTCAGTCTTTTTATTATTATTATTATTATTATTATTATTATTTGTTCACCAATGACACAACAAAATGTAACGGTTTATGAAGAATCAGTGGTAAGAAAATGCCTACCATAGCTTACACTCCTATACCGCTTAGACGAAACATGAAAACAGTGTCGGTCTCCATCTGTGTCTTAAGTAAGGAGGGAGGGGGTTTACATTTTATCTGGAGCTGAGCTTTATCGTAATTTCAAACTAGTTACCAATTTGGAGTGACCAGTTTTTGGCATCCATGCACACAGTCAACTCCAAAATTATTCACACTCTTGATAAAGACAAGCAAAAAAAAAAAAAAAAGCTACATTTTGACCTCATCTGACCATAACAGCTGGTTCCAATCAGGAGTTTGGCATTGGAACTCTGAGTAGAACCAGGTGTTATGGTGAGATAAGACCAAAATTGGGCTTTTTGGCCAAGCACACCAAAGGCAGGGTTTTTTTTGCATTTGAGGAAAGACGTTACATTGAAAAGAACCTATACCTTCGGTTAAATATGTTGGTTTTAATATAGCTCATTGCCTGTATTTTCTACAGCCTTTTTCCCCCTCATCTTTATCGAAGGTGTGAATAATGTTGGAGCTGACTGGAGGTATACCAGGAGTGGCGTACTGTATATTGTGCCTCTGTCAGCAGTCATCATTCCAGTTGTAGCCTTTTTGTGTTGGACCAAAGCACAATTAGTCGCTGCTGTTCTTCTGTCCAACACAAACGTGTTGATAATGACACTTAAGCTCGACGGGGACCATCGGTGTAAACCGGGGGTATTCAAATCCAGGCCTCGAGGTCCGCAGTGTCTGCAGGTATTTGCTCCAACCACACACTACACCACCTGATTTCCCTAATTAGCTCACTTCCTGGACCAAGGAGGTAAACGAATGATTCGAAATCAGGTGGTGTAGTGCGTGGTTGGAGCAAATACCTGCAGACACTGCGGACCTCGAGGCCTGGATTTGAATACCCCCAGTGTAAACGTATTGTCCTTGGACAGCAGCTGGTCCTCAGCGCACGGCAGGTGTTATCGAGGTTAACCGGTTGTGTGAGGAGGCCTTGCACAGGTGTTCTGACCTTGGCAGAGGATGCAACAAAAAGGTGACAAATGTATTTTTTTATTGTTTTGTTTTGTTTTGTTTGTATTTTGGTTATACCAGGAAGTTTAGAAAGTCGACTAGAAACTGTAACGCCCCAATTAGAATTGGGAGAGACTGTTTGGGCCAAACGTTAGTTCAATGAGAGCTATCTTCGCTTGCTCTAGGGACAGGGGTGTCCAAACTTATCCGAGAAGGGCCGGTGTGGGTGCAGGCTTTTGTTCTAGCCCTGCACTAAAACACCTGATTCAAGTGATTCACCAATCATGGTCTACAATCAAGACCTAGATTAGTTTAATCAGTTGTTTAGTGCTGGGCTAGAACAAAAGCCTGCACCCACACTGGCCCTTCTCGGATAAGATTGGACAACCCTGCTCTAGGAGTTCCTCTGATCAGAATGAAGAAGTATAGCCTTAGGGATGTTAACATTTACTAGTGTAATTTTGAAAGTGTTACTGTAGAACAATGGGATGCTTAAAACATGTTTATATTGTGTAAGTGCAAGCAAAAATCTGGACACAGGGTTGTGATTTGGGAGTGGGAGGAGGAGGAGGGTGTTCTTCAGTGGGGTGGTTCTGGGTAGTGTAGTGTCCAAGTCATTTTGTCCGGCTTCCACCCTTCGGGAAGTTGTCAGCCTGTGTATCTGCATTGGAAAGACCAATCTTTTTTTAAGGCTAAGGAATACATTGGCCCCCCTTGTAGTGTTGCTAAAAAACAAAGTAAGTTATAAAACAAAAAAAAGGCACAAAAGCAAAATAGGACTGAAATGTACAATATACGTGTTGCTTGTACTTTTAATTTTGTATATTCATTATAATAAATTAATGACTGCTGTTTGAGATTTTTTTTTATTATTCTGATTTTTGTTTTACTGTCTTGTTTGCTCTTGGTGTCATTTGAGGTTGTGTGATTTGAGTGTGGACTCAGAAATGGCACAATGTGCTTGAATATGAGGGGTAACATAAAATGCCAAAATAACCTACTGAATTGCTCATAACAACAATAAAAACAATTGTACTTGTTTGATTGTGAATCTTATTGATAATATTACGGGCATTTAAAAGTAAAACGTCCAAATAATATTTTCAGTCAAGGTTATAAACGCATGTAGTTTGAACACAATAGTTCTTGTTTAACAGTTACCATAAGGTTACTCATCATGTTTCCCCTACATCAGAATTACAGACATACGACGTAAGTCAATCTACCATGATGGCTTTACTGGCGCTTGTGATAGGGTAGTCTTGCCTTTGTTCGCCGTCCTTTCCTCGTATGTGATTGGTCAGACAATCGCCACGTCATTCTATGTCATCTATGATTGGACGTTGGTACAGTAATGGGCGAGGTTTAGTTTGCCCTCTTAGAAGCTCTTTCTTTCCACCAGGGTCTTCTCTAAGTTTTAGAAAATAGTGTACATACATGTAGCTAGCTATTTTTTTTGTCCTGTAAATAATATTTAAAGCGCAATTCAAAAAAATGAGAAGGGTTACTCTTTTCGTAAACGGAACCACCAAAAATGGCAAGGTGCGTAAACAATACTGCATGGAACAGCGTAATTTAGCTAGTGCTACCCATCTATCGCTAACTTAGCAATCAATTGAAACTCATTCAAAATAAGAACGAAGCCACACTAATTCGCTAATTCACTAGCTAGCCAGCAAGCTATGATGAGGTAGTTGTAGGCTAGATGTTTTAGCTTGTCAGTTAGCAGCACAATATAGAATCGCATAGCTAAATAAACGTTCTTGCTGGCTTATTCGCTGTAAATCATAGGTGGTTAGCTACCTATTGTACCTAACTTGGAGGTACATTATCTGCTAACACATGGCAGTTGTTTTATTAATAATGTCAAGCATACTAATAGTACTAACTGTTACAAGCTATCTTAGCTGTCTAGTCATCGTACATGGTTGTCAGTGCTAACGTGCTATGAATGCGATCTCATCCTAAAATGGAATTGTAATCTGAAATAGTGAGCCAACATTCTATATGATGCTCGCAAATGCCACCTCGCTACACACTTTCTTAGCTATCGAGGTACAAAGGTCGCCAAATTGGTCGTTGAAACTTTCGCCTTTACATATTTTTTACCAGGTTGTGGCAGTGTATGGGACCTTGGCCGATTTGCTGTCTGTCGCCAGTAATAAGCTGGGAATCCGAGCCTCCAGTCTGTACAATGGCAAAGGAGGCCTCATTGATGACATCGCCCTTATCAGGTGGGGTTGAGCGCAGCTGAAGAATGCCAATTTGACTTTGGAGCGAGCCGCAGTATCTCTAGCAGCATGTGATGTGCTCATGGTATCTTCAAGCTTGACCTGTACAAAACACATTTTATTAGCATTTTATTTTGTATTTTTTTTTAAACACGTAGTTACTTATCAATAAGAAACTGCACCAATTCACTTTCGAAGTTGCCTATGGAGCTGGGGTGGGCAATCTTACCCTGTGTGGGCCGATGTGGGTGCAGGCTTTTGTTCCAACTGAACAGTGACACACCTGATTCCACTAATCAAAGCCCTGATTGAAGACTTTGATTAGCTGATTAGTCAAATCAGGTGAGCTACTGCTCGGCTGGAACAAAAGCCTGCACACACACCGGCCCACACAGGGTAAGATTGCCCACCCCTGCTATAGAGGCCAAATAGTGGAGGGGGGGGGATATAGATTCTCCATACTTACAAAGCTCTGGATAGCTCCATCTTGCCTGTTCAATATCATTGTTCCACGTAGTCCTGCTAAACCAGCCTTTTTGTTAAAAAGGTTTTATATTAATTTTTTCTATGTATTCCATTCTTTTATCTTGTTTTGGATTCAATGCTATCTTGTACTGTGAAGCACTTGCATGTTTAAAAGTATTAAGTGGTATAAAATGAAAGCTTATTGTCATTATATATATGTATATATATATATATGTATTTTTACTTATCCGTCTGTCCTGTAGAGATGATGACGTGCTCTACGTTTCTGAAGGGGACCCCTTTGTCGGTGAGTGAGTTTGGCTGCCATCTTGTGCTCAAGTTTATACGTTTGAAATTGCTTTGTCATTGCTGTGCGGGTGCAGCTAAAATGTTGATCGACGACTGATTGCATTTGTGTGGTGTGCCGTAGAGCCTCAGAATGACCTCAAGTGTTCAGACGAGCACTCAGGAGCTCACACCGACTGGCTGACTCTGAACATCGGGGGTCGCTTCTTCACCACCACCAGGTAAGCCAGGGGAGCTGGGTTGCCATCGCTCATCGCCACCTTCGTCATTGTCGTTAGGGCCCGGCGTGTGCGTGCCAAATATGTCACACCTTCAGGAACCGCCCTCTGAGAACATGGCCGACGTCTAGGCTGCCACAGGAGAAGGCAGTGTAGTGTAATGGTTAGGGAGCTGGGTTTGTAACTCAGAGGTTGCTGGTTCGATTCCCAGGTGGAGCACTGCCGTTGTACCCTTGAGCTAAAGGTACTTAACCTGGATTGCTTCAGTAAAATATCCAGCTGTATAAATACATTGTATGTAAAGAAATGTAAACTGTGTAAGTTGCTCTGGATAAGCTAAATGCCCTAAATGCCTAAATGTCTCTGCCCATTGCTGCTACAGTAAGTTCTGTTCCCACATGGCAAGGCGCGACTGTCTTGAGTTCTCTTGAGATCCGGGGCTGTATGTACAAAGATTCTAAGAGTTGGTTGTGCTGATCTAGGATCAGGTTCTTCAACGCCCTGTCCATATCCTAACCATATCCATTATGAGATAAAAGGCTAAACTGATCCTAGATCAGCACTCCTACTCTTAGACTCTTTGTACATACGGCCCCTGACCATCTTGGTTCTGATTCTGAGTCAAGTTCTGGGTGGGCAATCACTTCAATATCATCCAATACCGGCATATGACTGCATTATGTGACAATAATGAGCAACAATCATTTAGTAAATAAATAGGCTCAATAAAACATTGCTGGTTAAAGACCTGGGCCTGGAATTATGGTGAAAATTAATTTAATCTGATTTGTTAAAAAATAATCCATGTATTTATCAATGAAAATCTGTTTAAACTGACATTGCTGGACCTTAATTATAGTATATTGAGCACAGAGTTAGCCTGGGGATGTCAGACTGGGTCTAATTGTTAGGCATCTGTAAAAAGGGACATTTAATTCAGTTCTTCCAAAATTTGATTCAAAGCTGGGTGTCACTTATCAGCCAAGGCATCGGTGTGACTGTGTCTTTCCCTCACTGTGTCCTCAGGAGCACCCTGGTCAGCAAAGAGCCGGAGAGCATGCTGGCTCACATGTTCAGAGACAAAGGTGAGTCCCTGACCCCCCCAGTGCCTGAACCAATCTCATCGGTAGCCGTATCATAACCGTATCATAACTGTATCATGACCGTATTATAACCGTAGTACAAGCATATCATAACTATCATGACCGTGGTTCTGTGTGGCTCAGTAGGGAGAGCCTGGCGCTGACAACGCTTAGGTTGTAGATTCGATTTCAATTGGGGCCACATATACTGAACAATGTATGCATTCACTACTGTCAGTCGCTTTGGATAAAAGTGTCCGCTAAATGGCATATGTTATATTATGTATCATGACCGTATCATAATTATACCACACCGATTATAACCAGTGTGGTATAATGGTTAGGAATGGGCTTGGTTCGTTGTGGTTGCAGGTTCAATCCCCAGGCTGACACTGCCGTTGTACCTTTGAGCTAAAGGTTTTAACCTGGGGCTTCAGTTAATATCCAGCTGTATAAATGGATTGTAAGTCAGCTCTGGATAAGAGCGTCTGCTAAATGCCAGTAATGTAATGTAATGTATCATAACCGTATCATGACCGTATCATGACCGTATCATGACCGTATCATAACCGTATCACGACGCTCTCGTTGCCTTGGCTACCTTCACCCGTTGTGGTCCTGCCTCCTGCAGATGTGTGGGGGAACAAGCAGGACGAGCGGGGCGCCTACCTGATCGACCGCAGCCCGGAGTACTTCGAGCCCATCCTGAACTACCTGCGGCACGGCCAGCTCATCGTCAACGAGGGCATCAACCTGCTGGGTGAGCGGCGCCGTGTGGTGCGGCAGGGTACTGCAGGCGGAGGGGGGAGGGGCGAGGCCGTGTGGTGCTGCAGGGTACTGCAGGGGAGGGGCGAGGCGCGAGGCTGTGTGGTGCTGCAGGGTACTGCAGGGGGAGGGGCGAGGCTGTGTGGTGCTGCAGGGTACTGCAGGCGATGGGGGGGAGGGGCGAGGGCGTGGGTACTGCAGGGGGAGGGGCGAGGCCGTGGTGCTGCAGGCGACTGGGGGAGGGGGAGGGGCGAGGGTGGGTGCTGCAGGTCACTGCAGGGGGATGGGGGAGGGTGTGTTCCCTCTGCGCTGTTCTACAGCGTGGTGCTGCGAGTCTGTGCTTCCTGGGCTGCTTACAATGCCACTGTTGTAATGTGAGAGAGGTTAAAATGGGTCGCAATGTGCATGTTAAACGTCAAACCATTGCACTTCATACATTAAACATGCACATGAATGCGCTATTCATTTGCTGTCAGACCAGTTAAATGTTTATGATTACTCATGTTTAGTGTTTTGTACAAGTAGCAATGCTTATTATCAAGACTTTTCATCAGAAATGATCTTAAATCCAGTTGTGTCTCCTTACCTCAGAATTCAGTACAAATAAGCTAAAACACACCTGCTCAAAAGCAGAACACATTTTTGAGCTGAAGGTAGGCACACTAGAATTGATGTTTGCATTTATTATTATTATTTAATTTATTTATTATTATTTTTAAAGAGATGTACCAGTTCTCATTAATAGTGGTCTGGAAACAAAAAAGTCACTCGATAGGTTTGTAATAGGCTCGTATAATACAATTTTAATATGTACAAATACTTCCAACATTTATGGTTGGTCACTATTGTGATAAGATGGATTTGATAAGGATGATAAGGATTTGCCAATGGTATTTGTTATTTACAAAAGGCTTAAGGTGTGAAAACATATTTTGTACCATGGACTATGTCTTGTAATACACCGTGGCCTGCATAATATTCCATCGTACTGTCTTTCAGGAGTTTTGGAAGAGGCCCGGTTCTTTGGAATCGAGCAGCTTGCTGAGCAGTTGGAGGGGGTGATAAAGGTGAGAGAGTCCGTGTGTAAAAAGTGCTTAATGGTGCGAGGGGAACCCTCAGCCCCTCATCTACAAACGCAGCCGGATGCCGTCCCTCTCTGAGGTGTGAAGCGTCTCTGTCCCTCTCTGAGGTGTGAAGCGTCTCTGTCGCTCTCTGAGGTGTGAAACTGTCTCTGTCCCTCTCTGAGGTGTGAAACTGTGTCTGTCCCTCTCTGAGGTGTGAAGCGTCTCTGTCCCTCTCTGAGGTGTGAAACTGTCTCTGTCCCTCTCTGAGGTGTGAAACTGTGTCTGTCCCTCTCTGAGGTGTGAAACGTCTGTCCCTCTCTGAGGTGTGAAACTGTCTCTGTCGCTCTCTGAGGTGTGAAACTGTGTCTGTCCCTCTCTGAGGTGTGAAACTGTCTCTGTCGCTCTCTGAGGTGTGAAACTGTGTCTGTCCCTGTCTGAGGTGTGAAACTGTCTCTGTCCCTCTCTGAAGTGTGAAACGTCTCTGTCGCTCTCTGAGGTGTGAAACTGTCTCTGTCCCTCTCTGAAGTGTGAAACGTCTCTGTCGCTCTCTGAGGTGTGAAACTGTGTCTGTCCCTGTCTGAGGTGTGAAACTGTCTCTGTCGCTCTCTGAAGTGTGAAACGTCTCTGTCGCTCTCTGAAGTGTGAAACTGTCTCTGTCGCTCTCTGAGGTGTGAAACTGTCTCTGTCGCTCTCTGAGGTGTGAAACGTCTCTGTCTCTCTCTGAGGTGTGAAACGTCTCTGTTCTCAGAACACCCAGCCCCCAGAGGACCACTCCCCCATCTCCCGCAAGGAGTTTGTGCGCTTCCTGCTGGCCACGCCCACCAAGTCTGAGCTGCGCTGCCAGGTAACGGGAAGAGGGGCTTTTCTTTCTCTGCTTTTTTTGTTTATAAGGAAAATGTTTGCGTTCGTTAACATTACATTTACATTTACATTTTGGGCATTTAGCAGACACTCTTATCCAGAGCGACTTACACAGTTTTGCATTTTCTTTTTAAATACAATCCATTTATACAGCTGGATATTTTACTGAAGCAATTCAGGTGCCTTGCTCAAGGGTACAACAGCAGTGCCCCACCTGGGAATCGAACCTAAATTGGTTTCAGCCCAGTTTTTAACAATTATTCACTCCAAACTATTTTGAGACAAAAAAGCAGAAGATGCAGCCTTTAAAGAAATGTTTTTATTAGTTTCAGATTTTTTCCCCATTTTTGGTAGCCAATTACACCCTCTATTTAGATTTACCCTCCCCACACAAGTCCGCTGCTCCTCTCTACGAGGCAAGCTAATTCTCAGAGGGCATGAACTCTGCTTCCTTCACCCACATTCTGGAGACTCCCTTACATGCTTCAGGTCAAACTCGAGGCTCACCCTCCCCCTCCCTCTGGGGCGGACAGCCAAACGCCGCCCCCCGATCGGGGCTGACGACCAGGGCCAGAGACGCATCCTTTTTGAGGGCTGGTGAGGCATGTTCAGACTTGTCCGTTTGAGACTCCGTTTCCGTCCACTAGGGGCTGAATTTCAGCGGAGCCGACTTCTCCCGCCTCGACCTGCGCTACATTAACTTCAAGATGGCCAACCTGAGCCGCTGCAACCTCACGCACGCCAACCTCTGCTGCTCCAACCTGGAGCGGGCTGACCTGTCTGGGGCCAACCTCGACGTGAGCGCTCTTCCTCTCCTTCTCTGGTTCTGTAGTCCAGTGTTTCCCAATCCATTCTTACACGGCACACTGCCCTGCATGTTTTCATTCCAACCACCGCTCCCAACCTATCATCTGCATTGGTCATCTGTTAATGATCACTTGAGCATGATTAAGTGGTGGTTGGAATGAAAACATGCAGGGCAGTGTGCCCTGTAGGAATGGGTTGGGAAACACTGCTGTAGTCATCCTCTCACGCTGAACTCTAGGACAACAGCTGCCACTGTCTGCGCGAGTGACGGTACTTTGTGTGTCTGTTTCAGGGGGCTAACCTGCAGGGGGTGAAGATGCTCTGCTCCAACGCAGAGGGGCGTCTCTCAAAGGCTGCAATTTCGAGGACCCCTCTGGCCTCAAAGCCAACTTGGAAGGTCTCCCCATCCCCACATTGTTTTGCATTTATTTATTTATTTATTCAAAGGAATAACGAGCTAATAAGCAATAACTGCTTATGCCAGTCAGCAGTAATGTTACACTACATTTTACATTTACATTTGACATTTTAAGCATTTAGCAGACGCTCTTATCCAGAGCGACTTAAAAGATGTGCATAAATACATGGTAGGAACAATCATAGTTAGCGCAAGAGATCAGTGCAGTAATACAGCGATAGACATCATTGCAGGCAGCTGTGTACCATACCTGTAACACTGGGAAGGAAAAGTAGTAGTAATTTTTTTTGTTTTTTTTAATGGAGTAAGCAGGGATAATAATAATAATATGAGCAGAGCTTTTATCCAAAGGCACATTAGTGAATGACACATTTTCAGCTAGATGTACAGAATTCAGTGGTGAGCAAGTGGCAGTCTGATGACAACACAGTGGTAGTGGAGTCTGTAACGCAGCTAGCCGTGGATGCTGACCTCCACCTGTCTGTGTTCACAGGTGCCAATTTGAAGGGGGTGGACATGGAGGGCAGCCAGATGACGGGGATAAACCTGCGCGTGGCCACGCTCAAGAACGCCAAGCTGAAGAACTGCAACCTGCGGGGGGCCACGCTGGCGGGCACTGACCTGGAGGTGAGCGGGGGGGCAGGAGAGGGGCGGTCCTTCTGAGCCACATTTACAGAAACACTGTCACACGTCACAGCCAGGCTACAGAGTTTAAAGGGCAGTCCAATTTATCATTTTCAATAAGTAAATTAAAAAAGGAACAGTGTTGCAGTTTGTGAAAAGTTGTTTATAAGTTCAGAGCTCTTGGGGTTTTGGCATGGCCAGGAGGCATTATCCATGTTTTAAGTGTCAAACTATTGAAATAAGCTGAGAGGCTTTGGTGTGGCATAGGTTGCGTTTCCCTGCCGCGTACCAGCGGCTGTTAAAGTTCTCCTCTCCGGTCTCTCCTCACAGAACTGTGACCTGTCTGGCTGTGACCTCCAGGAGGCTAACCTGCGAGGGTCCAACGTGAAGGGAGCCATCTTCGAGGAGATGCTGACTCCACTGCACATGTCTCAGAGCGTCAGATAGTCTCTCTTCCGCGCCCCCCCCCCCTCACCCCCCCTTCACATTCCTTCCACGGCTCAGGCTGGCCACTCCCACGGACTCACCTGACACGCCCCTGAGCCAGCCTCTGAGCCAATCCCAAGCGCCCGTAGCCACAAGCTCCCGTGGAATTGTATGCAATCCCAATATCACTCTCGCTCTATGCACAGCCCTGGCAACCCAGCCGATCTGTTAGCTTTATTCTCTTGCACTAGGGCTCCTCCAGGGTTGTCATTCTTCCACTTCTGTGTCGATTGCGTGTACCAGTGTGACAATTCCAGTGTGCCGCTGTCCTTTTGTGATGTCAGTCCTAATAACCAGTTCACGTGTTTTTGTCTTAGACGTAGGTAGGACATAGGAGCTATCCCAGCCACTGTGGCTGGCTTATGGCTCAGGGCTCAACTGTAAGCAGTAGTTTTGAAGGGGCTTCTGGCTTCTTCCCTGTGGATGTAGGAAGTATGTGTCTGTGTGTATATGTATATGTGTGTGTGTGTGTGTCTGTGTCGCAGGAGCTGGCTTGCTTTAAAACGTATATACGAAACATTTCAGATCGAAGGCAAAGCTGTACCATATCGGCATGCCGGAAGCGGCAGAATAATCTTGTACGTCATGATGCAAATAAGGGGCATGGATGCATGTTAAGTCAGGTGTAAGACCACGATGTCGTGTTTAGTTGGTGTTATGAAATGAGAGGACACAACAATTAATCTGCAGCCGGTGTCTCTCTCTCCCTCGCCCATCCCTTGTGCATTGTAGATGTCAAAAACGTTCTGTTTGACATTGGCTTTGAATCTACCTCCTCCTCAGCCATTTCCTGACTGATGTGTGTGTTGCTTGCGTTCGTTGATGACTGTGTAATGCTGCCTCAAAAGGGCTTGTCACAGCAAAGCCCTCGCTCTAAGCATCTAAGTCCCCTAGCTGTGTACTGCTGCTTTCTAATCTTTGGATTCGAGGTGTGAGAGCGAGAAATGAATGGAAATATGAATATGAATATGAACCAAATATTGTTACGGCCAACGTGAAGCTTGTCTGTTTTGCACCAAATAGTAAGCGGAGTATAGTTGTAAAACAACGCTCCTCCTTAGGATAACAACGTAATGGGCTGGACTTATACTTTTGTATTTATTTTGTCTATGCTTTGCACCAAAATACAATCCGCACCCCTTGTGTATTTGCATGCAAATTCAGATAGACCCACTTAAAAATGCTCAAACCAATAATCTTAATTAATGCTTCAGAATACAAATGTCCTTCATTGGAATGTGGGGCATATCAAACGTTGGACTCCTAAAGATATTTCAAATCTAGTGCTTCCCAAACAGTAACGCTAGTTTTGATGCTGGAAGGTTAGCTATCACTGCTGGACTGTGATCTTTAGAAATGTATTTTTTTTTAAATTATTATTTATTATTCTCAACCTGTAAATTCGAGAGGTCTGAATCAGCATCTGCAAAGCTAAAAGGATCGGATTTAACCGTGGCCAGCGTTGTCCGCAGCAGACATGTAACCCTGGCAGCAACTTAGTAGTGCTTTTGAAATGTAGTTGCAAAGATTTTTTTTTCCTCCCCAACCAAGGTACTCCGTTTGTCTTTGTAATGGCAATCGGAAAAAAATTAGTAGCACTGAGTGCATTGTGCTTCATATCTCAGAACCTTGTATTAAAAAAAATAATGAAAAAGGGGAGAAAGCTATTTATTTTAATATATATATTCAACTATATTTATGTGTTGGAGGAGTTTAAGTAACTGGCCTTTTTTTTCTTTTAAGACTGGGCGTATGGCCGCTTCCCTGCTCTTTTGCCCAGTTCTGTGACGATTGCACTCACTCAGCCAAGGAAGTGTATTTACATGAATGGAATGGACTGTTAAACAAACAACAACAAAAAGATAACACACCAAAACATGTGTTCTGTGTCTTTTTTTGTTGGTGCCTGTGTTGGTGATGCACCCCACACACACACACACACACACACACACACACACAATCAATGAGTAGATTGACGTGTGTGATGATGACTTTGTTCGTAAGGCCTCCTCACTAATTTGATTAGCTTCCCATCCTGGGTAAGGTTTTTCCTTTTCTAAAATTTTGCGAGACATTTACTTTGATGGTTTAGATCAGCGGTTCTCAAACTATGGGTCGCGACCCCACTTGGGGTCGCCAAAGGCTTGGTGGGGTCGCCAAAAGTAAATGTAAAAAACAAAAACTAACCATAGGAGAACAGTTTTTCCTTCCTGTGCCAAGAAGAGGCGTAGTGTGAAATGTGGTACGCGGGCGCAAATTATTTTCCTCTAGCACCCCCACCCAAACCCCCCCCAGTCCGCGAAATAAATGAACTGGTTTTTCCGACCCATGAAATGGGGTCGTGGAGTAAAAACGTTTGAGAAACCCTGGTTTAGATTATATGCAATACATTGTTAAAGGTGTGCCTCTTGAAGCCGACCTGTTTTGTTTGTTGTAAGTTTTGAATATTTAACCATTACCACTCAATGGTTCTTTGTGAGTGATCCTTGTTCCTGATGTTTTAACCCACGTTTACATTCAGGATTAGATGGTGTAAACTGAAGATGACAGACATATGTAGGAGTGGGCCAGGGTATGGATTTTAATATATGTATTATTTCGCAAATAGGGTTTTATCTTAGTCACTGTCGTAACACAGATAGAACAGGGATCTTTGTTGGTGGTTGGAAGTGGTGCAAAAACACTAATTTGTTTGACGCTGTGTGTTTATCTGCGACCTTGCGAGGGCTTAAGCATAATGGAGGCATTATAAAGCTTTTAAAATTCTCCCCAGGGGTGTTGAGAAGCAGGATGTTGAGCGCTGGGTGTACAGTTTGAGTGCCACGGTGTGTGTTAAATCCCACCACTCTGACTCCCACTGTGACTGGTCAGGTCATGGCAGTCACAAGGGTCAGGCTGAGTATAAAAGTGTTGGTGGAGCATTGCTGAGATAGACAAAGAAGAGGACACCACTGCTGCCATCCACACAGTGCCCGTCTGACAAGGTGAGAGAAACCGCAGGAGCATTTGTACACGGGTGTTTGACTTTTCTGATTGTTTTTGGTAACCACTGCGTATAAGGTAATTGCCAACCTTTTTCTTTTTTTTTTACGATTTATTTTTTTCCCCATTTTCTCCCAATTTAGTAGCCAATTATAACCTATTTTATATCAACTATCCCAACCCTTTGTATTGTGAGCTTGCTGCTGTACTCCTGAGACCGGCAATGACAAAGGCTATGTACCGCCTCCTCCGAGCCGGAACTCGCCAAGCCTTCAACTGTAACTGGTACACATAGAGCCACTCTTAGACGCAGTGAGCTCATATCAGCTTCCCTCCCTCCTCCCTGGGGCAGATAGCCGATTGCCACCCCCTAGCAGCACTCCCGGCCAGAGCCGAACTGGCACAGCCAGTGAAATCAAACCCCAGTCGCAGTGGGCAACATGCATCCCGGTTGAATGCTCTTACCGTTACACCACCCTAATCGACAACCTTTTATAGTGCACTGTCTTGTGTGACATTGGACCATGTGTAAACTGAGGCACGCTGAGAAGAAAAGCAATGTTTTCTATTGGGGGGGGGAAGTGCTGAGAGCTTTGTGTGCTTGCAGAATGGCAGATAAGAGCTCCCTCTTGTGGCTGGGGCTGGTTGTGGTGCTGGTGTGTCAGGGCTGCTGTCAGCACTGGTCTTATGGCTTGAGACCCGGGGGCAAGAGAGGAGCCAACAGCCTACAGGACGTGCTGCAAGATGTATGTACTACATTTCCCAGGGTTCCTGTGCCATGCAGATAAATTAAGGTTATGCTAATATGCTTAGGACAACAGGTCTAGTGGAATGTATGGATGAGATCCAATCAGGGGCAAAGAAAATAAATGTTAGCAAAACTGTTGAAGACCTCTTATAATGTCATGGCCATTGCCCAAAAATACAGCTTTAGTGTTTAGTAGGTTTTTTTATATGGTTATTATCTAAAAAATGCTGTTGAATTGTATCTTTCAGATTGTGTGAATAGGTACAATGACCATTTATTAGGGTTTGTGGTGCAGTATTTCTGTGGTGACTGGGAGGACTTGACTCCAAATGGTAATCGGCGCTTGTGGGATTGGTTCCACAGATTGCAGAGGAACTGCAGAAGCTGGACAGCTCCAGTTTGCCCGGCTGCAATGACCTCTCTCCACATATTTCACTTTCCAGTCTGAAGGAAATACTGGTGAGAATCACAGGAGCATATAGTGTTTCACAACACATTTACATTACACTCTTATCCAGAGCGACCTACAAGATGTGCATTAATACATGGTAAGAACAATCAAAATTCACGCAAGAGATCAGTGCAGTAATACAGCGATAGACATCATTGTTGGCAGCTGCATACCATACCTGTAACATAGGGAAGGAAAAGGTATTATTATTTTTAGAGTAAACAAGTATACGTATACAAAAAGTATTAAACAAGTAGCCAGTGGTGATGACAATTGGCTATGTCACTAGTGCTTAGTGGTGGTGGGGTTTGAGTAATCCCTTTGTCTTTGGTTAATCTGTGCGTTTGTTAACTGTTTGTCTTTGTCTGTCTCTTTGTAGCACATGACATTCTTATGTTTCTGGCATATATGTGTTGATTTAGTTATGGCTGTCTTATAAAATTACCTGCTGCTTCTGACTTAATAAAACAAGTAATTCATGCTTGCTGTCACATTAATTATGCACAGGATGGCAAAACTGCATCTCCTTAAAATGCCTTTTTCTCTTTTGTAGGCAAACCTGGCTGACAGAGAAACTGGACGAAAAAATATATAGTGGATATTGTTCACGAGTCCCTTCAATAAAACATGACTGTGCCTTCCGATACTCTTCTGAGAGATTTTGTGTGTGATTTTTAATCTCTGCGTTTAAGCAACTGTCATTTATTTAGGTTGTATATCACTGGTTTTCTGTCTATGGTGAAAGTCTAGCAGCTGATTTAATGCTGCTATTTTATTTTTGAAAACGTACAACTCCGAGTATAATTAAATATAAACTGTATACATGCATGTGTGGTTTCTCACCTTTACTCTAGCAGGGATCCACACAGAAGAGCCTTTTTTTAATTAGACCATAAAATTATTTAATATATTTTCATGGGTTTAAGCAATTCCATAGCAATCGCAAACTTACACAAACCCCTAAATGGATATAACCTTTTTTTGCTGGATCGGAGACTGCCACTGTGCCTGCTGGGAACTGAAGAGAGAGAGGAGCAATGTTGAAGGGATGACTCAACTGAAATCTTACAAATAATGTCCCCATAAACAAATTCATTACTTAATTGGGTCAGGAACTTGAATCTGCTTTGAGGGCTCCAACTGAGATTGTAAAAATACTGCCTTCCAATACTTCAAATTTACTGGAGATGAGAAATGTAACCTACTTATTTAATTAAACATAAATGTAACTTACATTTTTTTGGGAGGGTTTAATGTTGCTTTATAATGTCATAGACCTGTGGGTAGCCTTTGCCTTGAAATGTTTGGTTTGTTGGGAAAGGGTAACACAAGTCACATCGAGTTAAAACAGGGGCAGCAGCCCACTTGGTTCAAACCCACAGACATCGCAGCTCACAATACAGGTGTCAGTACAGAACTTAGACCAGAAGGTTATACAACAATACTTTGTCATTCTAAGTAAAATACTGCTGCTGTACCCTTTAGCAAGGGGCAGAATAAAATATCCAAATCCAACCTTAAACCCAAAATTGGCTGGCATCTAATTATAGCCAGCTAGTTCAATGTGTTTCTAATGATATGGCCCTCATATAAAGTTACCTTTAAAGAACCTTAATGAAGGAGACCACTCGCTCTGCTGAGCTAAATTCGGCTAAACGAGGCTGTTTGGGGTCCCGGTGATGAAATGTTTGATGCCAGGAACAGAATTTCGCTCTAGGCGTGGAACATTCATCTTCTAAATTAGATGATCTTTGTCCCTACTTAAAATTCGGCCTGTGATTGGATGTCTGCAACCAACGTGACTGTCCTCGCGGAAGGGGGCGTAAAGGGAAGTTTTGATCCCGTTCACCCGAAAGATACAAAAACGTTTTTATATCTATGGTTCACCCGTGTGTTTTAGTTTCCTGTGCTCATTAACCAAGGTAAAAGACCTGGGGACTCGACATTCGGCTTTTAATTTGGGATAGACGTGCTATATTTAGCCCTTTTTTCAGTATACGATAGCATTATACAGTATACGGTAGCAACCCAGCTAGCTGTAGTTTTCTTGCAGTATCATTCAATTGCTCGATAGCTAGCAAGCTAACTATTTAGCCAACTAGCGAGGTAGCTCACTTAAAGATACACAGCTATATATTAGCTAGCTTGCTAAATATGCACAACTGTTTAGTGCTGGCGAGTATAGTAAGCGTGGGGGTCGATAGCTAGCTTAATAGCTGCCTGCACAGCTCGCTAGCGAATGTCTCACCACCAGTCTAACGTTACACTTTTCAGTGCCTGGCGGGGAGGTATCGACTTAACATTAGTTAATGAGAAAACCCAGCATTGCCAGGATAATGTATTTTTAATTGAGTTGGCTGGCTAGATACGCGTATTGTTTTAAATCCAATTAACCATTTTTACATTACATTTTAAGCATTTAGCAGACGCTGTTATCCAGAGCGACTTACAAGACGTTCATAAATACATGGTATGAACAATCATAGTTCGCGCAAGAGATCAGTGCAGTAATACAGCGATAGACATCATTGTAGGCAGCTGCATAACCAGCTAACTAGAGCAATAAACTATGCTAGTGGTGCATTTGAGACCCTCCACTTGACAGAGGCAGAACAACAGCTAAGGTTTGGTAATTCGCCTAAACGTTTTTCTACTTTAAATGTGCACTTTAGTAACATAACTTACTATATACATAGGAGACATACTGTGCTGTATTCCGTACAGTTCCGGACTGTATTCATACGATCAATTTGGCTTCTCTGCCGCCCCTGTCATCTAACATATAGCATGCAAACACCACCAGAGGACGCGTGCAGAAATACCAGAAATTGTCTCATGACAAAAATATTAAACTCCTCGTTGCTAAATCTATAACTTGCATGGTCTTTCTAAAAACGTATTCATGTTAAATAAACCAGTGGTGATACATTGAAAATACGCTCTGTTGCTTTAAGGAATACGCACTGCTTTGAGAAGAGGAACTGTTTTCACACTGCGCGCACGAGTATGGAATCAGGTGGCCATCAGTGTACCTGCTGCGCGCACAATCTGGCGACTCCCAGCGCGCACCAAACCCTGGAAGAGATGGACTTCGACCGAGGTGACCAGAAACTCCGCTCATTCAACACGCATTCTGACCTCCACGGAAAATTAAACTCGTGCATTTCATTTTATATTTGAGTATTCTATAGCTCTAGAGCAGGGGTGTCCAATCTTATCTGAGAAGGGCCGGTGTGGGTGCAGGCTTTTGTTCTAGCCCAGCACTAAACAACTGATTAAACTTATCTAGGGCTACTATTCCCTAAATAGTGCACTATATAGTGTGTTTGCCAATTTGTTCAACACACTATATAGTGCACTATTTAGGGAATAGGGAACGGTTTCGAACACAGCCCAGGTCTTGATTGTAGACCATGATTGGTGAATCAGGTGTTGAATCAGGTGTTTTAGTGCAGGGCTAGAACAAAAGCCTGCACCCACACCGGCCCTTCTCGGATAAGATTGGACACCCCTGCTCTAGAGCAGGCTTACTCAAATCTGGCCCACAAATCCAAACTCCGGGTCCTGGTTTTCCCTTCCCTCAGGTAGTTCATTAAACAATTAATCAGTGAAACTGATTGGCCAGTGTCTTCACACCTGACTCCCAGGTAAAGGGAGGGTGGAAAAACAGCAGTGCTGGGACCACGAGGATCGTGATTTGAGTAACCCTGCCCTAGAGCATTAGTTTAATCAGAATCCCCCCATGACTGTGGTCCAGGGACTGCTGTGCATTACGCTCGTGTCTTTGGCTTAGGCATCTGGTCTGCTGCTGTGGACGGGGACCTGGAGCGGGTTCGGTCGTTCCTCAGAAAGGGGACCGACCCTAACGCCCGGGACCGGAGTGGCTACACTTCTCTGGTGAGCACGAGATGGGCTTGATGTAAATCATAATGCAGAAATGGAAGTTGGCTTGCACATGACACATTTTTTGGAAATGGCACAGTTGTTCCTTCTCTTTCACCCCTTCAACCACTTCAACCAATGGATAAGGATAATTATAATAATCTTTATTAAGTCATATTACACACAGTTCTTACACTGGGTAATTGGAATGTATCTTTTTGCATAATTCTCCTAGATGCACACACACCATCAGAGAGGTCAGAGTGCAGGGTCAGCCATCGTACGGCGCCCCTGGAGCAGTGTAGGCAGTGCCCCAGGAAGTGAACTGGCATCCCTTGGGCTTCCAGTTCATAGTTTTTTCGTTGGCCTTCCTGGGATTTGAACCAGCATCCCTCCGCTTGCCAGCCCGTGTCGCTAAACACTGAGCCACTGCCACCCCTTGGTTTTTTAAATAAGTGCCTCGGGATGTGTTCAGCCCACCTAGATGTCGGTGTGTGTGTTGCCGCAGCACTACGCCAGCCGCGGTGGGAATGAGTCGATGTGCGCGCTCCTGCTGGATGGGGGGGCGTGTGCCAGCCCACAGACGCGGGGCGGAGCCACTCCCCTGCATCGCTCCGCCTACTGCGGACACCTGGGCGTGGTCAGGCTGCTTCTGGACCGGGGGGCGGATCCCATGCTGTGCGACGACGATGGCTCCTCCCCCTTGCACAAGGTAATGTTGTAACGAGTATGTGTGAGTCACCAGGGTGGTGGCGGTCACGTGTGTGTGTGCGCGCGCTTATGCTTATGTGTTTGTGAGGTAGTGTGTGTGTCTGCGTGTGTGCCTGTGCGTACGTGTGTGTGTGCCTGTGTGTATGTGCATACGTTTTGGTGAGTTTGTGTGTGAGTGTTTGTGAGTATGTGTGCGCGTACGTGTTTGTGAGTGTGTGCGTGTGTGTGCATGCATATGTGTTTGTCAGTGTGCATGTGTGTGTGTGCGTGCGCGTATGTGTTTGTGAGTGAGTGTGTGTGCATGTGCCTGTGCGTACGTGTGTGTGTGCGTGTGCGTATGTGTGTACGTGTTGGTGAGTTTGTGTGAGTGTGTGTACGTATGTGTGTGTACGTGTTGGTGATTTGTGTGTGTGTGTATGTATGTGCATACGTGTTGGTGAGTATGTGTGTGTGTGTGCTCGTGCTCATGCTTATGTGTTTGTGAGTGTGTGTGCGCGTATTTGTTTGTGAGTGCGTGTGTGTGCATGCATATGTGTTTGTCAGTGTGCATGTGTGTGTGTGCGCGCGTATGTGTTTGTGAGTGAGTGTGTGTGTGTGTGTGCGTGTGTGCGTGTGCCTGTGCGTACGTGTGTGTGTGTGCCTGTGCGTATGTGCGTACGTGTTGGTGAGTTTGTGTGTGAGTGTGTGTACGTATGTGTGTGCATGTGTTGGTGAGTGTGTGTGTGTGTGTGTACGTATGTGCGTACGTGTTGGTGAGTCTGTGTGTGAGTGCGCGTGCATGCGTGTGTGTGTGTGTGTGTGTGTGTGTGTATGTATGTGCGTACGTGTTGATGTGTGTGTGTGTCGGGCGTTGCAGGCTGCCCAGCAGGGCCACGAGGAGGTGTGCGAACTGCTGCTCCAGCGAAGCCCCGCCCTCTCCACCCTGACGGACAGGAGGAGCCGCGCCCCCTACCAGCTGGTCCAGGAGAGCGGTCCTCTGCAAGAGCTGCTGAGACCCGCCCCCTCCCCCTCCTCGATGACACGCGCACGTCACACACCTCCCCACCACTGCACAGGACCCTGGCATCACCACGGAGGGGCACAGATGACCCTGCACAGTCACGATGCCCAGAGCGGTGGTGACCTTGAGCCCAACACGGTCTGCAGTGGACTGAAGGATTTGGACAGGGCTTCAGAAACAGGCTGCTTACTGGGCTGGTGTGTGTCACCTACTGGGAGCTGAGTGAGAGGGGCTGCTCAAATGGATAACTGGACTAAATATGAATGTTTTTGTGAGCAATATCATTTAGTTAAAAAGGCATTTAAACATAATATTCAAAGGCAGTGGATTGCGTAGCGTTCTAACGCACTGTATTTTGGCTGGTCCGACGTGGTGTGCGCTGCCTGTCAGGGACGCGGTTCGAAACTCGTCTCTGCCAGACCGGCTCCGGTCATCAGCCCCGATTGGGGGCGGTGTTTGTCTGTCCACCCTAGGGGAGGGGGAGGGGGAGGGGGAGGGTGAGCTGGCTCGGGTCCACCGTGAAGCACATGAGGGAGTCTCCAGAATGGGTGGGTGAACTCTGTCTCGAAGGAAGAGGAGTTCGCTGCCCTCTGAGAATTAGCTTGCCTCGTAGAGATGAGCTGATTCGTGTGGGGAGGGTAAAATCTAAATAAATAAAGGGTGTAATTGGCTACTAATTTGGGAGAAAAACTGGAAAAAATCTGAAACAAATGACAAAAATAATAATAATAATATTCTGATGCTGCAAGCAGTCTTTGAGGAAGGCCTTTGCACCAGGTTGCATTCCTGTTTGAACAGGGTTACCTTCATAAAAACAAACTGGCAAAACAACACATTGGATTTTAGCTGGAGTAGTCCTTTGACTGTCCAGCAGAGGGCAGCATTCACCTGGCCATCGCAGGCTTCCGAGCTCACGACGCACACTGAGAAAACAGATGCTGCACTTGACGTTCGGGCCCTGACAGAAACGTCAGCGCGCTTTACAAGCTTACCCTGGCTGCGGATAACTGGAGTAGCAGACTGCAGAACTCTGTTTGCCAGGATGTGCTGGGGGTGATGGATAGGCCTAGGGGTGCACTTCTGTGAAAAAGATTCACTGGGAAAACAGATGAACAGTCCAGAAATCAATTGGCCCGGAGCTGAACACCACTTCTGAGCCTCTGTTTTTGTACAGTTTGCAAAAAATAATAATAAAAAAAAAGAGAATCTTTTACATGGCAAGAGAGCAGGTATGTGTCTGAGCTGGATGAGAACTTCAGGCAAGTTAATTACTACTCAAGACCGTGCATAGCACACATACGCCTGTACTGGAGAGGCCCCAGTACTGTAGGGGCTGTGGAGAAAGTGGCTAACACAGTTAGCGGTGTGTATTTGAAGAAAGATTGAGGCTGTGTAAACAGGTGAGCAGACAGGAAGTGGTCAGAGAACGCAGTCTCCAGGCCATCCAATCACAAACACCTCCTTTGTCCGTCTTCACAAGTAGACCGGGCCGCGGGGCAGGTACTCCCAGCCGAGAGACGAGAGCTGACATCAGTAGACCGTGGAGTTTGTTTGGCTGGGGGTTTTTTTTTTTTTTTTGCCTCGATTCATGACATTTTTGAGCGCACTCCAGCAAGTCCTCCCAGTAATGATGTGTTTACAGCTGAGCCTGAGAGAGATGTTTTTGTTGATGGCTCCCTGCGCTGTTCTTTTCTTATTTCTCAAACTGGCCACAGCTGCTCTTGCGGCTTCACCTTGCCGATTGCCTGTTTTGCTAAATTGCCCATTGTTAGTGCGTTTTGCGGGGATTAGAGTCTTATTTACAGTAAGAGCAGGGCTGTGACTAACCGGACCACTTTCTGAGAGAGGCGCCGTTGGGAGTGGGGCTTGCTCTGCGGAGGGGTGGGGGGGGGGAGCATTCGTTTGGGGGAGTTGGGACGAGATGTGATCTCTGTAATTGGCCTAAGACAGACGGGCCTGGTGCGCACAGGAGAGGAAGGACACCTGGACTGTTTGAGTTGTCAGGAGCCATCGCGCCCGACCCTTCGTTTGAAGAGCGCGGACGTGTGTGCTGTCACATCTCGTGCTCCAAGGTTGTCACAGGGGAAGGGGTCCTAGATGTCATCGCTGTTGGTCAGTGCCTGGGTCTTTTTTATTTTAAGAATTTGTTTCAGATTTTCTCCCATTTTCTCCCAGTTTAGTAGCCAATTACACCCTCTATTTTTCATGTCAATCCCCCCCCTCATATTGTGAGTTTGCTGCCGTAGCCCTGTGACCAGCAGTGACACAGACAAAGTATCGTTTCCTCCGAGACGACACTCGCTAAACCGTCGACCGTAACGCCAGGACTCCAGAGCCACACCTGTGCGCAGCTAACTCATGTCGGCTTCCCAACCCCCTTCCTGGGGGGTACAGCCAATTGCCGCCCCCTAGTGGCACTCCCGGGCAGAGCCGACTCTGACGCAGCCGGTGGAATTGAACCCCGGTCGCAGTGGGCAGGGTCAAACGTTGTAACCGCTAGACCACCCGGGAGGCCCCCAGTGCCTGGGTCTTTTGCCAGGAGCATGCTCAGTTTGGTTTGCCCTTCGGGGGTCTGAATTCCAACCCCCCAGTCTACCTCGCTTTCCCACTAAAGGGCAGCAGCAGGCATAAAGCAACGAGGCAGATGTCAGGGGTCCCAAGTGGTGGGGAAAAGGGGTGTCGCTGATGACACTTACCCTGTTTTTCTGGGACGGTAAGGCTGTGGTCAGTGGTGTGGGGTTTGGGGGGTTTGTGCTAGCGGCCTCCTATGAGGGCAGGGATCCCTGTGGAGGCTGTGTTTGATGTGTGCTCCTCTGATGTGTTTCTGTATTTACCAATTCTGTATTATAGCAGACCCTAACCTGGAAGAGCTGCATTTGTGTCTTTTTTTCTGTGTGTGTGTGTGTGTGTGTGTGTGTGTGTGTGTGTGTGTCCGTGTGTGGGGATATGGGATACGCGTATGTGCCGGGTTTGGGGGCGGAAGCGAGGGGTGAGTCAGTGTTCTCTGGACAAGTTGATCACCTTCGCATCGTTTACGACATTGCGCACTTCTAGGAAACACAAACAGTGCTTTGCGACAGAAAGACATTAACCGATCTGATGGTTCCTCTGCCTCAACCCCAGCCTCTCCCCTGGAAGTGCGTGTGGGCAGAGAGTGATTTGAAAGGTTTTAAAACGCAATGACATCATCTTAGCAAAGGGACATCAGCAGGTTGGGAGGGGCGGGAGGGGACGGGATGGGCCCGGATGCACTGTGGTGTCTGTAGCGCTCACAGAGCCAACATGCTCTCGGTACCATGAGCAGGGATCTGGTCTGGCAGTAATTGTGGTTGGGGGAACGCTTCACAACCTGTTGAGCTGATGATTGGGGACGGTTCGTGGCTGTGATCCAGATCTCTCTCTCTCCCTCTCTCCCTCTCTCCCTCTCTCTCCCTCTCTCTCTCGCTCACTCCCTCTCTCTCCCTCTCTCCCCCCCTCTCTCTCTCTCTCTGTGGATCTTTCACATCGGTGCTGGTGCTGCATCCCCCCCCCCATCCCATCTTCAAACCGTGTGTCATCTCCACTCCCCCCCCCCCACTCTCAGTGTAATCATTTCCAGCTCCTCCACCCACCCCTCTGTACACATCGTTTTCACGCTCTCTCCCTCTCCAAGCGGCTCCTGTTTCTCGGACGTTCTCCCCCCTCCCCCTCCTCCTCCTCCTCTCCCGTTGCCCCCTCGACCCCCTTTCCCGGTTTTCCTCCAGCGTTCGGGCAGGCAGGCCGATCAGCTGTCGTATCGCCGCGCGCCCCCCCGCCCGACCCCAGGGGCTGCCAGCCCCTCCGCGCCCCTTCCTGTCAGCGTGACAGAGCTGACCGTGAGTCCTCTACATTGACATCTTAAGCATTTAGCAGACGCTCTTATCCAGATCGACTTACAAGATGTGCATTAATACATGGTAGGAACAATCATAGTTCGCATAGTTATCAGTGCAGTAATACAGCGATAGACATCATTGTAGGCAGCTGCACATTATACCTGTAACACTGGGAAGGAAACGGTTAGTAAATTATTATTATTATTATTATTTTATTTTTTTAACCCCTAACCGGGCCAGGGTGCGCCCCAGGAAGCAGCGTCCACGTCCAACCCTGGCCTCACGCTCTCAAGCGCGCGCCCTCTCTTCGCCTTTTTCGGGGCCAGGAGGTAGTTATTTTATACAGTACAAACTTTTATGGACATCTCAATCCATTACATTACATTTACATTTTAGGCATTTAGCAGACGCTCTTATCCAGAGCGACTTACACGGTTTACATTTCTTTACATACAATCCATTTATATGGCTGGATATTTTACTGAAGCAATTCAGGTTAAGTACCTTTAGCTCAAGGGTACAACAGCAGTGCCCCCACCTGGGAATCGAACCGGCAACCTCTGAGTTACAAGCCCAGTTCCCTAACCATTACACTACACTGCCGCCCCAATCCAAGCAGGACGACTGCTGTGTCCACAGTGGGGTTATTTACAGGGGTGTGATACAAGGGTTACAGTGTGTGTGTGTGTGTGTATATGTATGTGTGTGTGTGTGTGTGTGTGCGTGCGTGCGTGTCCGTGTCCCTTTGTGGGGATATGCGTATGTGCCGGGGTTGGGGGCGGAAGGGGGGTGAGTCAGTGTTCTCTGGACAAGTTGATCACCTTCGCATCGTTTACGACATTGCGCACTTCTAGGAAACACAAACAGTGCTTTGCGACAGAAAGACATTAACCCATCTGATGGTTCCTCTGAACAACCCCAAATCGGTTCGATTCCCAGGTGGGGCACTGCTGTTGTACTCTTGAGGTAAAGGTACTTACAGTCCTGTGAAACCTTTCCTCCAGTCTCCTTGCTCCTCAAATCTCGGAAACCCACCACATTCGACATCTTCTTCTCCTTCGTTTCCTTCCTCCACTCCTCTGCTCTCTCTGCTGGCTGTTTCCCCTCCCTTTGTAACTTGTCCCGTGAACTTATGCAAGATTGACCTTCCGATCAAGGTCCGTCTTCGACGTCCGGGGAAAAATGGCGATCGTTTATAACTTAAGCGCCCCGGAGTTTGTATGAGAAACAGCCGTGGCCTCTTCCGCTTTAAGCATTAAAACGACCACCTTTGGAGACGAATTATGATGTCACATTTTCCAGGCCCACATACCAGACGAGAACGTTTCAAAACATGCCCGTGGATACCTTCCCGTAAAAGGGGGCTCCAGCCGCACTCGTTAGTCACTGCAGCCGACGAAGGACGCTCCTACGTTTGAGTTATAAACCCTTCGAGGTGTATCGTGTCTCCGTTTTTAAACTTGGCTCGGTGGAAGCCCGATCTCCGCACGAGGCTGTGGGTTGATTAGCGTCGGATGGCGTACGGTCATTAGCGGTGTTTGTGGCGGTCTGAACTGCTTGCTCTGCAACGTTTCTCCTCTCTGACTGAAACGGGACTCGCGGCGGACTGTGCTGTCGATGAACCTCCTGGCTCGCGGGAGCCGACTCGCGTGACAAATCACCGCGCCTCGCATCTGCCCTCCGGCCGCCCCGGTGAAATCTAAGCCCCTGATTTAATGGAAACACCTCATAAATCCACCCTCGTTCTCCCTGTCGCTCTCGCCATGATTATTTTCTAAATGTAACTAATGTTGTGTCTCCGGACAGAGTCTCTTGGCTGTCGTGGGACCGGCGGTGTGTAGGGGCGATGCCCTCTTCACGGCGAGGCTCGGCCGTAGCGGTCTTCCGGGCCACAGAGTTTCGCTGAGTGGAAAACGTAGTATTTGTGTGACGCAGACGGTTCCCGTTGCCATGGTGTTCTGTCACCGTTTCTCTGACGATGGCGCTGGTCACTAAAGGAGCCTCGTCTCTCGACCCTGGAACACACGTGCGCTACGCCAGATGACGGCAGGAGACGGGCCAGTTGCGTGAATGTGTCACTGGGGGGTCAGGAAACGGGGAGGGCCCCAGGACCCATGCAGGCCCCGTGTTAGGGGGCTTGTGACGTGCGAACGGCCACGCTGTCTCTCGGTGTTTACGAAAGGGTTTCCATGGTAGCGTTGCGCTCCTGGCCTCCACGTGTTTGAGACAGTCAGCGATTGTGTTATGACATCACTGCGAGCTGCAAGCTTTTTCCTGGAAGAAATTCCACTTTTCTTTCTTCTTTTCTTGTTTGTTTATGTTCCCCCCGTTGTGTTGGTCAAATCCGGCGTCACGGCGGTCAGGGAGTTGATTCCACCGCCGAAGGCCGCGGGGTCACGACCCGGCTCACATTGCGGACGCGTGAACGTGGCGCTGCTCTCTCCGTAGAGGGATGCGCGTTAGGACATCCAGGATGCAGTATTTGTCAGTGATCGGAGAGCAGAAGGCCTGACGCAATGCCAGCAGTAACAGCTGTGAAGCTAAGGAGGTTTTAAAAAAAAACATAACGGCTTTGTGTGTCGCCTGCAAGGACTCTGAGCATCCTTCTCCGTATCGCGGAACGCCCATTTAAAGAACATCTCTCACTCGCACACCCACTCTCTCCCTTCTTCATTCCTCCCTTCAGATCCCTCCATTTTTATTCCTTCACTTCACGTTCATCTCCCTCTTTTATTTTTCTTTCCACAAAAAAACTAATCTCACAATAAGTATGAGCCTTTTCTCTCTTGTTGTTATTTTAATTGTTGTTATTAAATAATAAAATGGTGTTAAAGGCCTTCTCTGCCATGCCGTAAGAGTTTATCTTTCTCTCTCTCTCTCCCTTTACCTCTACATCTTTCTCTTCCTTCTCTCCCTCTCCTTCTCTCTCTCCCCCTCCTCTCTCTCTCTCTCTCCCTCTCTCTCTCTCTCCCTCTACCTCTACATCTCTCTTCCTTTTCTCCCTCTCCTCTCTCTCCCCCCCCTCCTCTCTCTCTCTCTCTCTCTCTCTCTCTCTCTCTCTCCCCTCTACCTCTACATCTCTCTCTTCCTTCTCTCCCTCTCCTTCTCTCTCTCCCCCTCCTCTCTCTCTCTCTCTCTCTCCCTCCCTCTCTCTCTCTCTCCCTCAACCTCTACATCTCTCTCTTCCTTCTCTCCCTCTCCTTCTCCCTCTCCCCCCCCCTCTTCTCTCTCTCTCTCTCTCTCTCTCTCTCTCTCTCTCTCTCTCTCTCTCTCCCCCCTCTCTCCCTCTCTCTCCCCCTCTCTCTCTCTCTCTCTCTCTCTCTCTCTGCTGGTGGCGGCTGTGTGATTATGGACCTGTGACAGAAACCACACAGAGGAGTCAGGGGAACTTTCATTGGGCCTGGCTGGTGGGCGGTGTTTCCATTGCGGCACTAAAACCACATCCAGCGCTGGGCTGGAGGGGGGCCAGCCCGCATCTGGAGCTCATTGCAGCTGACGCCATGCCGGGACGGTGGGGGGGGTCTTTGGGGGGCTGTTCTGTTAACCCTCAGAGGCCAGAACGCGGCTTGAAGCAGTTTTACACGGCTAGATACCGTTCGGCCTAAAACACAGGGAGCAACGTGCCAGGTAAATGCTTGGATTCGTACGTTGAACGATGACAATACTGGACATAATTCTTTTAGTGTTTGAAGGCTACTAAGATGCATCTCCCGTGCGCCTAAGATCGGCAACGTTTTTTCTCCTAGGGAAAAAACCTAAACTGGGTGCCATGGAAAACAAGGCATAAACTGTCCCATAAGCACGACTGATTCTCCTCAGACTGCGCGCAGATTATCATAACCAATCAAGACTGCCCGCGTGTTGCTTGGCCAGATCCCGTGAAAGATTTAAACAATCACTTTAAAAAGCTTTTGCAGTCCTTTGGGTTTGCCAAACAGGCACTAATGAAAACCCCATGGCTCTCTGAGCGGCCCGACCGGGGGAAACGTTAAAAGGTTTCTGTCGTGCGTTTGATACGTTTTCATGTGTCGGGCTCTTGAATTTAAGAATCGCGCTCTCTTTGATGTGGCGAACGGGCTCTCGGAAACCGTGACTTGTAATTGGAACAAATTTGCCCAGAAGCACGTGGAGTTTAAAAAAAAACAATTCCGTCTGGAGAGCATCGCACCGGTACATTTGTGCCGAGAAAAGGAATCCAAATTTGGAGTCGGTTTGACTTACGAAAAAATATATACATTACATTTTCTCTGACGTTTTTCTACATTACGCCCTCCCCTCCCCTCCAAACCGGACCTAACCTAGAAACCAACTCGAAGGCACCTCGTCCCATCAAGGTATCGTACTGATTACAGCAGTTCGCGTTGCTCTCCAAATTCCTTCACATCCTCACGGTGATTGGCCCGCCCCCCAGCCAGGCCGACTCGGCTGTCGTAGCCCCAGGGGCACGTGTATCTGGAGTGCGGCCAGCAGCGGAATAAGCTGGCTCTGTCTTTTCTTTCCCCTTCTTCTCCTCCTCCTCCTCCTTAAACACAGAGGGAGAGAGAGAGAGAGAGAGGGGGTGGGGAGAGGGGGATTGTGTTCCTCCCCCAGCAGGGTTCTCTAAGTTAGCTTCCGGCCCCCCTCGGTACCTTGCTTCCTGGAATAATAAACACGGGTGATTGATTGGAGCCCTCCGACCGTTTTTTGCCGGTGCCCAGCGGTCTGCCCGCGTGCCCGCAAGAGCCCCTCGGCCACGGGGCGGCGTGGGCAGGTGCCACTGTAAATAAGCGCGCCGCGGGGACGTTGGCAGTAGCACACCGTCTCCTCTACCCAGCGAGACCGTGTGGGCAGTGCGTAGCCTACCCCGGGAGCTCTCGTCAAAAACAAAGTGGACAAATCTTGCAAATGGCAAATCTTCTTGTGCAGGAAAGCGTTTTTCCCTCCCAAGCTTTTTATCTTATTCATTTAACCTTTATTTAAGCAGGTTAGTCTCATTGAGATTAGAAGCCTCTTTCTCAAGAGAGACCTGGCCAAGAAAGCAGCAATCGATTACAGACACTACAAAAATGACAACGTTTAACGTACAAGCAGACAAGCAACAGCGAGGCTGAGCAGTCGAGGATCGCTTACATTTAACATTTTACATTTTAAGCATTTAGCAGACGCTCTCATCCAGAGCGACTTACAAGATGTGCATTAATACATGGTAGGAACAATCAATAGTTAGCGCACGAGATCAGTGCAGTAATACAGCGATAGACATCATAGCCGGCATCTGCGTACCATACCTGTAACACTTCCGAAGGTGTCGACCAATCAGGCACCTGGGTTGGACGGGTATTGTCCTGTCTGATATATAGGCCTACCATGCTTCCCTCAGGAAGGGTGAGGCCAGCAGTTGGCATGGATTGGGGGTCTGTGTGAATCTGACATCTGACTATAACATTATTTCCAAATGTATGCTGTTATTGTTTCTGATTTCTTTACAGAATCTATAAAGTACCATTAAAAAAATGAGAAATTTCGCCGTGGTGCTGGGGTTTATTAAACTTTTACAAAAAAAGAAATAAAAGGGATACGCTCCGGTATTTCTCCCTCCTTTTATGTCGAGATGAATCATCTGAGAGAAGATCAGACTGCAGACCCCCTGGTAGTACAAAGGAACTCCAAATCTGGCCGGGATGTTTGTTTGAAAGAGGATCTCCCGTTTATTTAACTGTCTTTGTGAGAGATGAATTGATACCCCATAATTGAGTCCCTTGTAAATTGATGTGTGTGTGTGTGTGTGTGCGTGCGTGCGTGCGTGCGCATGCGTGGGTGTGCACAATCACACACACACAGAATATACATTTCCATGTTCCTTCTGTGGAAAAGCACAAGGCTTTGGCTCTTGCGAAGGCCCTGGTTATTGTCATACCCAGGGTGACTTGCATATCTTACATCTTACTTATCTGGCTATTTACTGAAGACATTCAGATTAAGCACCTCGAGCAAGGATTACAAAAATAAAAGATGGTGCTCCACCCAAGATGTAAACTTGCGACCTCCTGATTGCGCTCCCAGTTTCCCAGCAGCCGCACACACACACACACACACACACCACACACACACACACCGCCACCGCTGTGCGCCACAGAACACTCCGGTGTCGGCTCCACTTTGTGTCGGCCTGATGTGCTCAGACCCGTCGAGGTGAACAATGCGTCTTCCCCTTCCACGTGTGAGAGTGTGAGAGTGTGTGTGTGTGTGTGTGAGAGAGAGGTGGTGTGTGTGTGTGTGCGTGTGTGCCTACATGTGCGTGTGTATGTGTGTGTGTGTGTGTGTGTGTGTGTGTGTGTGTGTGTGTGTGTGTGTGTGCGTGTGTAAGTGTGTGTGTGTGTGCGTGTGAGTGGTGGTGTGTGTGTGTGTGTGAGTGTGAGAGTGGTGGTGTGCGTGTGCGCACGCCTGTATGCGTGTGTGTGAGCCTACATGTGTGTGTGTATGTGTCAGTGGTGTGTGTGTGTGTTTGAGTGTGTGTGTGTGTGTGTGTGTTTGAGTGTGTGTGTGTGTGTGTGTGTGTGTGTGTGTGTGTGTGTGTGTGTGTGTGTGTCATGGCATGAGAAAGTGCAGCTGATCAGCAGGTTGATTTCCACACAGGCGCTCGATTTTATCACTAGGCTGCTATCATCATGCATTCCCATGCAGTCCTGATACGTTCAAAGCTTTATTTGTGTGAGTGTGTGTGTGTGTGTGCACCCACAGCTGCTGTGGGACACTTAGTCAGCATTCCACACATCGGTTCCAGTCGGATCGGGCTGATCGCGCTCACCGCAAAGCAAGGGCAGCTAGAAAGCAGAGACACATGACCTGCCGACACCAGCCCCATCGCCCAGCTGTGCCTCTCCCGACACCGCTCGTCCCAGACCACAAACCCCCAACCCCAACCCAGCGCCGAGTGCATCGGCCCCACACGCGTTCGTGGGCTTTCGCCCGTTACGGTCACAGAAACAACAACAAAAAAAATGGGACGATGATATTTTTGAGGTTTCTCACACCACAGGGCATGGAATCCTAGCTGCTGCTGCTGCTGCTGTTGGTGTCGTTACGATGCAGTCGAGTCCGGTGAGCGAACGCATTGCAGAGCCAGAGAGACCTCGACGCTGTAGATGGAGCTCTGTTGTCGCGGTCAGCTGTGCGATTCTGGGGCCTCCCGGGTGGTCTAGCGGTTACAACATTCGACGCTGGCCACTGCGACCAGTTCGATTCCACCAGCCGCGCCAGTACCGGCTCTGGCCAGGAGTGCCACTAGGGGGTGGCAATTGGCTGTCTGCCCCAGGGAGGGGGGGAGGGAAGCCAATATGAGATTGCTGCGTATAGGAGTGGCTCTGTGTACCGGAGTTACAGTCGACGGATTTTGGTGAGTGCCGGCTCGGAGGAGGCGGTACATTGCTTTTGTCACTGCTGGTCTCAGGGCTACGGCAGCGAACTCACAATACGAGGGGGGATTGACATGAAAAGAGAGGGTGTAATTGCCTATTAAATTGGGAGAAAATGGGCAAAAAAAAATCTGAAACATAAAAAAATAAAAAAAGTGTGTGATTCTGGGCGTGAGAACCAGAGCGGTTTGTAAGGAGCCAGCACCGGACACTTCTGCGGTCTCATCCAGGCCACGGTGACTAATTTGCAATGAAGGGCTACATCGTCAATTTGTGGCTGTGGACTGGATCTGACCACAGGTATTCTCTGGTATATGCAAGCTGTTGGTCATTTGGTGGTGAGCCGCAACTGAATTCTGAACGCGCCCAAGAGAATTATGAGGTCGTGTGCTACTGTGTGAAATCTGCGGTCGGCTGAGTATCCTCCCTGCATCAGGCGACATCAGACAGGCTTCCTTTAGGAATCCAGTGTGTTGGACCTGAACTACACCGATAAGGTATTTGATGGAGGAGCGACCATTGGGCTGGGTCTATGGATTGTGAAAATCAAGGGATCTGACATTTCACCACATTCCAAAACTTAATAATGCCAGCTTATCATTCATTTACATTTACATTTTAGACATTTAGCAGACGCTCTTATCCAGAGCGACCTACAAAAATGTGCATTAATACATGGTGAGATTAATCATAGTCCGCGCCAGAGATCAGTGTCGTGATACAGTAATAGACAATCGTTGGCAGCGGCAAACCATACCTGTAACACAAGGAGGGAAAAGTTTGTGTTTTTTTGTTTGTTTGTTTTTTTTTGGGGGGCGGGACAGTCATCAACACAGATACATATTACAAAATGCAGTATTGAACATGAAAGCAGTGGTGATGACAATTAGTGGTAATGGAGTCTGAAGAGGTGGGTTTTGAGTCTCTTTGAGTTCCGTGGTCCTGACCGAGTGCGGAAGATTGTTCCACCACCGGGGGGTCAGGGCAGAGAAGAGTTGATTATCATTCATGTTGAGTTTCAGCTGCAGTTTAACCCCAAAACCTGAGACGGAAGGGCAGTGCAGGTGCCAATTTCAATGGGTCGTCATTGAACCCCTATGTGTGGTTATTGACTAATGAAGAATTTGCTATTTAATCCATATTTCTCCACACAGCCTCTCACAGATGAGTCTTTCAGACAGCCGTATATCAGAGAGCATCTCTGTGCTCAGCGTTTATTTATAGAGGTTATTTTAATGGTTGTTCTGTTGGCCCGCGCGTGCTCTTCTGTTAGTGCAGGATTCGGGAAGAGAGTGGAAGTGGAAAACTGTCCAAAGACGATAAAGGTGGCTTAGTGTGTTCACCGAAGGAGGTATTTGAGTGATTTCCCTGAAACACAGAACACATTCAAGCATCTGGACAATCGAAAGAGCAGTTTCAGCCTATTTGTGCAATCCTGTCAAATTCATGTTCATGTGTCCATTTGTCATGCTGGCGTACTTTGCCTGCAATGCTAAAAGTGGACTGGAAATAGGGACATTTCTCATTGATGTGAGCTTCGCCTGGGCTGTCGGGTGGCTCAGCCTGCTAATGCACCGCTTGTGGTGCGAGGTAGTGCCATTCTCCCATCGTCTGGTATCGATTCCTGACCATGCTAGTGCAGTCTCGCTTCCCATTAGCGACTTTGAGGGGGCATCTGCAGTCCGCCTGCACCAGCTGCACAGGAAGTGAACTCCTTCCAACGCAAAGACTGCAGAGTGCCTGGTGCACTGCAGAGGGAAAAAAGCTTGTGCTTTGTCAGAGAACATAGTTCTATCTGTACCCTCCTCAATTGAATTGAGGGTGTTGCAGTGATGGTACAGGACCAGAAATGCAACTGGGCATTCCAAACTGGAAGAAAATAAATAGGGGACAAGAATTGGTTTATTTTTATTTTTTAAACAGAGATCTCTTTTTATAAAGTGATCTCTTGCGCAAACCACCATTGTCCCTACCATGTGTTAATGGACATTTTGTAAGTCGCTCTGGATAAGAGTGTCTGCTAAATGCTT
Organism: Aldrovandia affinis; assembly: GCA_029706075.1. Taxonomy (NCBI): domain Eukaryota; kingdom Metazoa; phylum Chordata; class Actinopteri; order Notacanthiformes; family Halosauridae; genus Aldrovandia; species Aldrovandia affinis. Next base: position 810,459 of record JAINUG010000073.1, on the reverse strand, counting down.
AAAATGTCAAACGGGAGCATTCTAAAACGGTGGAATTAGCTTCCCTGTGTTGCCGGGCAGATCGGGTTATTTTGCCAGCTGAACCGGCGTCTGGTTCTCAGCAGCTGGGCCTTGCCAAGGCGGCCCGTCTGGTTGCTTCAGCGAGCGGAGCGCTCCACCACCGCCTCCACCACCTCCCTGCAGCTGGGGTCTCGGGAGGCTGATGACACGCTGGCTGGTCGGGGAGACAGACAGATGTTCCGTGACACTGGGGTAAGGTCAGTCCACAGACTGAGACGCTACGCTCACGTCGCCAAACACCCGGATTTGACGGGCGGTTAAACGGCGAGGAAGATGGGGGAGGAAGAGGATCTGGGGAGACGCTGGGGAGATATCCAGCAGAGAGACAGACAGAGAGAGAACCTGTCCCTGGGCCTCAACAGTGTTGGTGTTGAAATGCTGTGCTGAGCACAGTGGATG